>CM057827.1:6600000-6912604 GCA_030068075.1 Paguma larvata
CTGCTGTAGCCAAAAACCAAAGAAAAAACTGTGGCCCCAGCCTCCGCCCATTCTAGCAACGGCTGAGTGAGGACCTAAACTTCTACCCTCTCCAGGTGCCCCCAAACACCCATCAGGGTGATGTTGGAGAAGGCTGAAGGAGGAGCCAGAACATTCATCCTGGCTAGGCAGTAATGGGGCCTCTCTTCTCCACGGTGTTGGTGGAGTCCACATGGGGAGCCTAGACTTCCATCCCCACCCAGCCGTAGTGAGCTGCCCCTCTCTCTCCCTGATAGGATGGTATCAAACGGAGACTAAAGGAGAGTCAGGATTTTTACCAGCATCTCCCAAAAAGGAGGCCACTTCTCTGCCCTGTCTTCTCCTCACGATGGTGTCAGCAGAAGCCACAGGGCGACAGTAATGAGATGTTCCCATTCCTCGTCCAGCAAGGGAGGTATCAATGGAGACCTACTGAGGAGCTGGAAAGCCCAAGACTGCCCAACTGTATTGAAGAGTCCCTCCCTTATGTGTCCACAGAGGCTTGATGCTGGCCCTCAGTGCCAGGAAGACTTTGCTTTCCCTGGGGACACAGATGATCTTATTTCCCTTTGTTTTGCTTACAAGACTCCCAGACCCAAATGTGGTATACCACAGGCTCACACATCCATGTATTTACTTTCCTGCAGGCTGACGTTCTAATTCCCATGTTCCCTGACCTGGGATTTGCATCATGTATACTGTGATGTTCTTTGGATGAGTCGGTTGGGTTTGGCTACATTCTTCAGTTTTTCAATCAGACACTAATCTAGGTGTTCTTGTGAAGGTATTCTGTCGCTGTGATTAAAGTCTGTGATCAGTGGACTTTGAGACAGGGAGATTATCCTAAATAATCTGGGTGGACACGATTCAATCAGTTGAAAGACCGTAAGAGCAGAGCTGAGGGGTCCCTGATGAAGAAGAAATTCCACCTGTGGAGAGCAGCTTCCGCCCCACCCTCCACTCCCAGCCCCCACGCCCAAGACTTCCAGTCTGCCCTTCCTGACAACCTGCTTTGGGGAATTCATGCCTGCCTAGCCAGCCTCCACAATCACGAGAGAGCATTTCTTGCAATATATCTCATAACACTCATATGTCTCCTACTACTTTTGTTTCTCTGGTTAACGTCCCAAGTGGTACACATATTTTTCTAACTTACAGTATTTATTACAGTAGCCATCTCTAGCCCATTGTGGAATGAACCAGAGCATACATAATAGGTACAGTTTGCTTAGATATTTTACTAATCTCCCTAACGATCAAGCTTAATTGTCATGCGTTCTCTTAATTTCCCTCCTAACTCTAATATTTGCTGTCTTCATCCTTCTCTTCTTTCTTCCTTGGTTCTATCTCCTCCCGCCTCTGGTCCATCTTTACCTCATCACTGTCTCTCTCCAAATACTCCCTCGGATCACACAAAACTCATTTGACATTTCAATCCCTATGAATTCTGATACTACTTCTCTCTTTCCTTTGACTGTCAAACTTCTTACAAACGTATTCTATTTTCTCTTCTTCCATTTCCTCATTTCTTACCCACTACTGCCTGGTTTTCATACCTCCTACTCTACTGAAATTGACCCCTTGAACTTTCAGAGTTCAAATACTTCCAACTCACCAAATCTAACTATAGCAGAATCTGCTAGTTGCTTTCCAATATCCATTCTCCCCCTTCTTTCTTGGTAATAAAATCCTGTAAAGCCGTCTAGCCGAAAAGGTACATTTCTCAACTCTCTTTGCCCCTAGGAGTGGCCTGTTACTCAACTGTGGCCAATGAGATGTAGAACAATCGTGGAATGGCATTTCCATAACATTCTTTAAAAGGATGGTGTATTGCCATCTCTTCCCATCCTTTCACTTTCTTCCTGAAATACAGATGAAATGTCTGGAGCATTAGCATCCATCATGGGTCAAGAGATGACTTTGAGGACATATGTTGAGTAGGATGGAGCAGAGAGATAGAAGGACCTCAATTTTTACCTTAATGACACCAGAGAGTGGCCAAATCAAAGTTGGACTGACTTCTTTCAGACCTCTACATAAGAAGATAGATGCTTTCATGTTTAAGACACTGTAGCAGCCCTCTTATTAGCAGCTAGATGCCATCCCTGGTGGATACACCAGTGGTCCATCATCGTTCATGTATCCACCCATTACGCAAATATTTGCTAAGGCACTATTTTGTGCCAGGCGCCACTTTAGGCATGGTACCCAGTGCAAATAAGAAAAGCAAAGTCGGCCAGGTTTGAAATGTTGAGCTATATAGAGAAATCGCCGTGCAGCTATTATTTTTTTTTAATAAGCAGCAGATTAAAGGAAAGGATGGTGGTGTGTAGTTTGGGGATTTATTAGCCTATAGTTGCGGCTTATAATTTTAAGTTACTACTTAACATTTTGATACAATTATTTTGGGAAAGAAGACAGAGAGAGAAAGTAAGGCTACAGCTAAGCCCTGGCACACTCTAGTATTTGGAGGTCTGACGGAAGTAGAGCCAGGGGGGAGAGACCAGTGATAAAGGCGGAGCCAAGGCAGTGTGCTAGCAGGGAAGCCTGGAAGAGAAAGTGCTGGGGGGTGGGGGCGGGAGGGGAGAGTCAGCAGCACACTTCCTGAGCCGCAGGGTCAGGTCGGCCACGGGCGGAGAACTGGCCTTACTTCATCCTCACAGGAGATTAACTGTGAAGCTAACGAAGCTTAAGTTTCACGGCCTGTCACCAGCACAGGCTCCTTCCAACGCCTGTACCTAATTTCGTATCTGCAGTTTTGTCTTCTTTTGCTCAGATGATTCTCCAAATTGTCCTCAAGCCCCATAAAACCTAGATGTGGCCCTCTTCAGCGTCCCTCACCTCTCTGTGACAACCTGACCACATACCCTTCGCGGACATCATTTCTTCCTTAGCTTCTCAGGGACGGGTTACCCTCTGCCGCTGTTCTCTCCTCTCCTGCCATTCCCTAAACGAAGACACGGGCTAATGCTTGACTTTAACCTTGTCCTCGCTACACCGTGCCTCTGTGAACGGATTCGTCCTTCTCATCCCTACACGAGAACTACTTCCCGCACGGATCTCTGCTTCCCCAACCTGGGCAAAGAACTGTGCCCTTTTGAAAGTAATGTGCCATGATAAAACTGTCTCTTTTTATAAAGCTCACGAGCAAAAGAAGAAACGGACATGCTTGGCTCAGTCAGTATGGATCTGGCATGCTTGTTCAGAGAAGGAGTAGAACACAACCTGGGTAAAGAAGATGGAAGTCAGACTTTTAAATAACCTAATCTGCGAAGGGACATCCATCACTTCTTGCCTTTTTCTGCCGCTAGATCTGGCCCCACACAAGGGTCAGGACGGCACAAGCTGAGTGAATACCAGCGGTCCGGGGTCCCTGGGAGCTCTTTTGGGAGCTGCCTGCCCCACGCCCCCTGCCCTCCAGCAACGCCCAACAGGGCTGAGAAAGCATTATATAAGTACGTGAGAAAGGCTAAGGTATTGCTGGCACAGCCGCCAGTTTATGCAGGTGGATGTGACTCTACAGTCGAGACGCTGCGTTCCTGTCAGGTTACCCAGGACACGTTTTAGGTCGTCGCTCGTCTTTGGTGTACTTTTGAAATGCATTCCAGAGAGGACGCCCTCCTCTCCTCCCACTCCAGAATAATTGCTATAATAATGTGAAATGTAAGCTTAAAAATCTTACTAGGAGCCATGCCATGTGGGTTGTTCAATAGTCCCCGGTTTTTTGTTTTGTTTTGTTTTGTTTTGTTTTGCATTGCAGCTAATCGTGAAGCACCGTGTCTCCGTTTCATTTGCCATGTTGTGGCCAAAGCTCCACCAAAATACCCCTCTTGGTTAAGGTGGGAGACAACTTTAGCAGGATAGGAGTTATTGGGATTAACATAGTAACTCGTTTCTCAACTCGTCGGTTGAGTTTTCCTCATGCTATTTTAGGGAAAAAAAAAGCCAACTAGCTTATGTTAATCTCTCTGAAACTAACTCAGCGATTCAATAATTCGCACACGGGCTTGTAATTAATCGCCGCAAACACGCGACCGACGTCCGTATTGGCCCGCTAGGCGCCCACCATACTCACCCCTCCGCGTGTTTCCGCCCAGTGAAGGCTCGGGGTCGCGGGCACGGCCCTCGGGTGTAGTTCCACCCCACACCAGCGGGGGCAGAAGCGGTCTGGGCGCAGCCCGGTTTGTGACCCTGCTCCGTCTCCGTCAGACCCGACCAAGTCAGTGTGAGAGGGGGGAGGCCGTAGACACCGCAGCCCGCGCCCAGGCCTGCTTTCTCGAGAGTAGGCCAGTGCTTGTGCTGGGCGTCTGTAAAACGCCGTATAACCCCGCGGATCCCACCGCGTGGCGCGCTACCGCAAAGCCCCCGAGCCTCTCGCGCCAAGCCGGCCGCATCGTCTCCACCCCCCCGCCCAGCCGAGGAAGGTGCGCTCCGGCGGGCCACCGGGCCCGACCCGGAAGCCGCCGCGCGGGCTGCGCTCTCCTCTACCTGGGGAGACTCCGGGCCGCCTGAGACCTTGGGCCCGTCGCGGCTTCCTTCCCCGGGCCCCACGGGCCCATGGGTTTCCATGACGACGGCAGGGGCCCGGCCGGGGGGCGGGCAGCCCGGGTGGGGCCGCGGCGCTCCGGGGGCCTCCGCGGCGGCCTGGCCGTGTTCGCCGCCGTGGCCGCTGTGTTCACCCTCACGCTGCCCCCCTCGGTGCCGGGGGGAGACTCGGGTAAAGTATCTCAGGGCCGCCCCCCTGCCCCTGTCCCTCGTCGGTCGGCTTGCGCTCTCCATCGCCCTCCTCCCGGTCCCCCTGGCCCAGTGCAGCGTTCTGCGATCCAGAACCAGCTTGTGATTCCATTGCTGTAACTGGGTTCTGTAGTTCGGACCCAAGCTTTGGAGAAGGGGCTTGTTGGTTTCGCCCGGTGGGACTTCGCGACCTCTCTCCTTGCCCAGGTCCATTTTTCGGGACCCGAGTTTTCGTTTTCCATTCCTTTTCCGCTCACAAATAATTACTTACCGAGTCCTTATCGTGTTCCAGACAAAAGGAACAACAAGTATCGTGGAGAGTACTCCAGGGCGGGTAGAGGCCGTACACCAACTACCGAATTAACAGTGACATGTTCGGTAGTGATGAGTGGAGAGAGTAGGAGGGAGACGTGATGGAAAGCGGGGCAGGTAGTGGCTCCAGCAGAAAGGCTAGCCAGGAAGGGCCTCTGCGCAGCATATTGTAGTTAAAACCTGAATGTTGAAAAGGAACCGGCCATGCAGGAAATTCGAGGGAGAACACTTAAAAAGTAGAAGCTAGTTGTGGCTTAAAGCAAGCTGCTTTTACTTAAATGACCATTTAAATGACATGAGCAATTGTTCTGTATTTGTTTTAGGATTGTCCTACATTTGGGATGAGGAACAAGATCCAGGTTCCGTTTTTTATTTTGTCTTGCTGCCAATTCAAATGACCATCCAGTAATGCCTGACTTTGTCAGAATGGTGGTGTAACTTCAGGTAGTGAATCTATAGACGGAAAACATGGGAGTGTACTCGTTCTCTTTTGCTGCCTAGCAAGATAGCCCCAAATTCAGTGGCTTGAAACAGCAAATGTTTATTATCTCACATTTTCTGTGGGTTAGGTAGGAATCTAGGTGCAGTTTAGCTGTACTCGGGACAGGGTTGTTGTCACGGTGCAGCGGCGGGGGGCTGCAGTTTTCTCAAGGGTCATCCTGGGGAGGAACCGCTTCTAACCTCAATCCAGTTCTTTGCCAAGTTGGCCTCTTGGGAAGCTGACTCTGATGACGAGAAAGATGACACCTTCGTCTGACACGTCGGTGGTTTTGTAAACGTAGTCTTGGAAATGATTGATGTCCCACCGCCCTGTTCTGTTTCTGGGAGTTAGTAAGTCCAGCCCTGCACTCAAGTGGGAGGGGATTAGATGGTGAGAATACCAGGTGTTGGGGTCACTGGGGGCCATCTTCAGGGCTCTCTGCCACACTGAATCAAGTCCTGTTGAACAAATAAAAGGAATATTTCGTTACTATAGTAGGAATGGAGTTACCAGGTTTCTAAGGCTTACGTTAAATAATAGAAATAACTAAGTTGTGAGAGGGTTTTGGTTTTTTTTGGAGGGGGTGTGAGAGTTTTTTAATTTTTTAAATTTAAATCACAGTTAATTAACATACAGTATAATAACGATCGCAGGAATAGAATTTAGTGATTCTTCACTTACATATGACACCCAGTGCTCATCCCCACAAGTGCCCTCCTTAATGCCCAGCATCCGTTTAGCCCAACCCCCCACCAGCAACCCTCAGTTTATTCTCTGTATTTAAGAGTCTCCTATGGTATGTCACCCTCTCGGTTTTTATCTTATTTTTGCTTCTCTTCCCCTTTGTTCATTTGTTTCTTAAATTCCACATATGAGTGAAATCACATGGTATTTGTCTTTCTCTGACCAACTTATTTCACTTAGCACAATATACTCTAGTCCCATCCATGTTGTTGCAAGTGGCAAGATTTCATTCTTTTTCATTGCTGAGTAGTATTCCAGCGTGTGTGTGTGTGTGTGTGTGTGTGTGTGTGTGTCTCACATCTTCTTTATCCATTCATCAGTAGGTGGGCATTTGGGCTCTTTCCATAATTGGCTAGTGTCAGTAGTGCTGCTATAAACACTGGGGTGCATGTGCCCCTTCGAATCAGCATCTTTGTATCCTTTGGATAAATTCCTAGTAGTGCAATTGCCGGGTCATAGGGTAGCTCTATTTTTAATTTTTTGAGGAACCTCCATACTGTTTTCCTGAGTGGCTACACCAGTTTGCATTCCCACCAGCAGTGCAAGTGAGAGTTTTGACAATGGAGAGCATTACTCGAAGATTGAGTAGTTCTGTACCTTAAAAAAAAAAAGAAAGAAAGAAAGAAAAGAAAAGCATTGACAGTTCCCATGGGTCTTTGAACCTGCAATATTAGGGGGAGGTGAATAAAAATAACACTTGCTGAGCTCTTCCCATATGCCAGGCACTGCTGCAAGTGCTTTACATGGATTGTCGTTTTAATCCAGTTACTATCCCTGTGAGGTAGGTACTCTCAATGGCTTCCTTTTATAACCGACAAAGCGAAGGCCAACCTGTATCCAGAATCACACAGCTAGAAAGTAGGGGCAGTTGAGGAAAGAACTCAAGTAGATTGACTTAGAACGTTGCTCTCTTAACCTCTGCTCTAAGTTCTTTGTTAAATCCGTCATTACATATATACCGATATTTAAGATCTATGATTGGTATCTTTATTAATACTGTCTCATTTTTTCCCCAGTAGAATAAAGTTATCTATTCAGATTGAGTTACCAGACTTTTTAGGTGTTCTGATTTGTTTAGTTTGATGCTAAACAGTGGTTGCTTCTAATATTTTGGTGCTCATTGTTGGAAATGATAAATAAACTTGGTTCTCAGTGTTGCCAGTGAATTTGTATAATCATATCTTTGATAATTCTGTTTATATGTTGGAAGTACTGTCCTTGAATGTTTCTGTTTATGAAATATATTTTTTTATCAATAAACGGAACACATCTCAAAACCAATATAAAGTATGTATTTTTCTTCCTGGTAAGTCTTAAATTATACTTCATAAATCAATCACAATGTGTGCTCTTGCCAAAGTTATTTTTTTCGCTACTTGATACACATAGTTGATTTATGGGCAGGAATACTCATCCTTTGGAGGAGTGTGGGAATCTAGCCTTCACTTCTCTCGTTATTCTGGGGAAAAATAAATTAGCTTATTTGTTTACATATTTTAAGGATACTGTCTTTAACACACTTGATAGATGAAAATATAACTAATTAATATAAAAGTATAATACAGAGGGAGCTAGTTTTTGTAAAAGTTAAGCGTCTGCTAACAATTCGAGCTTGCCACCCATTTGTGTCTCAGAAAAGCTGTAATTCTCAAACTTGAATGCACCTCAGAATTGCCTGGGAAACTTGGGCCCCAATGCCAGAGGGTCTTACTATAAGCAGGTCTGGTCAAGGAATCTTCATTTTAAAGCATCCAGGTAATTCTGGTGCAGGTGTAGTAGGACTTAAATTTGAGGAAGGCCTAGGGTAAAGGTTTGGGGGAAACCCAAGTACCCAGGAGGCTCTTCCTACCCCTGCCCCAAGCCCCGCCCAAGTCACATCCTCTTTTCTCTTAATCATATTCATTTGAAGAGTAATGTTTCCCTTTAGCTTTTTCCAAGGATACATTAATAGACTAAAAAAAAAAAAACAGCTATGGCTTCTATTTAGATACTAGTTTAACATTTGATAAGAGTTGGTGATGGAAGTTTGTCACATTCCTGATTTTTACGCCAACAGAACTCCAGTAAAGAATAACAGCATTACGGACTCCTGGGTGGCTCAGTTGGTTAAGTGTCCGACTCTTGATTTCGGCTCGGGTCGTGATCTCCTGGTTCCTGAGTAGAAGCCCCACGAGTCTGTGTCTGTGCTGTCAGTGTCCCTCTCTCTGTCTGCCCCTCCCACACGTGCACGGCACTCTCTCTCAAAATAAACGAACTTAAAAAAAACAACATTATGACTCTTTAATGGTAAAAAGTTAGAGAAAGTTGGCTATTTTTCTTAATGTGAAATGCAATTCTAAACATATTTTACACGGAGGAGAATAGTGACTTGGAAAATTTGAATTTAACTATTTCATAACGACAGAAATATCAAAGAGCAGATGAAAACAGTTTGGGACTGAGACACGCTAATCCATTCTGGAGTAAAACTATACAATATCCTTGGTAGTTGTTACAAAGGGAATGGTTACTTTAAATTTTTTTAGGCCATAAACAATTTCTTTCAAAACTCTTTAGATAGAAAAAGTGCCTTTGGTTTCCAAGGTGCTCTTGAATATCTCCAGAATTAAGAGATGTCCTTACGTAATGGACTTGGGAGAGCACTATCTGTCTTGGGGTTCTGGGGCTTCCACGATGCAACCAGTCATTCACCCTAAGACAGGGCATCTGAGCAAGGATGACAGTATGATTTGTCTTATTGTCAACCTCTGTGTGCAGGGCTTGAATTAGTTTCTTCGTGTGACCAGAGGAGGGAGAGGCGGAGGTGTCCTGACAGACTCCTGAAGTGGCTGGATAATACTTTGAACCTCGTAGGAAAGAGAAATGAAAACAACTAACCAGAATATAAGGCAATCTAAGTGCCAAGTAGAGAGGTTAGAGCAGGTTCTACGGAAGAGGAAGAGGGGATTAGTTTTGACGGGAGAGGCTTCTGGGGAAGGGCGTGTATAAGGAAAGGTGTCACTGAGAAGGTGGCAATTGAATTAGGCCTTGAAGGATTTAGGAGAGAATACTGGGTGAGAAAATGAGTGATAAGAGGTGCAAAGGAGAACCATTCCCAAGGAACGGGGAAGTCATCCAATTTGGCTGAGGCGAGCATAGGCCTCCTTGCCGTAAGCCTTGTAAAGGGCCCTTGAAGCCATAGAGGGCTAGGGTGTCGTGCTGAGGAATCTGAACTTCATTTAGTAAACAGAGCAGCCATTGAGAAATTTTGGGTTAGTGATGTAGTCCAATCTTTTTTTTTTTTGCGGGGGGGGATGGCGATAAGCAATTTCACTATAAAGATGAATTGAAGCAGAAAACTGGTCAAACCTATTGCTATAGTCCAGGCCAGAGGGTGAAGATCTACATCGTGGCTGGGACAGTAGAAATGAAAAGAGTATTAAAACTAATACTCATTGAAGGATAGAAAATGGGCATTTATTCTTTTCTTAATAGGTAATAGTAACTTTCATAAACCGTCAACATTGATACTTTACATGTACTGTGTTACAGTGTACAGGAATGAGTCAGAAATAGTTGCTGTGCTCTGGATACTTAAAATACTAACAAATAGGCATCCAACTACTGCGTCATAATTTTAGAAATAATCATTGAGGGGGAATTACAAAGGACTATGTAAGTAATATAATGATTTAGTGGTTAGGAGGAACGTATTATGGTCGTCAGAGCTTCCCAAAAATAACCTGGAGCTAATAAGTATTTGGCAATCCTTTAAAGATCTCCAATGTGATGAATGTAAAGAAGGCATTCAAATGCCAGTTTAGGGCAGAATGGTACACTCTATGGCTCTATGGCGTGTCCAAGCCTCAGCTGTCCGCACCTGTTACATACAAAGTTGCATCTTTGGAGACGTTTTAATACTAAAATCTTGAGGGACAATACACATATTACACTAACATTTTATAAGAGTTTTTATATATTTACAAGTATGTACAACTTTGAGGAAGGACAATAGGCACTTTTTAAAAACTAAAATTCACCTATATTTCCACTGACCAGTTATTAAAAGCTATCGACGATCATTTGTTCGGTAAGACCTACGGGAGAAAATATCCTTAGACTATTTCATGCTGTTAAATCTCTACAGATTTACAGTTTTATCCAGTCAAATTAATGCAAAACCCCAGTGCAAGCATTTGGATTTTGAAAACTTTGGAGGAGTGTCATTTTCTAATAGTAATTATTGGTTTTACATTATTTTTTCACAGGGGAACTGATCACAGCCGCACACGAGCTTGGAGTAAGTATTAGTTTTATTGTTTAATCAATGCTCTCATTAACAGTTTTAGGAATTAAGAAAGTTTAATTAAGCATGGAGTAAAGTAGATTAATTTATTTTCAAACCCCAGTTTTTAGTAACTTATAAGTACAGTACGTGACAATTTACTTTAAATTTTAAATCCAATTAAACTAAATTATAAAGCAAAGCCTTTACTATATATACAGTAGCTGGCTTATTATCACCCCAAATTTTGTATAAGCTATGGAGAATAAAGTAAATCGGGTTAACAGTTTTAATAAGTTTATTATTTAATAAACTTTATTATGGTGTGTGATCCCTTTAGGCAAGACCTTAGGACTGTCAGCGTGGTGGTAAGCCGATAGCAGTGTGGTCTTTCAACTTTCTAACCAATACGGTATTTCAGAACCTGCTTTTTTTTTTTTTTTCAGTAGCCTTTTAAATGACCCTAATGTACTGTGAACCCAGAGAACAAACTGCTTAAGAACTGACAATGAAATATGTCACCCTTTCTCTAGGTGACACACCATGTGGTAGACGCTGCCAAATCCACAAAAGAAAATATTTATTTATATTGGCACAAAAGGATTACAATAGAAAACCACTATCAAACACTGAGTCATTCCCTCTTAATCTTGATCCTTGCCGGGGAAAAGGGCTCCTTTCCAATTAAAGCCAGTGTGACTCTTCACCGGGTGGAAACTTTCTAACCTGCTGATTTTTCCATAGGTTGCCCATCCTCCTGGCTATCCTTTGTTCACTCTGGCGGCTAAACTGGCGATCACACTGTTTCCTTTCGGCTCAGTTGCCTACCGAGTCAATCTTCTGTGTGGCTTATTTGGAGCAGTAGCTGCATCGTTACTTTTTTTCACCGTTTTCAGGTAAAGTAGTTGATCAGTTAAAGTTAATTTTGGCTGACTGGAGATGTAGCTTTCTTATGGTCTAAGTGCATACATTAAAAAAAAAACAACTTTTGTTGCTTGAATGGTTTTCCTAATCACTCATGTGATTTCCCTTTCTTAGTTTCCGGTAATTCCATATGCATTTGACCCCTCAGATGATTACACAATTGGTTGTGCTTCGTACAATGGAGTAAAGGTGTCACTAGTTCATTATCACAGTTCTCTGGTTAGGCAGAACTAATAAGGTTTGTCATTTTCTGAAGATGCAGATGGGCCAGTTTAATTCAACAAGATGAAGTTCATCTTTTGGTAGATGGTAAATATCATTTAATTACGCACAGTGTTGCTGATGGGCAGCTGCCTGTCAGGGCCAGAGCTGGTACCTAATTACACTGTATTCTAAGTACGCACATGTTCTCTGCGTTTTGGAATGAGGCTATTCACTAAGGAAATAAATTTGGGATACGGTTTCAGTAAGGTTTCACTTTGTTCCATTAGAGCAATAGGGAAGGGAGGCAAATTAGACCCCACTTACTTCGTTGATGGAAGGCTTTCTTAGTTTGGAAACCTACCTCGCTTTTAAAAAATGGGTCATTAGTTTTGGGTGTCAGCAAACTTATTTGTCTTTGCTCTTCCTGTCTCCTGCATTCTTAACTCAGTCCGTCCTATGCCTAAGGAGATTACAGTAAAAAATACCAATGATACTTCCTGCAAAGGGAGAGCCAAATTAAAACACTTCTTTCAAAAACTACTGTAGTTTTTATTAATAAAAATACATTTTTGTATGTAAATATAGTATAATTTGGATAGACAATTTCAAATGCCGTTTTTGGAGACTAATTTTTTTATTTGCATTAGTCATAATATTGCCCTTGAGTTTCCTTTTTCGTTATTTACAGAAAGGTAAAAGTTAACATAATTATGACTCTAAAGCTTACTTTTAAATTTATTTGTGGAAAGCTGTCAGATTCAAATGTTGTAACTATTGATCATTTGCTAAATTTTTATCTCTATTATTTAATTCATTTTTATTTCAGTCTTAACAAGGTTTTCAGTAATAGCCAAATCTTTAAGTATGAAATGTTGACAATAACATCTCTGCGTGTATTGATTAGTTTTATGAATACTTTCTTTTTCTAAATGATTAGAATAATCTTCTTTAGAATTGTTTCTCCTGAGTCTTTTATAATTAAGAATCTGTTATTATTTCTATTCAGAGAAATACTGATCTTTTTAATTTTTAAATATCTAGGTTGAAATATAGAAGTTACTTGTACTGTAGTGAATATATAAATTAATAATTTTCATAAGACACATAAGGCAAAAGCTCAAAAAGAAAATTAAGAGTTGTATTTATTTTGATAGTTCACCTGTATTTTATTTGTTTTATTTTAGTTTTAATTCTTTATCTGTATTTTAGAATGTATTCCTATAACATGTGTATTTAAATGCTACGTGGCTATAAAAAGCTCTTATGCCAATAAAGTAATTTGTTTTCTAAAACTTTTCCACGCTCTTCACTATATTAATTGCTGATAACATTCCCCATGAAAACCACTATAAAAATCATACGTAAAAGTCTTCATCTTTACTGAATCCAGATAGCTTTGGACACTAATTTTCCTCTGAGTTGTCCACATCTTAAAATACCTTTTACTATTATGCTTGATTATAATGGGTTTTAGATTAGCACGCTTAACCTGTGACCCTTTGCTTTTAATACAGTCTTAATGATAAATTCGTATATTTGCTGACATCTGCTTTAAATCAAAAACTCTTAATATGACTAAACTGGCATGCGAGTGGTTTCAGTAATGTTTTAGTAATATCGTACTTGGGAAAGTTGCTTTCTCTCAGAAAGGGGATCTCACAATATTATCTCTTACATACATTTTAATATGAAAATACTTCATTATTTTGAATACAAATAATTGACAAGGTACACGTCCTTTGGGAACAACCTAGTTCAAGTGGCAAATCTGTTTTGTCAAACAATAGACACCCTTCAGGAAAGAGCAAGCCATCTCTATGGTAATAGGACTAACAGTAGCCTATTGATTGAGTGGAAGAAGACATTATACAATGTCAGCTGGCTTGTTACAATTTCATTTGTTGTATGACCTGAACTTAACCTTTAAAACCTTTCTTCTGTGAATATAAACCCAACAGCAGGACACAGTTTTTGTACAGCCATTACAGTGACAGCTTTTTTTCCAGCCCCCGCGTATCGTAAATGTATTCCTTTACAGGTTGACTCCTTTTATCAGAATTTGTTTAGGAGACATTTTACTACTTTATTCATTTACAGGCCAAATCATCATTCCATTTGGTTGTTGAATATTGAAGGGCTTTGATCTAGGAAACAGTTTTATTCTTTCTTTCCCCCATCACTTAAGAGAACATTACTGTACACGTAGGATTAGTGCTGACTGGTGTGCAGTAAATTAATTCTTTTAACAGGTTTAGATTTTTTTCAGGTAATTGTTCACATAGCATTCACTATATTTAGCTCTCGGGGTGGACATAAAGACCTTCTGTACCTTTTAAACAAAGATTGCATTTTAAAAGCAAATTTCTGTTTAAATGTGTTGATGTAAAAAGCTGTTTTTTTCAGTAAACATGACTTAGGTTGAAAGAACAATTTATTCGTTGTTTCCAATTACGATGTAATTTTTGCTTTCCTCGCGTCTTTCTCTTGCTTTTAAAAGCCATAAGATGTCATTAACACTGCATTTTTTGTCAATCTTTCCTAATGGTTGGCAAGAACTCATGTCTGTGAGCTTTGCCCTAATGTAGAAAGCATATGAGTGAAACGGCACATGGAAAACTGTATGTGTCATTGTAGTTTATTGAATCAAAAATAGTGAGATTGTGGCAGTTGTTTCTGTATGTATTTATTTATGTATTGTCCCCTTCAGGGGTAGTTTTAAGCCTTCATTATGTTAAGGGAGTTTAATGCATTTCATTTATATGAAATAGTATTCATTTTATTAATATGTACATCTATGTTTTTGAGACTACGTGATGCAGTCAGTGATTCGTAGGAACTGGGATTTTCTCTTTTAAGGCCATTGAAGGAAACGATTTTTAAGTTTCATGGCACAATATTCAAAGTGTCATATTTGAAATTCACAAATCCTATGAATACAAAATTTAAGAAGTGATAGGTCTTGTAAATCACGAACACGAACATGCCTTAGCATTGCTTAGTACTTGAGTTTCAAACTTATTTTCTACGAAACATCAAACTAGGTCCTATATACTTAATAAGGAAGGAGCACTGAAATCATGGTCACTAAACACCAGCGTGCTTACATCTCATATATTCTGGTATCACTAAAAGAAAATGCAGTATGTTGATAGTGTTGTAAAAAATTCTTTACCCTGGGGAAGATTTAAATTGCTTATGATCTCAGATGAGGGTGTGTCTCGTATCGTTTCTTTTGGGAGTTACAAGGCAGGAAATTTATTCTCAATAGGGCTCGAGAGTTGGCATATCCTTTCCAAACTATTATGGACCAAGTGGAACTGTAGAAGTGTTTGTTGAGGATTCATGGGACCCGAAAGTAAAACTATTTTAGTTTCTATAATCAAAATTCAGTGCTTATTTTAAAGGCATTAAGACAAAGCCGCTAACCATTAAACAGTTCTTCAAAATTTTTTTTCTAGGAGGTACTGTTTTAGGACACTCGCATAAAAAAACTTTCTAACACCCTTCACATTGTACAGTGAGAAATCGGATCTCTTGTTGTCAACTACGTGAGCTAGAACCTATGAGTATTAGTAATAATTAAAGGTATATTGAAACTATGCCTCCTTACTGCAAAGAACCTACAGCCAATTTCAGCTATATTTAAATATCTTCTGGCAGACTGTTTTGTGCCAGTATTTTATTTATGGGGTATTTCATTTCGTATGAGCTATATATAATTCTAAACATTATGCTGCTGCTAAAAATTAATTTGCTTAAACTTTTGGAAGAGGAGTACTCGATTCTGAGCACTGTGTCTGTGATTCTTACAGCTTCAGCTAAGACTCCATTCAAGAAAGAATAGAAAATTAAAATGCCATACCTTAGAGAATGTAGAATCTCCTGCTTAAGGGACATTTGGATTTTCCGGCTCAAAGAGTATTTTAGATTATTGCCATAGAGAATAATGTGAGGCTGGTCCTAATTTCAGAGGTAACTATGCATAAGTAACAAATAGGCCCCAAGTTTTTGTCGTTGAAGAAGAATGGAAAGTACTGGAGCATTAATTTCCATTCAGGAGAATATCTGCCTTGATCCCTGGTTAATTGATCATATATTTCTCTCATACTTGTATGAAAATTGCATTGACTCAGACTGGTTAAGCATATTAAGAGCTGGGTTCATTTGCATTTTCTTATAAGTAGAGGGACATATTAGGCTCAAATAGCGGCACTTCATTTTGAAGGGGAAAAAAGCCGGGCAAAAACTCTTTTTTAAGACTGTAGAGTCTTTTCTGACAGCTAGTCAGAGTTAGAATTAGTTCAAGGAAATGTTAATAATGCACTGGCTGGCCTAATCCCTTTGATATCACCAGGTATCCTCCTGTTCATGGGTTAATTGCTTTAAAAGCGAAGGCAATATTCTGAGCGGTGGGCCGCTTCACCTTTTCACAGCTGTTACCATTGAGTGACAACTAAATCCCATGTGTAAGATGAGGAAGAGCTCAATCTCCAATTGGGAGAAAATTTATGTAAACCACAATCCCTTCAGAATGTGCGGAAGTCATAGACTTTCTTGATTTACTCTGCTTTTCCCAGAAAGCTCTATTGTTCACTTTCCTAAGTCCCATCAACCCTTTGTAGCAGAATATCACAGCGGCAGCAGATAGCTTGAAATATATAAATGCTATCATAGCTCTGATTAATAGCAGTGCTTATGAGTCAAGTCTGATAACAGTGCAGCTCTCCACTCAATTTCAGATACAGCTAATGGAATCTGTCTTCTCCAATTGTAATATGAGAAGGCCTAATTTGCCATGGAGCTTGGAGCTGTCACCAGTAGGGGATTGTGGGGTCAGATGGGAGCTGCCAGGTTTTTGCCCTGCAGCTTGTATCTCTCACTTTGAATAGAGCAGCCCCCTGCCTGCCAGTTAGCTGATAGGCCGCTGTGGGGTTTATGCCACTATATACAATAGGAGAGGGCTACATAGGCTGACTTTATAATTGTGAAGCTAGCTCATATTTCCACAGCTACTGTGCCGCATAATTTCTAATAAGTGGTTTTAACAAATGTCAGATTATGAAAAGTTTCCTCAATTACAAAAACTTATAAAACACTCAGATTGCTGAATCTGTTTCCTGCCGAGATTTTGCCACTGGAACTAGTCATCAGTCATTAGGGCTGTAATAATCAATGCGTATATTTCTTAAATTTACAAATAAAATTATAGATCTGAAACTCATATAGATCTGCTACTTTTCAAAGCCGTAAAAACAGAAAGCAGTCTTAAGGACTTGGAGTCTGAAGATACGCTTCATAACTTCGCATAAGAAAACTACTTCGTATTAAATCTCGATTGTTTATTGAGTTGGTTAGTGTTGCTGGTGAAAACCGTTTAATACCCTCATTCTGCTGAGTGGAGTTATTTGGGTCTTTTAAGTTTCCTTCATACGCGTTTCGTATCTTAATGTTTAAGAAAGTATGCGGCATCTTCTAAGTTTTGGGTTAAAAGGGCTTGTCGCGATCTCGTGCCATGGCTAAGGCCTCTGGAACAGTTGGCTGGAGTACACTTTGTAACCATCCAGGGTTGCTACTGAATAGCTCTCAAGCCTTGAGTCATAGGCTGACTTGGGGTCTTCAGTGTTTTTAAACATTTCAAACAGAATATGATGAACATTTGTAATCTGGGAGCTATTTTGAAGTAGGTTGCTTTCAAGAGATCGTGCCTCCCAGTGTGCAGATTATTTGGCATACCATGAAAACTTGGGAAAAACTAAAGTGTCTGATGGGGGTTCCTAGAAAGCCCAGTTCAGTGTTTTTAGGTATGAGGTGATGAGATATAATAAAAGGCATTGTTCTAAACCTTGAATAACTTTATTATTTATTGGTTAATGCATAAATCTGAATTTTAATGGGAATCGCGTGATTATACTTTATTTATGGAAGCTATTCATAATCCTCCTCCATTTCAATTGGGTTTTTTTGAGGACTTCACAGTTTTTCCCCCACTGTTACTTAGGGGCTTAAAGTCAGGAATAATGCTTTGTACTTTTCCTTTTAGCGTGCTGGTAGTTGATGTGGACGTAACTGAAAATTCAGGCTAGAACCAGTTTTCCTTTTGATCGAATCTCATGAAATGGAATAAACCTTGGTAGGATTTTATCTGGGGTGAAAGTAAATTTTTATAAAATGCGGGAGAAGGGATTATTTGCAGAGTTATTAAAGATGGAAGTATTTTACATTTTTTTAGATGGAGTGTGGTGGCTTCCAAGATGTAACTTTATTTATTTTTAATTAATTAATTTTCCAAGATGTAACTTCAATATACCACACCCTAAATGATTGGTTTATATTAACTAGGTCCAAACTTTAAAATGAACAGAAAAATTTAGGTTCTACTGTTTTCCAAAGGGCCACTGACTATAATTTGGCCACAGAGCATTGGAGTATATTAGATGCTCAGTGTGTATTTGTTGCAACTGGGGGTGAGCGAACTACCGTGGCAAGAAAGGTTCAACAGTAGCTGGCTTCCCAGTTGGCCTTTTTCCAGGTGCACTGAAGAGATAAATAGGTAAGTGTTGATTATGTGATTGAGCCGGAAGGTAACATTTACATGGTGTTCGTGAACAAGACCCTGAAAGATAAGAACTTGGGAGGGCCGGGGTGATAGATTTGCTGCCCACTGTGTCCTGCTTTACCTTACTTCTCCCCTGTAAGCCATTACTTGTTTTTAGTCGTCAAAAGAGTTGACACTAATAATAAATACTTAACAATAATTCTCAGATGCTGCACCGTGGCCTGCCTGCTCGACCCTGCCTACTTCAAGCAGGAGTTTGCAGCACAGAAGGGAGGGTCGGGTACCTTCCACGTTGGGTCCTTTGCATGCAAGTAACACTGAAGACAAATACATTCATGAATTTTATGAGGCACGTCGAATGTGTGTTCCGAAAGAGTCTCAGGTTTCTGTTATTTGCCTTTTGATTGAGGGTTAGACAAACATGTGACTACACATGAAAATCAAATACCACGTAGTGGAAAGAAAAATATACCTTATCATCAATAGCAAACCTGTGTCAATGGTGTAAATTGTAACCTCCTGATTTATCCATTGTGTCAACAGATGAAGAGTATTCCATCAGTGAGAAAACCCCTGCACGATCAGTACTTTCCTAGGAATCTTTCCCAAGTCTCATGGATTTTGTGGTCCGAGAAGAAGGCACTTGTGTATTAACCATAGAATTCTGGGCTTCACATTTGTTAGAACGATCTTAATCCTTACCCCCTATTCCTTACCCCAGTGGAGAATTTTTGTTATTTGTGTTATCTGGATGAAATTTTAAATACTTCACCACTCTTCCCATACTGTCTATCCTCCTCTTGGTATATCTTTCTTTATTGACTCACCACCGTTCTTTACTAGAATGTGAACTACATGATGTTAGTGTTAACCCAACCACAAAGCAATTCGGAAGATTTATTTACTGTAAATATACTGGAAAATATTTCTTACATGTAACATAAAAATGTTTATATAAAAGAAAACATACTTCAGTGACTTTTAGATTATTTGATATTTTGAATCATCCATATCATTGCTTTACTCCACTAGTATGAGCCCTTAAATTCAGCATCCCTCTCTCAAAGTGTAAAAACTGGGATTTCGATAGTACTGACATGTGACTATCTTTTACAATATAGGGGTTGTGTTATTAAAATAATCACAGTAATGGTGTTTGAAGTATGCGATCATTTCTTCATATAGCCTGAAACATGTTATCTTTCTGTAAGTCAGGTTAGATTCTAAAAATATGTATTTCAGTTGAAGAAATGTGTTTTCTGACCTCCTTCTATGAGGCTCTGTGAGAATCAAAATGAGAATGTAAAACATTTTTTCTCATATTGTATCTAATTCATCATAAGGTGTCCTTAAGTTAAGATGGAAAATAGTTTAGACTATTTTGCAGTTTATTCTTGAGTTCTGGTGAAGAGACTTCCTATTTTATTCACCACCTCATTTGAATTTCTCTTTTTCTTTTTTATTGAAGCAGTTTCATCAATATCAGTAGAAAAATGTGCCTCTTTTTAGTGGGCTCATTTTAAGATGCCACTTTAGCACGTTAAGTGTATATAAATAAATGTACTAACTCCTTAGTTGCTTTGTAAAAAAAAATAATAGTTAAGCGTATTTATTCAAAAGAAGAAAATGACAATGGAAAGTGAGACGCTTGGATTGCCAAGTGAAAACACAGTGGTGTTTTTAATTACATCATTTTCATTTGAAAAAAAAAAAAAACCCTCAGACTGCGTCTACGTAGATGACAGTTGTTTTACCTTATTTTGGAGCTACTTCTATTTATCGTCCATCCGTACATTTGACTTGATGGATTGATACCAAACAGCTCATTCTGTGGACTCAGAACAACAATTTCATTTAAAACTCATGCTTAAGTAATAATGTCAGATTGACATTCCTTCCATATATATTTTCTTTCTTTCTTTTTTATTTTAAAGAAAGGGAGAGAGTAGGCGAGTCAGGGAGATGGGCAGAGGGAGAGAGAGAGACAGAGGGAGAGAATCCCAAGCAGGCTCTATCTATGCTCAGCGCTGAGCATGGGACTCAATCCCATGATCCAGCACCATGACCTGAGCCAAAATCCGGAGTCCTACGTTCAACTGACTGAGCCACCCAGGCACTCCTCGTTCCATATATTTCTAAAGGAAAGATTACTTAGCCAGAAATTTGGACTACCAATTCACTTAATAGTATTGCATTCCATAAGGTATATGAATAGTGTTTCCTTCTACTTATGTGTTTAATTCTGACCCCCCCATCCCAAATTATAAGTATATGTTATAGCCTTTTCAGGAAAAAAAAATTGTGGAATACATGTTCTGGTTAGAATTATTCCCCAAGGGGTGCCTGGGTGGCTCAGTCAGTTGAGTGCTGGACTCTTGATTTCAGCTCAGGTCATGATCCTGGGGTTGTGGGATCGAGCCCTACATCAGAGCTCTGCTCAGCACGGAGTTAAGATTCTGTCTCCCTCTGCCCCTCTCTCCCACTTGTTCTCCCTCCCCCTCTCTAAAAAAATTGTTTTTATTGAATAAATAAATAGATGGGGTCCCTGGGTGGCTCAGTTGGTTGAGCGTCTGACTTCAGCTCAGGTCATGATCTCACGGTCCGTGGGTTCCAGTCCCGCATTGGGCTCTGTGCTGACAGCTCAGAGCCTGGAACCTGTTTTGGATTCTGTGTCCCCCTCTCTCTCTGCCTGTCCCCTGCTCACACACTCTCTCTCAAATAAATAAACATCAAAAACATTTAAAAATAAATAGATAGATGGATATATAGATAAAAAATAGAATTATTCCCCTAAAGAGATTACAACTAACCTTTCTAATCATTCACTCTGGGGCACCCTTTGTTCAGAGGGATCATAGTTGGCAAGGCTCCTAAAATAACAAAGACCCCAGGAATCAGAACAGATGATGGATTAGTTGGAGGCTGTAGATATTCTGTAGGTTCATACAAAAATACTTTTTTAAAGATTCATACATAAAAAACAGTTAATAAAAGGGTTTGCTCAGTCATCTTGTTTGCTTAAAAATTAGATTCACCTTCAGACATATTTATCTGTGATTTTTACATCATCACTTAGGTAAATCTTTTGCACATTTAATGTCTTCTATCTCAGACTTACAGTGGCTTATTGATATGGATGGTTCATTGATGTTTGGCTCAATAAGACATAAGATGAAAAGTTACTTTGTTTGAATTTTCTGAAAACGTTAGAAAATTTAAGGGACTTTCTTCATCAGTATGTGAAAGGCAATATGAGTAACTGTAAATCTATATTTTCTTATCTCCTTTGAAATATTTACTTATAGACAAGGAATAAAGTAATATAAAATTCTTTCAGATAAATTATGATTTCTATACTCTTGCCAAAAGAATATAAACACTCAAATTCAAGTACAGATAGGAAAATGGATTATTCCTTAGTTTCTGTTAGATACATCCATATGGTCATCAATTTATTTTTAAAAATCAATATAACAAAAATTAATGTAATAAAAACTAATGTAACAAAATCAAACATGAATCCTTTACTATATCGCTCAATTTCATTTGTTACTAAGGTACCACTTTTATAATAGTAAAGCACAGCAACAAAAAACAACATAATTCTTAAACAAAATTTACCCCAATACCAAAACATATTTTCTTTCAGCTTTTTTGCAATTAAAAAAGGATTAATTTCTAAATGATGGCATAAGTAACTTTATAAAGCATTATTTGGAAATACTTGGACTTACGTTGAGATGGTTAGAAACCATTGTTATTCAGAGAGCATTAAAAATAAAAGATAAACTATGTCTGAAACATATAGGTGGAAAAACCTTTAGTTTTCTTAATATCAAAAGGCTTTTGTAGGGACACATGCACATATATATGTAAAGTGAGATATACTTTTAATTTTTTTTAACTTTTTTTTTTAATGTTTATTTCTGAGAGAGACAGAGCATGAGCAGGGAAGGGACAGAGAGAGAGGGAGACACAGAATCAGAAGCAGGCTCCAGGCTCTGAGCTGTCAGCACAGAGCCCGATGCAGGGCTCAAACTCACGAACCGTGAGATCATGACCTGATCCGAAGTTGGACATCTAACCGATTGAGCCACCCAGGCGCCCCTGACTTTTAAAATGCACAAATATGCTGAAATGGCCATACAGTGCTATCAGTAGCCCAAAATTAATTCTGTTGGCTTCGTAATACATTATTTAGAGGATTTTAAGTTCCCCATTCTGACTTCCTTGCCAGGAATCCTTACCTTACCTTCCTTAGGTTTTGATTAGGTTACAGTTAAAAATTTCTACCTCAGGATTGTAAAGTTTTAGAAATACAGAAAAACATGTCTATTCAGTACCCATTTAATACATTTAACTTAATAGAATCTGGAGAGGGGGCAACTACCCTAGTCTTAGTGAAAGTACTTTAGGAAAAACTTCTTGGAAGGGTGTGCCTAACCCTCCAAGCATTCCTCATCAGCCAAGAAACCTAGAGATAGAGGAGAAGCAGCTTGTAAGTACAGGAACTTAAAACTCTTTTAGCGTTGCTAGAACACAAACTATGAGATGGGTTCTGTCAAAAAATGAGGCTGCACATCAGCTGAGACCAGATCATAAACGGTATTGTCTGTCGTAATGAGGACTTCGTAAAATGTTTTCTAATCAAAGAGGAGTCATTACAGGGCTGGAGGCAGAAACGTGCACGATCAGATATGTCTTGGATCCTTCATTCTGGTGGCAACGGTGAGCCGAGGGCCAGAGGCACACAACACACAAAGCTGTTGAATTGATGTGAGCCTAACAGCTGAGACAGGGCAGTAGCAGTATGGATGGAGAGGAGAATGAGTTTTTACAACGTTTATGAAGTAAAACCGGCAGGACACGGTATGTTCGACATGGAGGCAGGGACAGGAGCTTTGACAGCGACTTTAGGTTTCTTAGGTTACCAAACTAGGTAGATCGTGAAAATCACTAAGACAGAATACAGGAGCGGGAATCATTTAGGGAAGAGGATGCGGAATTAGTTTCACACATGTCGATATTCAGGTTCTGTGGCACATCCAGAGCTGGAGTGGCTTTGTCAGCGGTCCGCTGGAGATAGGTCAGTTCGAAACTAAGGGGGAGGTAGTACTAGAGACAGATTTGGTTACTTGAGTTTGTAGTTGGGAGCTGAAGTCAAGAGAGTGGATAATGCCACCTACGTGGGTATGTAAAAGCGAGAAGAACGAAGAATGAAGAGAATGAAGTCTTGGAAACACCAACTTTGAAGGAGATAACAGAAGAAGGGGAGCCATTCGGAGAAGACACAGAAGGAAGATCCAGAACCACAGAAGGAACACCGGAGGCTGGGGAGCCCGGGTCAGCTCAGTAGAGTGTGTCTGGGGCTGGGATGAGTACAACAGAGAGGCCCTGGGAGCCTGTTGTATTTGGCAGTTGGATGATAATTGGGTGCTATTTCAATCGAATGCTAAGGTGAGAACAGAGAATAGAGGCTACAGATGTGGACAACAGGAAGCTAATGCGGAGCCTAGCCATGATCCTGAAATGTCTTCATGAAATCATCTTTGACTTCAACTTGCTTAGTCATTTATCTCTGTCTCATTCGGATGAAACGAAGCAAGCTCAAATAACGTAATATACCTTAGACAATATACCGAGACTGCCTCGCTGCGGAGTCAGCGAACGAACCGAAGACCACCAGAGTCTTCAGAAACTCCTCATGCTTCCCACTGCCGACATCAGCCTTGACTTGTCAGCAGATCACAGACTCAGCTTGCAGTGTGCTGGGGTGAGGCATCACATGTCCTCCTTAGCTTGCGTATGATGTCGTGGCTCCGGCCCGCACACCTGTCTTCCCATACGGCACTCAACCTGCAGACTTATCTGTGTATGCTGTACTCCTTGTCTTTTGGGACAAATACGTAGTTTTAATGAAAATCTTATCATTTTGAGAACAGCTTCATTAAACTCTTTCCCATCACAGGCTGCTTTCAATAATAGAGTCTAGTCTTGTTGAACTGGCTTCTTCCACCCTTTGCTAGTTTGATGTCCCCAACCGACTTCCACTACCCAGGCATGACTTTAGCTTTCAGTTCACTCATTTCCTTGATGCCTCTGCACCTGTCTTCCATTTAACTGAGATCTAGAACCCTTTGCTCATCCTTTTTGTTGCCTTCATCGGCCTTCTGCTGCTTTGCTTCCTTCCCTATCCAGCTCTAGGCCCTGTGGTTCATTACAGACTCCCTTCCCCCTTATCCTTCTGTCCTGCCCACGTAGTAAAGCCACGAACCCTGGCTCTAGCCAGCCTTTCCAGGCCAGCTCAGGTTGCTTCAGATCTTTCCACAGCCATGCTCACGGAGCCCTGCCACTCCACGTCCGCAGGCTCTGCAGCCTCCCTGAGCGTTTATCGCTACATGCAAATCCTTGTATGAATGTCCCTCCTCAACTTGCAGAATTTTCCCCCAACAGATGTTTTGAATTGTCTGTTTTTCTTAGTCCACTCGTTTATACACGTTACATGGTCAGTAAATGGTGATCGATTCTGAATCTTAGCATAAAGCAGGTTCAAAGGCAATTTGTTAAAATACGTGTGTTTTAATGGATATTCACTGTTTACAAAAGGCTGCTGAAATCAATGAAGTTCGTACAAGCTTAGCTTATATACATTACTAGGAAAACCACAAATCAAACAGTAAAATGATGAGGCCTCCAGAATGTTTTGTATTCTAGATATCCCATGTATGGATGCACGCATTCTGTTCTTACGGCGTACTGCTGTCTCTTCTGTTTTTCACAAAGCTGTAGCATCTTTGGCATTTATTTGCAGAATTTGGTCACATAGTTTCCCTGGAAAACGTAACAGAAATAACAAAGAGCGAAGGCGGCGTGTTAGTCCGGGTGGATGCAAGCAATGGCCTCTGGCTCTGTTTCACGGAAAAGAAATGTTATCAAAAGGAAGTTGGGAAGAACTCTACACTGATACAAAGGACAACCTGATTTTTAAACAGGCAATGAGTCTGAATAAACTTCTCCAAGGAAGACCTACAAATAGCCAGTAAGCACTTGAAAAGATGCTCCGTATCATTAGCCACAAGCTATATGTGTGTATGGTTTTGTTTTTACCATTTAAGAGTCAGCTGCATAGATGGCACCCTTTTACCCTTAAATGCTCAAGGTATGTGTCTTAAAGAAAAGCACATTTTCTTACATATCAACAGTGCGTTTCTCAAAGTCAGGAAATTATCACTGATACAACACTGTTGTCTACAGAGGTGATTCAGATTTTGCCGATTATTCCAATAATATCCTATTTCGCAGAAGAAAATTCGAGATCATGCCTTTTATTCTATTGTTGTATCCCTTTAGTCTTCTTCATATGGACTTCTGGGTTTTTTTGTTTTCTGTTTTTGTCTTTCAAGACCTTGACATTTTTTGAGGTATAGATCTGCCAGTTATTTTGTAGAATGTTCTTCCACTCGAATTTATCTGTAGCTTCAGGTAATACATTTTGGCAAGATTACCATAGAAGTGATGCTCTTTTCTTTTGATTAGACTAGATCAGGGAGTATATGATGTTCGTCCCATCTCTGGGCTTTCACTTTGATCACGTGGTTAAGACTGTGTCTGCCAGGTTTGCCACTATAACGTTGGCATTTTTCCTTTTGTAGTTAATCTGTTTCTAGAGAGGTACCGTTAGACTTAATGTACATATTTCTGTTACTGCCAACTTTTACCCACCAATTTTGGTGTCCATTATTCCGATGACGATGGCTGCCAAGTTCCATCATTTCCTCTACAATTATTAGTTGTTGACTTTCTGTGGACTTTCTCTTTTCCCATTTATTTATTTATATCACTACAGATTATTTATTCATTGAGTTACAGTCTATTACCAGAATTATTGATGTTCAGATTATCCCTGATTTGGCCCCTTTAAGCTGACTCCATGTCCATTTTGTCATGTCCCTTTCTGAACACTTCTTTACGTTCTGGCACAAGATATTTCCGATTCATTTTATACTTGAGCTACCACAGACCTGGAATCAGCCATTTCTCCAAGGAAGCTAATTTATGGTTTTTTGTTTTTAATTTTCCTTTTTTTTTTTTTAAATGTTTATTTATTTTTGAGACAGAGAGAGACAGAGCATGAGTGGGGGTTTTTTAATGTTTTTTTTGTTTGTTTGTTTGTTTTGAGAGGGAGAGACACAGAATCTGAAGCAGGCTCCAGGCTCTGAGCTGTCAGCACAGAGCCCAACGTGGGGCTCGAACTTACAAACCTTGAGATCATGACCTGAGCCAAAGTCGGACGCTTAACATACTGAGCCACCCAGGTGCCTCTAATTTATGTTTTAAGTAGAGGAAGGAATCTTCTATCTTATGCTGACTTTCCAAAGTAATATTGACAGATGAAACATGGAAATTCCTTTAAAAACGTTAACCATTCTTTAACATTAATTCATTCTCTCATTCACTACGTTTCCTTTCTGTGCTTGGGGCTAAAGACTTCCAATATAAATGAAGTTTAACTCCAGTTCACGTTTCAAAAATAATGTCAGAATAATTATCGCAGGCAGTTACATGCCGTAAATGTTCCAAGATGAGCTAGAAACCTGGAATCGAAGAGAAATTTGAGAAAAGAGTAGAGGTTGAATAAATAGAAGCTGCGAAGACGTTGAGTTCATGGGTACAGCATGAGCAGAGGTATGGCATGTCTTAATAGGGAATTCTGAGGAGCCTAATTGGTTGGTAGAGGTACTAATGTTGGTAATTAGTGGCTCGGTGCTCTTATTGGGAGCTTGGATTCCAACCTGACTCATTTCCTATAAGCAATGAAGAGTCCTTAAACTGGGGGGCTCAGTACTCATAAAGAGCATGTTTCAAGAAGTTTCGTGTGATGTTATATTGCAGAATTGACTGGGAAACAGAAGACAACTTAGGAAACTATTGAAATAATTGCGTCTAAGGTAGTATGAGTACAAGTTGAAAGGAATTTGGAATATAACTTAGAAGGAAGAAATGCCTTGAATATGTTGAATCAGGGTCACTGGGAGCACGGAGAGCTCTGAAAGAAACAGGAAACCGATGATTTTTATAGGGGAAAGAAAAGAAAGAAATTGCAAAGAGGACCTCAAAAACAAGTTCTGTGATATCAAAATTTTAACGTTTTTTCTATAACGCTTGATTAAAAGCCACAACTACTTCACAAAATTACTCCACAACTTTTTACACAAAACAGTATTGTTTAAAAGTGATGACTTAGGGCCGTATAGTATTGTAACTATCAGACAGGGTAGTGCTTGCCGAATTACCACACGTGTAAGAAAGAGATATTTGGTAACAGCCTTTTCATCATTGAAGACTTCTAGTGAAATAGGAAGTTGCTATGCTTTGATATGCGCTAGCACATTCCACCACATTGCTAGTCTCAGATCAAACCTCTGAATTGAGATCCAGTTTCCTGATTGACTCGAAATGTCTGGCTCTTGTTGACACTGGGGTTGAGAAGTTTGTTTCTAAGCGTAGTATTCGATTCTTTTTCTGTTAACGAAGTTCACGTTCCCATCCCTGTCTTTAAAAAAAAATACATTTTTAACTTCATCTTCGCATCAAGAAGAAATCACTAGAAACTAAGAACTTAGCTTTCAAGATCTTAAAAATCACCAACTATTGTATGAAGACGTCTTTGCCATTTGTTGAGAGATCCCCTTTAGTGTGGCCATGTGGAAGGTGCCAAGGTCCATACATGCTACAAGAAGTGGGAAAGAGTGTTCCTGAAAGATCTTCTGCCATTTCATGAATTTTTACAGTTCAACATAGTTCCGTCTTAACCAGACCATCCTTCTTTGCGGCTATAGCAAGAAAAGGGACATGGGTTTGTTATCTCTCTAGCTACTGTCACTTCAGGCTTTCTTTTTTTTTTTTTTTTTTTCACTTCAGGCTTTCTGAACTGGCTCGAATCCTAGAGGTTCCATCTGAGAACTAAACCTCATTCAGTGCATAGGAGACCGGGCCGGTCCATTCCCTCGTTTGTTAATAAGTTAATATATGGAGTTGCTAATTAAAATGCGCGGAAAGAAATTATTACACGAAAGTAACGTATTAACCATACAAAGTATTGGGATAGGGCTGGGTGACTGTCATAATTTCTGCTGCTACAGTTTATAAAAAGGAAAATAAAGTCGGTTCTTTATGTTGGGAAAGAAGATTCCATGTTATCTGTATTTGCAGGCTTTCTGGCTCACATGCTGGAGGAATCCTTGCTGCGGGGGTGTTTTCATTCTCTCGTCTAACGTGGCAGTGGTCCATTGCAGCAGAGGTTTTTAGCTTAAACAATCTGTTTGTGGGGCTGCTTATGGCTCTTACTGTACATTTTGAGGAGGCAGCAACCGCAAAAGAAAGATCAAAGGTAACCTATTTTGATCAAAGTGAAATCACTTTTTGTTTTAATTTTTAAGACACTCGCTATATTTCTTTTTAACTCTGGTTTGGGCACTGTTTATCTGTTCTGATTACTGTCAAGGCAATGTAGGCATGCTGAGAGAGAAAATATTTTGAGTTCTTTTACGGTGACTTGTGATAGCCTTTATACAACATGGGAGTTTTTTCCTCTCAGTTTTTTCCTCTTCAAAGTTCAGAAGCTTTCTGGAGACTGAGAGGATTGGAAACCCCTCTGAGTCCTATGGGAGAGATAGGCTTGGTGGTTAGCCAAGCCGCCATCGTGCGTGCTTGCGTGTGTGCATGAGGGGTTGTAAGAGGCTAAGCTCCAGACTGACCACTTTAGGTTATATGGCAATATGGTACATTGACTGACTCTCTAATTGCCAAAAAGATCAAATTTGTACTATTGGGGCAGAGGGCACCTGGGCGGCTCAGTCAGTTAAGCATCCAGTCTTGATTTCGGTCCAGGTCGTGATCTCACAGTCGTGAGATCAAGCCCCACATCAGGGCTCCATGCTGGGTGTGAAGCCTGCTTAAGATTCTCTCTCTCTCAAAAAAAATTTGTACTATTTTTTAACTATAAGAAGAGTATCAAATGGGTCAATGAAGTAGTTCAGAAGAGGTTACAATGAATTATAAGGCAAACGCTAATATCAAAACCATTTGAAATGTGAAGGAACCCTGTCTTCTAGGAACTACAGTTTGGAAAGCACAAAACCATCCTGGTGTAGGCAGCCTTTGGTTGCTAAAGAACATATAAACAGAAGAACATCCTGGTGTATCCGGGGTTTCCATAAGCAGTTCTGCACTGCTTTAGAGTTTATTTTTTGTTCAAAAAAAACTCTTTTTCTGATTATGAAAATTGCACATGTTCAAAAAAAGCAAAAACAGCACTGATGACTGGTTTCTAAATAAAAAGTGTTATACTTTATTTTACTTATTACTGAAATTTTTTTAACATTTATTTATTTTTGAGAGAGAGAGAAAGAGACAGAGAGAGGGAGACAGAGGATCTGAAGCAGGCTCCAAGCTGGGAGCACAGAGCCCCATGCAGAGCCAGAACTCCCGAACAGGAGATCATGACCTGAGCTGAAATCAAAGAGTTGGCCACTTAACCGATGGAGTCACCCAGGCACCCCTGTCATACTTTATTTAATACGAGAAAAACTGAAACAGAAAGAATAACTGAGCTTTAGTTATAGGTTTTACTCTAATGACACAGTAGCCTATTATTGTTAGGACTTAACCTAGTCGTCACACAGAACTTTCGGAAACTTAATCTGCAGACAGTCGTGTAAGGTCAAACTGCAATGATTGGGTGAGAATGGGCAATATTTTAAAAAATAATGGTGATAAATATTAGTGTCTGTTGAAGTGTGACTGCTTGTATCTAAGAGGTTGACTTTAGCCTGTCCTATGGCACAAGTGCTTGGTTTTAATATAAAAAATAGCTTTTTACCATTGTATGTACTTACAAGTTTTAGAATAATTTTTAACTTAGATTTTTTTATTTTTCAGATAGCTAAAATTGGTGCTTTCTGCTGTGGCCTTAGCTTGTGTAATCAGCACACAATAGTACTCTATATTTTGTGCATAATACCATGGATTCTCACCCGACTTTTAAAAGAGAAGGTAGGTTTTTGAGTATTTTCAATGAAAATTCATAATATTTCATTAAGGCCCGATGTAACATTTATGGCTTCAGAAAACATAGAGCTTGAGATTTTTTTTTTCGTTTTATATAATGTATAAATGACCTTAGGCTCTAACAACATTGACTGGAAAAAAAAACAGGATTTACGAAAATTATGCAGGATTGATTGCCATGGCATCTGGCCTGTTTCATCATTTCCTTACTGATTCTGAACAGCACCTTGATAATAAGAGGCTGAAAGGAGTTGCAACAATAATAAGAGATTTCCTTGATTGTCTTATTATATGTTCTAAGACAAAGGATAGTGTATTCATAAGTTTATTCACTCATCCAGCTGTTCGTCGAGCACCTGCTCTCTGCCAGTTGCTACTCTAGGCGTTAGAAACGCAGCGCCCCACAAAACGAGACACCATCACTGCTGTTGCGACCCAAATAATAAAACCCCTGGTAAATAACAATCCTGTTTTCTCAGAACGGATTTCCATAGAATTCAAGATGATTTATTTTAGCTTTTCCTGTCTCTCAAAGGAAAAATGATTATTAATTTAAACAGCGGTCTAAAGCACTGTAAGAAAATTACTATACTTTGTAAGGCGTTAGGAGATGTCCATAAGAAGGCAGCGGGCTGAGTTAGACGGGAGTTTTTGGAAAGACTCTGAAAAGGCCTTTATTCTGTCAGCCTTCCTCTCAGAGGTTAAAGCAATCTAAATACAAAGCCAACACTGGAGTCATTTTACTTAATTTATTGTTTATTTGTTTGCTAATTATACCTCAGCTACATTTATTCGTCCTTTCCGTTATTCGTTGCTATAGTCAGAATTATATTAGAAAATACATGTTTAATAAAATTATTTTGCAGAAATAGGGAAATTGTACCAAAACTTTAGGTAATTGTATTTACCATACTTGAACATATGTTGTTTTTAGCTTCTGGCAACAAAGCAAAAAGGATAACATGCAGGTTATAAAATTCTTACTATGTGATAAAAAATAAAAGCGAACATGACAATTGACGGGAAGGATCAGCTTTTTCTTGGAACCGAGCTCTGTGAAGTCAATCACGTACATTATGTAAGGAATATTAGAGTAGCAGGCAGTGTCTACTACAGAAAGTTCTTTATCTGGTCTTTTATTATATAAGCCTTTGATTTTTAAAAATGGAGATATACCATAAAAAATATAATTCAGCGAAGATTTTCTGTAGGGTACAAACCTGAGGAGGCCCAAATATTTTCCTCGTGGATTGACGGATGCGCAGATGCGGGTGCACTCACGCCCCGCTATCGGTAATCCTAGCTTTTTTTTTTTCCAGCCTTCATTTTTTTTCCTTTCTCTTTTTCCAGCTTATTGATACAATTGACATATAATATTGTGGAAGTTTAAGGTATACAAGATGATGATTTGATAAATGAGGTTACCACAGTGAGGTTGGTTAACACATCCATCACTGCACGTAGTTAAAATGTCTGTGTCTGTGTTGAGAATTCTTAGGATCTGTTCTCATAGCATCTTTCAAAGGTACAGTACAGTGTTATAGTCACCATGCCGTCCCTTATGTCCCCCAAACTTACTCACTTTATACCCGGAAGTTTACACACTCTGACCACCTTCACCCGTTTCCCTCCATCTCTAAACCCTGCCTCGAGCGAGCACCCGTCTACTCTCTGTTTCCGGGAGTTCGGTGTTTTAAACTCCCACATATAGGTAAGGTCATGCAGTATTTGCCTTCCTCAGTCTGACTTATTTCATTTAGCATAATCCCGTCAAATTTTATCCATGTTGTTGCAAATGGCAGAATTTCCTTTTTTGTGGCCCCAATAATACTCCATATTATATATGTATGTTTTCTGTGTTTTCTCTTAGGAGTTTTATAGTTTCAGGTCTTACAAGCAAGCCTTCAGTCCATTTCAAGTTAATTTTTGTATGCGGTGTAAGAGAGTATTCCAGTTGTATCCTGCAACTTTACTGAATTCATTTGTTAGTCTAACAGATTTTTGGTGGAGTCTTTAGGATTTTCTCTATAGAATATCATGTCATTTGCAAATAGCGACAGTTTTACTTCTTCCTTTCCGATTTGGATGCCTTTCATTTCTTTTTCTTGCCTGACTACTCTATAGTACTTCCAGGACTGTGTTTACCAGGAGTTGGTAAGAGTGGGTACCCTTGTCTTATTCCTGATCTTAGAGGAAGATCTTTCCATCTTTCACCATTGAGTATGATGTTAGCTATGGACTTGTCACATGTGGACTTTATTATGTTAAAGTAGGCCCCGGATCAATTAAACCAGAATTCTTTTAGGGTGGAATCAGCTTCAGGCTCAGCCCTGCAGATGGGTGGAACGACTGGCCGGGGTCTCTGTTTGGGCACCGCTGCAAGCAGGGACACCGTCTGCCAGTCTGAGCACTGGTTGCTGAAAACCCCGCGTCCCTTCTCCTGTCTGTGTGATCCCCAGAGGTTGAGCCCAGCCGACCCTTTTCCCTCACTTCACGCTGGTCTTCACGCTGAAGGCTCACTGAATGAGCCTCCTGGGAAATGTCCTGTAGTGCTGGGGGAGCTGGATGTCCGTCTTGGACTGCCTTTTCCCACTGGAGAAACTAGCCCTGGGGGATGCTCTGTCAGTGCAGTGCGGTGCTGGCCTGGGGGTGGAGCGATGTGGTCATAGGGTTCCTTCTTCTTCCTAACACGGCTCTTCTTAGTCCTTTGGGGTCGACAGTGCACTTCAGCCTCACCCCTGAATCCTGGGATTCTCCACAGTGACGTCTTGTCTCTGGATAGCTCCTAGCCGGTCTTTTTGTGAGGAAGACTGAAGTCAGGAATGATCTATGTTGCCATCTTGGTGGCTTTTCTCCATGGGCTTCTGACATCAGAGAAGGTGCATTCAGATACCACAGAGGTGCACTGACAGTCAAGGACTTAAAAAGTAAATATCTTTGGGCACCTGGGCAGCCCCAGTCGGCTAGGCATCCGACTTTGGCTCAGGTCATGATCTCACCGTTCATGGGATCGAGCCTCGTGTCAGGACTGTGCTGACAGCTCGGAGCCTGGAGCCTGCTTCGGATTCTGTGTCTCCCTCTCTCCCTGCCCCTCCCCCACTCACGCTCTGTCTCTCACTCTCAAAATTAAATAAACGACAACAACAAAAAGTGAATATCTTGTGTTAGTTAATTGAAAGAAGAGCCATATGCTTTGTATGAAACACGCAGGACTCCGAGCTGACAAGGTAGGAGCCTAGTGTGAGAGCCTGTTTTTCCTGTACTCAGGTCAGCTACTGATGCATGATGACATTTTGGGAAGTATGACTCTTCAAAGGACATTTCATTTTTAGTAGTTACATAGCAGAGGCTAGGAAATAAGGTCTACCAGTCAAGTGCCAGGGTAGTTGGATCTCACTGGTCAGGTGATTTGAGGCAGAGTACGAAGTCCTGAATCCATTGGTTGCAACCCTCACTACTCAGATTACCTAGGAAGCTTTTAAAAAGTGTGTATATGTGTGTACATCTATGTATATGCATGTATACATACATATATATATTGTGTGTGTGTGCGTGGGCGTGTGTGTGTTTTTGCTGAGCCCGCCCTAAAATAATTCTGTTTGAATTGGCCTGGGGTGAAGCCCGGGCATTAATATTTCCAAAAAGCTCTGCAGTTGATCTAACGTCTGTGCAGCCAGCACTCAGAGCCCCTCTCCTGTACTCCCTGAAAACGCTCTCATGTCATCGTCTCCCTGTTTATTTCCCACACGAAAGGAAACTTCTGCATCGTGCCACTTGAAATTGAACTTTGTAACATGCAGAAACAGTCAAAATATAAACGTTCACTTTACTTAAAATTACTCTTAAGAGTAGCAAAGACATGTTGTCCGATTAGCTATTTCTTATACTCTTTTCATGCACTATTTTTATGCATCTCATTACCCCTTTAGAAATATCAAATGAAATCAGTACTATAATAAAAACACTGCATTTTCAGTTAAGAGTGTTTAGTTGAAAATGCTAACGTAAGTCAACTGCTCGTTCTACTTCTGGCGAACGTGAACCTTGGTTCTTGAATTCACCGTCACATATGAATTTTCCTTTTTGGTAAAGGACAAGTTGGCAATTTCCAATTATGATATTTGTAAGAGACTCCCTTTCTCAATCACTAAAGCAGCCACTCTTCGAATCTTTTGGTGTATCAGAATCCTTTTGGATATAATCTTTATGAGACTTTGTCGGTGCTGTCCTTTAGTTTAGAAATGTGCGTATGAAAAAATACTTCTCATATGAGGCAGCGTTGTTACACATAACAAATTTCCGTCAGTACTCCATCCTGTATGTAAACTGCGGAGAAAGAGCACTTGGATGAGCTGGGAGGTCATTGAAAAGCTAGCTCCATTTGTGCCAGATATTTCCACGAAATAGCCGAAACTCTTGTAGAGAGAATCGTATCGTCAGTGTGTAATCACAAGAGAGAATATAGTTGAAGCCTACTCCAGGTGATGGTGGCGAAGTGAATCAGCATTAGAATAATACATGTCATGATAGGGTTTTAAATATAAAAGATGCAATACACAGGATACTCAGGAGTCTTCACGAATATTATTTGCTTTGCCTGCCACGCAGAGGAATTCAGGCTGCTGCAATTTTCTAGTAATCCACAGGATGCAGAAGGTTTAACGTAGGATTCTGTGGTAACTTCCTATAGATGGAGAGATCAGCTCGGAGTAAACACGTTGGTGTTTTCCCTGCTGTGTTCTGGAAGTTCCGGGATGAAGGGACTGAAATAAACGTTGTTCCACAACACCATGTGCTCTGACGCAGGAACTCTCCCTGGGCTGTTTGTTGAAGCTGAGTCTGTGCTTCGGTGCTGGTTTGTTGCCCTATGTCTACCTTCCTGTCTCATCCTACCTCAATCAAGCCCGTTGGACCTGGGGAGACCAGACAACATTGCTAGGATTCTTGACGCATTTTCTCAGGGAAGAATATGGAACATTCAGTCTGGTAAATTTATATTTAAAACCCTTTTGGGGTGCCGGGCTGGGTTAGCTGGTAGAGCACGTGACTCTTGATCTCGGGGTTGTAAGTTTGAGCCCCATGTAGGGTGTACAGATTCCTTAAAAAATAAAATAACATCTTAAAAATAAATAAGCAAATCCCTTTTAAGGAAGTAAATGGCAAAACTTCAGTGTCCTGCCTGGGCCTTGATGGAAAAAAAAACAATGTTTATCAATGACCGTATATCGAATTTTCATTTCAGTTATTTATGTAACAAACTCGCTCCTTGGAATATGGCCTTTAACTTACATTAGAAAAAAATTGGAATCACTTAACCTGACGTCATAATGTGGTATATCCTGAATATGTTTCTCAGGATGACAAAGGTTTAAAAGACTCTGCTGCCAACCACTTGAAACATTTTATTCTTCTTAGCATCAGGTATCACTTTGGGTCCCTCGGTCTGTGATTTAAAATATTTGGGGGGCGCCTGAATGGCTCAGTTGGTTAAGCGTCCGACTTCGGCTCGGGTCATGATCTCATAGTTCGTGAGTTCGAGCCCCACGTCGGGCTCTGTGCTGACAGCTCAGAACCTGAAGCCTGGTTTGGATTCTGCATCTCCCTCTGTCTCTGCCCCCCTGCTCACACTCTGTCTCTCTCTCTCTCTCATAAATAAACATTTAAAAATATATATTTGGAAAAGATTAAAGGAAAAAAAAACCTCAGAATTTTTAATTCACCTCGACCAAAACATTTTCTTTTTTCACATTTGACAAAGAGTGTCCATGGTACTATTTAGTGTAATACCTATGTGTACATACTTTATAAAATGTAATTTCACTAAAATTGTGTTATAAAAGTTCAAAAGGCCTTGCTTTTGAAATCAGGGCAAAACACTGAGTATGGTTACAGTAAAGGTTATCTGAAAAATAGGAGGACAAACATGTTTTTTTTTGTTGTTTATTTTATATATTTATTTATTTTTTTAATGCTTATTTATTTTTGAGAGAGAGAGAGAGAGAGAGAGACAGAGTATGAAAGGGGGAGGGGCAGAGAGAGAGGGACACACAGAATCTGAAGCAGGCTGTAGGCTCCTTGCTGTCAGCACAAAGCCCGACTCGGGGCTCGAACTCACGAAAGGTGAGATCATGACCTGAGCCGAAGTCGGATGCTTAACCGACTGAGCCACCCAGATGCCCCCTTTTTTCGTTATTTTAACACAGACAGTTGTATCAGATTTTTCTTTCATGGTTTATGCTTTTGTGCCTTATGTAAGAAGACAAATCTCTGAAGACTACGTGTTTTTTGACACTATTGATAGAAAATTCTAAACCATGCAAAAACTAAACAATCTGTTACTCAAGGATACATACAAAAGAAGTAGAACTATATATTATTAGAAAGTAGGGGAATAATTAACACCAAATTCAAGGTAATAGTTACCACTGGGGGGTGAGAAAAGCCAGGCTTATGAGTCCTTTTGTGAGATACTCTATGGTATTGTGCAGTTCTGTTTCTTAAGTAAACGGTGGCTCTATAGATTTTTTTTTTAAAAACCTCTTTATCCCTTAAATACACATATATGTTATTTGTATGAAGGAGATATTTCATAATAAAATAGGTTAATGAAAGGATAATTATTAATTACTTCTTGACTTAGAGAGTTTGATACTTTAAATCTATACTCTGACTTACTTATATTGGTTATTCCATTACAGTATTGCTTGAGGGCCATTCCAGATTTGAAATTTGTATAATTCACACATAATTGTGAAATTATAGACTAACATGTGATAATGAGCTCTAATCAAAGTGCCTTAAAGAGACTCTGTAACAAAAGTGTAAAGTCTGTTAATTCATTAATGTGTTAATCATTCCTGCTGGAAATATTTTAACTGATTTTTAGCCAGTCATTATTTCTGCATTAATTCTTCCTAAAAGATGTCTGTATTTAGTTTTCACTGACTTCTCTTCAAAAACTCGTAAGGCTCTGAAGTAAAGATTGAATAAAGAGAGATGTTGCTTTGTCTATTTAAAACACTTGTATTTTAAATCAAGGTAGTCAAAATACAATAGCCTAACAAAGCTTTAGTTTAATGCTTGCACAAATAAACTTTTCTCTTTTATGTTTAGGCCAAATCTGAAATAGGATCCAGTATGTCTGAAATTTTGCTGTGAGTATGAAATATCTGAAAATGTGTTTTGTTTGGTGTTTAAGTTTATTTATTTATTTTTGAGAGAGAGAAGGAGAGCGTGCAAATGCAGGGGAGGAGCAGAGGGAGAGGGAGAGAGAGAATCCCAAGCAGGTTCCGGCTGTCAGCGCAGAGCCCCATTTGGGGCTCGATCTCATGAACCCTGAGATCATGACCGCCAAAATCAAGAGTCGGATGCTTAACTGACTGAGCCACCCAGGCACCCCTGAAACTGATGTTAAGTAAATTCTCTATTCGAGTGATTTTTGAGATTTCTGGGTTTATCTCTTTGAGAAGCAGTATGTCTGAGAAGTAGCTTTAGCCTGCATGGGTAATAGTTACGTGTGTATACTGTCAAACATTCTAGAATTCCCTTCAATAAGGTAAAGCTTGAAGTGAGTAATAAATACAACAGTTTTTACGAGACTATGTTGGAACCTATACAACTAAAATGTTCCAGCTTTCATTTGGATACAAAATTACCCAAAGCAGTGTTTCATTATACATAGTTTATTCTTTGTTCTGGTTTTATATATCCTTTTTTTCAGATATACTTTATAACGTTGTATTTAGCAATTTGATTATTTTCTTTTTATTTAGAATTGAGCTATGTTCTTTAATTCTTCAGAGCTTTATTTACTTAATGTCTCCTAAGACCTTTTCTTTAGGCTGTCCTTAAGCTCTATTTTGAACTTAAATATTTTTAATATCCAGTCTTTTTAGAGCCAGGTTAAGCAAATAAATTTTATCTGTATTACCCCCTAGCATTCTTTGAAAAATGGGTTAATATTTACTTTAAAACCTACACAGATTAAGACAACTTGAAAAATATCCATACCAATCTGGCACTATTTTTATAATATTTTCAATATAAAATCATGGCAAATAGTCTTATATAACACTAAAGTGACCTCCTAAGTAATTATCAATTTGGGATTCCCAAGACTGTTTGAAAACCATTTTTTAAATGTGGGGAGAATATTTTAACACTGTATACAAGGCAGTTCATAGGTTCTCAGAGTTTCTGTCTTGTCAACTTGCTTCCTTCCATCCTTCCTTCTCTTCTTTTTAAATGACCTTCTTCCTTACTCCCAAAATATGATACATAATCATTATAGAAAGTTTAGAAAATACAGGCAAGCAAAAATAAGAAAATTAAAATTACCATAATTCCAACATACAGAGATAACCACTAATGCTAATCCATTAACATTTTTGTCTATATCCTTCCGATATTTCTTCTGTTCTTGTTTTTAAAAATGGCATCCTAATATACATACTGTTGTATTACAGTATGAAGACCTGCCGGTTTTCATTTTATACTGTAACTTGAAAACATTTTCCTGCTACCAGTTATTCTAATATAACCTTTTGTTGGTTCTCACAACTGATTTTGAACATTTTTTTTAATTTCTGACTGACCCTTTTGTGTCTCCTTTTTCTTTTTCGTTTGGAGAAAAGGTTGCAAGAAGCTCAGTTATAAAGACAGCTTTACCAGTGTCTGCGGGCTTTTACTTTATTCTGCTTTGCTTATGCCGGAAGCCTGCTCTTTTCTACCTGCCTTACTGGGTCGTTATCACACTGAAGATTGCTAGTGTATTTTACCTTCACAAATCCCACCTGACTTCCAAAGAACTCTCAAGAGTAATGCTAGGGACGCCTGGGTGGTTCAGTTCGTTGAGCATCCGACTTCGGCTCAGATCATGATCTCACAGTTTGTGAGTTCGAGCCCTGCCTCGGGCTCTGTGCTGACAGCTCAGCTCGGAGCCTTTTGGATTCTCTCCCTCTCTCTCTGTGCCCCTCCTCCCCCGTCTCTTGCTCAAAAATAAAGAAACATTAAACAAGAAAAGAATAATGCTAGACTTCACATCTAACTTTTATTAGACTCACATAGAAGTCATCTATCGGGGAACACAAAGGCTTCCTTTATATTGAAGTAATAGCAGTTAGGTGATATGCCCAGAAAAAAGACTTGACAAAAGTAATGACCACTCACACCCGTGCTATTTGTTCAAATCAAATCATCATGTAGAATGGGGGCTTAATCCTAGCACTCTGTGATTGAGGGAGAGAATTTCTAGCCTTTAATTGTTTCAGGTGGACAGGAGTGTCAAGAAAAGCAACTTATAATTAACTTACTAGAAAATCCTTCAAAATGATGGGACCTAATCATCTATCCTTTTCCAGTCAAGCAAATTAAATTCTTTCCCCATGCATATCTCTAAATTGCAATCCTGTACAAGGAAATTATCGAATGTAACCCTAGGCAGTGACCATGTTTTAGAGCTAACACTTAAGCAACAGATCTCCAAGAATTAATTTTGAGACTGACTTCATTCCTTTTGAAGAATGGTTTGAAATGGGCCTCATGCTGGAATCAATTTTTCAAGTGTATTTGAAAATGAGTAAGAATATCTTCTCATAGTAGATGAGTCTCCATTAGTAAAATGCACATTGTGTGGTTTCCATAATTATGGCATCGCATTTTCTCCAGCAAAATTGCCAGTAGGGAGAAGAAAGTTCTTTGAGATGGTGTATGGAGTCATTTCTGTTTTAAAAAGTGGAGATTGCCAGAGTGATTTTAGAACTCAAAAAGCAGTTGGAAAATCATTAATAGTTAATGGAAGAATTTAGTTCAATTATAGGGAAAAAAATACATTTCTCAGAGATGCTTCAACATTTTTGAACCAAATACTATAGAAAACAAGGAAGCCTTTTAAGGAGAAGAATGGTTGGAGATCACCTCTCTTGTCCTTGTTTCTTTTTTTATGATCGGATCTCCAGAAAAGTATTTGAATTAATTTTGTTTTCAATTACTAAATCACAGGAGGCCGTGTGTACAGTGCTGACAGAAGTTCGAGAACCCATTTCTGATGACTTCTTACCAAACCAATCAGAGGATACAGATTGGTTTATGATACCAATATACCATACCAATATTACAAATACAGAAGAATTACTTGCTCTGATCCTAAGCCAAATATAAATTGGTAACCAAATGTTACAATTGGAAAACATCTTAGAACTGCTTAACTCTTGGGGTACCTGGGTGGCTCACTTGGTTAAGCATCAGACTTGAGCTCAGGTCATGATCTCATAGTTCGTGAGTTCAAGCCCCGCGTGGGGCTCTGTGCTGATGGCTCAGACCTGGAGCCTGCTTCAGATTCTGTGTGTGTGTCTCTCTCTCTGCCCCTCCCCTACTCACGCTCTCTCTCTCTCCCTCTCAAAAATAAGTAAACATTTTTTAAAAAGTAACTGTTTAACTCTTTCTTATGGTACTTTTTCTCCCAAATTTAAAATGAGAATACAAAATAATTTTAAAATCTGACTCCAGCCCTTAAAACTCTTCAGTGCATAATCGGGTGTATCTTACAAAGAATGTGTTATTTGGAACTAACCAAGTTTGTTTTCTTCCAACAGTAAGATACATTGTCTTTTACAGTTCTCAAGTAACAAGTATGAGGACTCAACTCTCATTCAACATTCAAGCCCTCGCAGTTTGGGCAAATCTATCTTTAGCAAGAAAGTGAGTAATACAATTTTTTTCCCTGTTATTTTCCCCATATTCACTAATTCAATTCCTGTTTTTAATATATCATTGTAGAGCATTGCAAGTATTAATATTTTATACTAAAAAGAAATGACGTTGACACTTCTGTTGTAGCAAATGTGTATTGCTTTCCCCCTAGTTTCTTTTTCCTGATTATAAATTAATGATTTTCGAAGATCGAGCATGCATTATATTATAATCTAAGTAAGTCAGTCATTTGATGTCTTAAACTTCTGGTTCGATCCCGTACTCTGCCCATAGCTACTTATTGTTTCATTGCAAAAGAAGTAAACAAGTATTTGAATTCCTCTGAAGAAAAAAGTAACCTCTGATGATAAAAGAAAACCTAAAAAATGCAACGCTCTTAACCTCCGTTAATTTTTTTGTCCATTTACTTTCTCGTCTGAGTGTTTTCTGTAAATGTATACATGTACATACATTTATAGTTCTCTTTGCTTGACTCTTACGTTATATTTTGAACATTTTCCCATATCATAAAAACATTTAAAATCATTTAAAAGTCTGTGTAAAATTCCATTCTGTGACCTAGGAGAATTAACTTAACCTATTTGAGAATCTTCAGATTGCTTCCACTCTTTCTACGCTAAGTAATATTAAAGCATTTTTATGGATTAATCTTTTTCCATATTTCTGGTTTTGCTTAGAGATTTATGCTTTCATGTCAGATTGCTCGGTCAATGAGTGTGATTATTTTGAAGGCTCTTGATTTTATTATCAAAGTAACTTTTCTTGAAGATTATACTATTCATTCTCACACTATTGTATCCTCACTAATACTGAGATTTGTCATTCTAAAATCTTTTTATGAGGCGCCTGGGTGGCTCAGTTGGTTGGGCGGCCAACTTCGGCTCAGGTCATGATCTCGTGGTCTGTGGGTTCAAGCCCCGCATAGGGCTCTGTGCTGACAGCTCATCAGAGCCTGGAGCCTGCTTCCAATTCTGTGTCTCCCTCTCTTTCTGCCCTTCCCCTGCTCACACTCTGTCTCTATGTCTCTCAAAAATAAATAAACGTTAAAAAAATTTTTTTTAATCTTCTTATTTTAATGCATGAAATTATTCTTTTGTTTTGCATGTGTTTAATTACATCTCACATGTAACGAGTAATAATTTGTATTTCTTCTACGAATCTTAACTTTCTATCTGTTGCTGCATATTTCCAAGTGAAGTTGTCTGGGATATGTAGTACAGTTTGTAGTGAGTAACTATGTTTTGATTATATGTTCCAGCCCAGATTTTTTTGAACTGAGATCTTTCTTTGTCCCTAGTTAAAAATGGAAAGTTTTATGGATCTAATTCTTTTTTCCTATTGTTTTAAAACTATGTGATATTATCATTGATATTCATGCACATAAATAATTTTGGACATATTTAAATTTTTTCATAGGGACCGACAGAACCCATCAATAGTATGGCTTTTTACTGGAATGTTTTGCATTTATTCATTGTTCTTTGCCTGGAGGGCGAATTTAGATATTTCGAAACCGCTTTTCATGGGTGTGGTAAGTTTGACTTAGATATGGCCTTTTGACCCAAAAGTTGATAAGAAATGTACAAATTTGTCTTTACGAATCTTGTAGAAGAGCGACTGATCTCAGAAATAGTTAAAATTGTGTATGCGTTATTATAGGTCAAAAGTTATTAGCGTATTCTCTTTGTAGTAGAAATTGTAAATATAGACAGCTCTTCTTTATGGCTGAAACCAACTCTGCGTGTGTGTGTTCAAGAGGCCTAATAAATAATACCCTCTTTGGTCATCTGAGTTCTGAACCAGCGGAGAAATGAGATAAACCAGGGTGAATCACCTTTCTTACTGGTCAAGCTGAGATTGGAGAGTGCGGTTTAGATCTGTGGGCCAGGGGGCTTCCTCACAGCGCATCCCGGAATGGACAGACCCACCCAGTAGTCACAGGCAGTGCTGCGCAGCGCAGGCCCTTCCCCACCCCACACCCAGCCTGCTGGCGCCACAGGGACAGAGTCTACCCCTGGACAGGTGCACCGTGCGGGCAGATCACTTCCAAGAGAAAGAGGAAAGGGGAGGGCTCTGCGGACGCACCCTCAGCCCCCGGGCTCCCCTGTCAGCTGGGTGCCTGCACCCCGACGGAAAGAATTGAGGGCTGTTACACTAGCGGAGCTTCCCCACATGCGGGGGGACATCGGGAATAAAGCAAAAGCATTTCTCCGCCTCCTCCACCTTACAAGTGGCAGGAGTTCAAGGCACAGGCCACAGTATTGAAAAGAAGGGCTGGATCCAAAAAGGGAGATTCATGTGTCAAACTGGAAAGGAGAAATACTTGAAAATTGAAAACTAGAGGGACGTGGAGTTGGATCGGGGAAAGTCGGTTAACAAGACCTGCATGACGGCAGGCCTAAGCAGCTAGGCGTACGCGGTGTTTTCTAAATCGGCAGGTGCCTGACTGATTGCATAAAGCAGCCAGCTGGCCGTGCTGCTCTCGTGTCTCTCGCACAGGTAGAAAGATTCTGGATGCAGAGCAACGCTGTGGTAGCCGTGCTTGCCGGCGTCGGCCTGGCCGCACTGGTGTCTGAGAGCAACCGAGTGCTGAACACCAGTGGGCTTCAGCGTCTGGAGTGGCTTTCGGCAACCCTGTTTATCATTTACCAAATATATTCTAATTTCAGGTAACACGTGCTTGTTTTCATGAAAAGTAGCACTCAAACAAGAGACATTTAGATACTGAGATCCTTGGACCTCATTTCACCCATAACCACCACTGGTTCTCAGAGTGAGACAGCTTGGCGTGGACACAGTGCTTCCGTTCAGCCAGAATCTCGGCCGGACTGATGCGTAGTTTCAGGGTGTCGCCGGCAGGCTTTGGGCGGGACAGATGAACTATTTGTATATTTTCCCCTAAAGAGCCCTCGCGATACTTTGGAGGATCTGGAGGATGTGTAAAAGTCCGTGATCTGAAATACCACTTAGATAGAGAGTAAAGATATTTCAGCCTTTTTGTATGCCCTGAAATAATTCCCTTTACATTTCAAAGATTTCATCTTTGAGTAACACCTGGCCCTTTTCTAGTTCACTCCATAGCAGTGAATATTAATTATCTTGAAATAATTGAAGTTGTAAAAGTTTCTTAATTCGTATGCAGTATTAGTATTATATGTATTTTAAAAAATCTGTTTAATAACCATGCCAGTGAAAAACCTCAGTCTAACATAAATGATGTCCAAGTTTTAGATGGTAGTTCATTTATTTCCATCAGTGCCGAGTAAATATTACAGAAGTGGAAAGGGTCCACTGGAGTTTCATTATAGTGAGATTTGATTGGTATTAAAAAAATTTTTTTATTAATGTTTATTTATTTTTGAGAGAGAGAGAGAGACAGAGCATGAGCTGGGGAGGCCTGAGAGAGAGGGAGACACAGAATCCGAAGCAGGCTCCAGGCGCTGAGCTGTCGGCACAGAGCCAGACACGGGTCTCAAACCCACGAACCATGAGATCATGACCTGAGCTGAAGTCTGACGCTTAACTGACTGAGCCACCCCGGCGCCCTAATTGGTATTTTAAAAGGTTAAATTCCTGGGGCACCTGATGGCTCAGGTACAACTCTTGATTTCGGCTCAGGTTGTGAGATGGAGCGCTGCGTGGGACTCTGCTCTGGGTGTGGTGCCTGCTTAAGATTCTCTCCCTCTCCCCCTGCCACTCACGTCCTTGCTCTCTCTCTTAGAAGCATACATACATACCTATAGCATATATACATAAGGCCTTTAAAAAATAATAATGGAAAGGTTAAATTTCCCCTTTCAACTTACCTTTAAAAACTGATGTTCTTTGTCATAGCAGGGTAGAGCCAGTGTGAGGAAGGCTGCTGCTTCACAGGAGGTCTGGCGGGAGGGGGACGTGTGTCCCGGGCGCTCGTAGCTGGCTCAACAAGGCTCTGCAAAGCACACCACGTTTCCCAAGTTTGTTTTTTTCCCAATATCTTCCCGACCTGGGTCTTTGGAGCAACCAGGTTCAACACCAGGGATGCTTGCACAAGGCTGGGTGGTTTTATTTTGTTTTGATTCTTGTATTTGTCCCAGGGGAGTGGAATAGAATAGCAACTTCACTGGGTGGCAAAACGTGAGGCATCACCCCTCGAAGTAGGGAATCATAGTAGGAAGCAGCTGCAGCGGTTACGAAGGCAAGGAATAATATTTTGTTCCTACCAGTGTTCATTTGCTTTGTGATGCTAGCCCAGTGATTCGACTGTAGGCTGTGTTTCTCAAAACCTTTGAATGTAACCGACCTGATACTAACAAGAAAGACATTGCTTGCTCCCTGTTTTGATGCTTTTACTGTCTTGTAGTCCATTTCTTTTTTCATGGGAAGCTCTCAGAATTCATGCCAGTTTTCTTTGAAGTTAGAAAGTCCACTCCATCACTGAAAGGAGTTGTACTGCTGTTGTTGGCAATAGCAAAAATGCCTGGAGAGAAGTAAACAACTCAACCAACTGTTCCTTCCCTTCCTTCCTGTTGGTCTCATTCCCTAATGATTTCTCAGTCTAGAAGGGAGAGAAGAGCCTATGGTGTGGGGGAAGTGGGGGAAAGGATCAACTTGCATGCAAGAGAGTCAGACCAGTGTCATAGGAAGTTATGCCAGAAATTGGCAGATTTCCTTTTGCATTTCTGAAAATTCCTTTGGTCTCAACGAAATTGACTTGCAATTACCTTGAATTCCAACTGAAATCAGAAGCCTTACTTCTTTTTAGTGAAATTGTATGTGTTGAGGGAAAAAAAAAGGACTTATTCCCAAGCACTAACCAATTCCCTTTTTATAGAAATGACGGTAAATCCCAGAAGTAAAGCAGTCCACTGATTTTTGTTTAATTGCACAATTCGTTCCTTCTCTTTTTCTTTCAGATGGTAGTGTTCTTCTTTCAGATATTCATCTTCTTAGAAGATATAAATTAGAATACTTTGAAACACTACCTGTAGAGTGCATGATGGGAAAAGAATGAGGAGAAAATAAACTCAGTCTTGTTAAAACTGTAGCAGTGTGTTGCTATTTTAATGTTTCTTTATCCTTTTATTTAGCATTTGTGACCAAAGGACCAACTATGTTATTGATAAATTTGCAAAGAACCTTCTAGCCTCTATGCCTCATGATGCAATTATCTTACTCAGAGGAGATTTGCCAGGGAATTCTCTCCGATACATGCATTATTGCGAGGGACTGAGGCCAGATGTTTCGCTAGTGGATCAGGAAGTAAGTATGTGAAAAATATATTTAGAATACAGTAACAGTAATCACTTTAAAACATATTTTTTAAACTATTTTTTTAGCAGCGGATGGGTACAGTGTTCATGATCACTCTTAGATAGAATATACATCGTGTTCTTTTGTTTATTTTAACTAATAGTAGAAGCCATCTGAATTGCTTCCTTCTCATCCAAACAGAATGTTTTGGGGCCCCTGGGTGGCTCGGTTGTTAAGTGTCCAACGTCAGCTCAGGTCATGATCTCACCGCTTGTGAGTTTGAGCCCTACGTCGGGACTCTGTGCTGACAGCTCAGAGCCTGGAGCCTGCTTTGGATTCTGTCTCCGTCTCTCTCTGCCCATCTCCTGCTCACACTCTGTCTCTCTCTCAAAAATAAATAAACATTAAAAAAATTTTTTTAACTGAATGTTTTAAGAATTAATGCTTTTCATGTTAGAATCAAATAATAATATATTCGGCCAAGACAGCCATTCAAATTAACACTGCCCACTGGTCCAGGGGTTAAAATATTTTAGGTTGAATATAAATCATACATTTCATTCAAAACAGAAATTATTAACCACAATTCTGAGAATTTGTGTGTAAACTTTGTTGGTCTTGTTGCAAAAATATGTCTGGAGAAGACTTGTGAAAATGTCCAGGTCTATTAAAACAATCTTCCTGAACTGAAGAAATATACTTAAACTATCAGATTTCTAATTTAAACCATAAATACCTAAAAGGGAACAAATCTATCTCTGGTGTTTTTAGAGCAGTCATCAGGGAGAGAGAATTCCTAATCTTGATACTAATCTTAATACTATGATTAGTTTGATTGAGCAAATTACTAGGCACAGTACTTAATAAATTTTGCTGAATTAATGAATAATTAGTATTTTTTGGAGAAAATTGGGTAAACAGATTTGCAAATATAGGGAAACTTGCAAATTACACATTTTTTGTAAGCAGTTTGCTTTTATATCAGGTACACAAATTGATTAATTTGATCTTCAGTGTAGCTTCCGGCAAAAGCAAGGTTATTAGCTGATAATGCGGTCTCCTACCATGATTTAAAAATACTGTTTAGGACGGCAGCCACTATAGTTGAGAAGTGTGGATTTCAAAGTTAATTAGACCTAAATTCAAGTCCTCATTCTGTCACTTCCAGGAGGTGTGACATGGGGCTAATGATTTTTCCTCTCAGAGCTTCTGTCTCCTGATCTATAAAATGGAAATGATCATCATACAAGTTAGGATACTTTTGAGTGCAAGAAACAAAATACCTCAGAGTAGCTTAAACCGTAGAGTTTCTAATCTCACGTAAGAAGTAGTCGGAAGATAGGAGGTTTTAGGATGGATAATACAAGCAGTTCGTGATGTCAGTGTCCCAGGCCCACTTTTCTCCATCCGTCTTGAACTGATGAATGCCCAGTTCCAAACATCACATCCTGAAAGGAAGCAAAGTGCCTCTCCTCTCCCCTCCCCTCCCCTCCTCATTCTCCGTCTCTCCCCAGTTCCCTGCTTCCGCTGACCTCCTCTCTGTCTCTTTCCTCTCTGTTGAGAGTAACATGTGCCCCAGAAGGTCCTAGCAGAGCTCCCCGAGGGCCCCCCCCACTCGCAATCAGCATTGGGTCATATGCTAATTCCTAAACTCGTTGCTGGCAAAGGGGAAAGACTAGACCCAAGCATGGAGCTGCGCTGTACTACCTGGTCTAAGTCAGGATGGTGTCGGTGAGGAAGAAGAAGGTATTAGCTGTTGAGTAGGCACCCAGCAGTGTCTAATGTGATTATTCTCACGTAATAAGGTTACTATGAGAATTAAATGAGAAATATTAAGGTTGAAGCATACAGAAGGTGTTGAATTAATGTTAATATCCCCAAGAACTGAAACTACTGGGTCATAAAATCTAATTCAATAAGTATGTTTGAGTATTTATAATGTACACCTAGATTAAAATTGATATGTCATTTCTAATTAAATTACTTACATGAAGCAAGTAACACATAAGCATAACTGCTCAAAAGGTGATATGTAAACTAAACAAAGCTTCGAGGGTGTAAATGGGAGTCTTCTTTAAAAAAAAATAAATCTGTACATATGGAAGTATAGATAAGGATATACTAAGTATACAGTTAAGAAAAGTTATTTTTCCTGATATTAATGATTGATTTTAATCAAAAGACCATGTGAGGTTATGTAGTTAATTTGGACATACTGGTACATTCAGATCAACTTTCTCTTTGAAGTCTAGATTGTCATACATTGAGCTTCTCAAGGGCAGGGATTTTATCTTCTTGTAGGTGGGCAGTACTTGTCTCTTGAGAAAATGAATGAACAAAAGAGTAGAGTAATGACACATCTCTGTATCTTGCCTAGGATATCTAGCCTGGCCACCAAAGACATTCCAACCTCAGCAAACATAATCTGAGAACCATTCAAGGCCAGGCACTGCTAGGTGCAGAGGCACAAAGAGGAAAACATACAGTCCCTTCCCTCTAGAAGTGCACAGTCTAGTGAGGAGTAGGGTGAGAGCTGTGACAGAGGTAGGTACAAGGTGCTGTAGGAGCATATCATTCTGCTGTGGAACCTGGGGAGGGCAGCATGGATGAAGTGATACTTTAGCTTAGTCTGAAAGTTGGGTACACATTCCCTAGGTATGAGACAGGGGAAGGTCGTTCTGGCTAGTCCGTCCGTCAAGTGCATGGAGGTAAGACCAAACTAAGTGCTTGTGTTACCAACAGTAGGCACAGCTTAAGAAAGGAAATCCAAGGTTTAAGTCACGTAGAGGAGTAGTCAGTCCAAATCCCTCGGCTGTGCTTGTTCGTATTCTTCAATTATGTTAATGTTTAATGAGTATAATATCCACATTTTAGACCTTGGTCAACTTGATTCCTTTTTAAGAAGCATATCAAAAATATGACATCATTTATTATTTTTCCGATAGATGATGACTTACGAGTGGTATTTACCCAAGATGGCAAAGCACTTACCAGGTGTCAGCTTTCCTGGGAACCGGTGGAATCCTGTGGAAGGAATATTACCGAGCGGAATGGTCACATTTAATCTTTATCATTTCCTTGAAATAAACAAACAGTAAGCATTCTTTTCATATAATAGCTTTTCTAAAATCTTCAGCTTTCCTAAAATTGTTTATGTGGCAGCTGTGCCTCATCCAAAAGACCAATTTTCTACACCTATTTCCCTGTCACCGGTGAGATTATCTTTGTAATTAAATTGAATATCTGTGCATAAATGAGGCCAGGCAGAAATAAATGTTATTGTTCTGGGTAAAGGAAAAATAAAGGCAGATTAACAAGAATAGCAAATAAGATCTTAGTACAATTCAGAGAAATCGGAGATGTGCCTGTCTACTTGAAATCATTGCAGGTGGATCGCAAGCAATTATAGTTTCCCCCCGATCAACACCGTGGCCCCTTTTAAGTGTAAAGCAAATTTTTTCCAGGAATAATCACTATATAAAAATAGCTCAAGGATTTTTCTAATAAAGGAGAAGGCATTTTTGTAAATAAGAAAAACACCTAGTTATGCTTACTGAGATAACATACATGAGAATTGTGAATTCTAGACTTAACATAAAATTATTCATAGTTAAGGTCAAGAATGAATAACTCCTTCAGTGGTATGGTGTTGAACATTTTTCCTATCCACGAAAGGATTGAGATTGTCCTGAGTGTGAAGAAGAAAATGTATTTCATAATTTCTATTCTCTTATAAAGGTGATTTAAGAAATTCTTCCTAAATTCCAAAGTTAAATTATCCCCTCCTAAGAATATGGTAACGTGGTACTTTTGGTGTTCAGAGTCTGAAGTTTCCTGTGGCTCGTGAAGTGGTAAGCAGTGAGTATAAATGTTCTGTGGGAGTACTTTAATTGTTCTATTTCGGAATAAGATATTAAGGGCCATTAACATCTCTAAATGGACTTTTTTTGGTTAATTTTATCTAATTCCACCCCACAAGCATTCATTGAATCTACTATGCTCCAGTTTATGTTAGGCCTTGGCAGTAAAGTGAGACTCAGTTCCAAGTTCAAGTAGACCACAATCTAATTGTATATATACATAGGTATGAGTATAACTGGCTATAATGTAGTGGGGTAAGCTCTCTACTATACTAGCCGAGCTTCGTAAAGTGTGAGACCCAGTAAATGTTCAATATGTGTTTACTGAGGATGATTTAACTGGGATCTTGGATGAAAAAGCAATTATTTCTGCCTGGGGGCATTCATTCAGCTTTATATAATAAATAATTGAGTGTCCAAAACGGCCCAACAACTCTATAAGCCAGAGATGCATGGGCATGACCCCGGCTGTTGCAGTCTCTCAGAGAGGGTTTCAGGTGGGACTGTAAATACGAAGCAGACAAATCACAGTGTCGTCTGGTAAGCATGGAAATGTCGGTATGGACAAAATGTTGGAGATTTAAAGACTAAGTAGGAATTTGCCAAGTGGGTGGGAGAAGGCCGATTCAAGGGAAGTGTATGTGCAAAGTCATGGAAAGGGCCTGCTGAGCCCTGGGGAAACTGGGAGTGGTCCAGTAAGCTTGGAGCACGGGCTTAGAGGGCTAGGTGAGGGGATGAGTGGGGAGGGATGGGGAGGCCCAGACTGGGAAGGGCATTATCCCATTGGCATGGATGAGGCATGTCCCTGTTATGGAAATACTGCTCCTTGTGGAAATTCTAAAAATTACGAGCAAGTAAGTATAAAGAGGATCAATACTCTCTGTCTTTAAGATATCCACTAGGCGCTTGGGTGGCTCAGTCGGTTGAGCATCCGACTTCGGCTCAGGTCATGATCTCACGGTTTGTGGGTTCGAGCCCCGCATCAGGCTCTGTGCTGACAGCTCAGGGCCTGAAGCCTGCTTTGGATTCTGTGTGTCTCTCTCTCTCTCTGCCCCTCCCCTGCTCGCACTCTGTCTCTCTCTTAAAAATAAATAAGCATTAAAAAAAAATTAAGATATCCATTGATAACATTTTGGTAAGCTTTTTGAAATTTCATTCATTTTGAGCATCAATTATTTACCTCTACAAACACATATATATTCTCACACAATCCTACAATACTGAGATAATATTTACTTTTCTGTTCAGTTTTTTCACCTAGTACTGTATCATAAGCATTTACCCATGTGCTCAGAAAAATGTTTTTATTACCATCATTTCTTGACTGTTTAATATTCTCATATAGATGCATGATAACAAATATTCTATTTTTGGACATTTTTGTTATTTCTAGACTTTGACTATTATAATATAGCATGGAGATAAACTTTCTGGCCCATAAATTTTTCTTAATAGTTTTGATTAACCAAGGCCTCAAGATAAATACTGCTTTTTGGTATCAGTTTTTAAAATAAAATTTTTAGTTCATTTTTAGCATTGTTCATTATAGAAAAGAATAAGAAAGTTTTTTTAATGTTTATTTAATTTTGAGAGAGAGAGAGAGACAGAGCACGAGTGGAAGAGGAGTAGAGAGAGAGGGAGTCACAGAATCCAAAGCAGGGTCCAGGCTCCAAGTTGTCAGCACAGAGCATGACATAGGACTCGAACTCACAAACTGCGAGATCATGACCCGAGCTGAAGTCAGCTGCTTAACCGATTGAGCCAATTTTTTACAAATACAAATAAATCAAAAATCCATAGTTGAAAGCATAAGACAGAAGAATCCTGTTTTTTCATTAAATACCATAAAATCATTTTTAATGTTTTTACAAACTAAATACTACATGTACTATATTTTAATAATGAGGGGAAAGGAACTGTTAGTAGATATTTAATATAATATCTTAATTTTTAACTATCATAAAATTATTGACTACAACAAGTGACTTTGTGTATATAGTTTTCTTTGGAGTGGGTAGAAGTTTGAATTCTTAGAATAGATTCTCAGAAGTGAAATTGCTCAGTCAAAGGACATGAACAATTGAAAGCCACTTGGCAGAGATTTTTTTTTTCTAAAGCATTGAACCATCAGCATCATACAAAAGCTCTCTAAATGGGTACTTTTTAAAAGGAACGAAGCTAATATTATCGAACACTTAACTATTTTATTTTAACATGTAGTAATATGTATCTTTTTTTGATGTATAGTTCAATGAATTTTAGCACATGTATACATTTGTTTACACAAACAACAATCAGGGCACAGAACAGATCCATGACCCCAGAAACTACCCTGTGCTACTCCTGTGTAGTCACACTGTCCCCAAGGCTCTAACCACCTCCACCACTGTTCTGTTTCCTATTGCTATAGTTTCACCTTTTCCAGAATGTCATATAATGGACTCCTAAAGTGTGTAACCTTTTGACACTGGCGTATTGCCCTTAGCATAATGTCTTTGAGATCCATCCAAGTTGTGTGTACCAACAGTCTGTTCCTTTTCGTTGCTAAACAGTATTCCATTGTGTAGATGTACCACAGTCTGTTCATCCATTCACCTGTTGAAGGACATTTGGTCGTTTTCAGGTTGGGGACTGAGCTGCTGCAAACATTCATGTACAGGTTTGTGTGTGAATATGAGTGGGACTATTGGATTGTTTGTTTTCTTAACTATTGAGTTTTAAGACTTCTTTCTGTATTCTAGGTACAAATCTTCAGCAATATGTGATTCATAAAGCGTGTACTTGATTTTTATTCTTTTTTGAGGTGTCTTTTGCAGATAAATTTTGTACTTTGATGAAATCCAGTGATCATTTTTCTTTTATGGATCATACTTCTTGGTGTCATATCCAAGAACTCTTTGCCTGATGTCAGGTCACAAGGATTTTCACATGTTTTCTTCTAGGAGTTTAATAGTTTTATCTTTTACATTTCAGATCTGTGATCCACTCTGAGTTACTTTCTGTAAGGGGCAGGGGATTAGGACAAGGTTCTGGGGGATTCTTTGTTGTTGTCTTGTTTTTGTGTATAAATGTCAAATTGTCCTAACATTTTTTGAAGACAGCCTTTCTTCATTAAATGGCGTTTGCATCTTTGTATCTACAAAGAAAAAAAATCTTCTGGGTTTTTGATGGGTTTTAATTTGAGTAATGTTTTCACGGCATGTCTTTTTTTATCCTTTTGTTTTTAACCACCCATATCATATTTAAAGTGGGTTTCTTGTAGACCGCATATATTTGGGTCTCGTTTTATTTTCCATTCTGACGACGTCTATCATTTCACTAGTGTATTTAGACCATTTGCATTTAAGGAAAATATTGACCTATGCAGATGTATGTCTACCATTTTATTATTTGCTCTCAGTTCGTTGCCTCTGCTTTTCAGTCCACTGCTTCCCTTTTCCTGCTACAGTTTGGAAATTTTGATTTTTTTTTTAGTATTCCATTTTAAATTATTGAGATTTTTTGCTATGTCCCTTGGTAAATTTTTTTGAGCAGTTGATCTTGAGAATCACAGTCCACACACTTAACTTTTCGCAGTCTACTTAGGATGAATATTTTGCTACTTCAAGTCGAGTATGGAAAACTTACTGCCGTATAAATCCCTTTAACCTCCTCACTTCTGATTGCGTTATCATGTATATTAATTATACCAGATACTTGATAATTTTTGTTTTCACCTGTCACACATATTTTTTTTTACATTTAAGAGAAAAAATAATCTCAGATATTTATCCAGATGTTTATCAGATCCGTTGCCCTTCTTTTGCCCCTGATATTCTAGTTCCCCTTCTGAATATTTCTCTTCCATCTGAAGATACTCCTGTAGCATGTCTTTTAGGGCAAGACTGTCAGCGGTGAATTCTTTAGTTTTTCTTTATCTGAAAATGTCTTTGTTTCATCCTCATTTTTGAGGAATATTTCCAGATACGAAATTCTGGGTTGTTAGTTCTCCCCCACTCCAACGCATTAAAAACATTATTTTGCATCCTTCTCACCTGCGTGGTTTCTGTTGAGAAATCCACACTCATTCAAATCATTGTTCTCTGTGTGAAACGTGCTGGTTTTCTCTGGCTGCCTTCAAGATTATTTGTCTTCAGTTTGTAGCAGTTTGATTATGGTGTATCTGAGCCTGGATTTCTTTAAGTCTAATCTGTTTGGGGCCCACTGAGCTGCTTAAATCTGTAAGATTGTGTCTTTCACAAAATTTGGGAGCTTTTTAGACATTGTCTTTAAATACTTTTTCTGCTTCACACTTTTTCTCTTCTCCACCTGGGATTCTGAGGACACGAACATTAGACCATTCGGTGCCGTCCCACAGGTGCATGAGACTGTACTTTTTTTTTTTTTTTGCAGTCTTTTGGCTTTGGTTTAAATTGTCTCATTTCTCTTGATCTGTCTTCAGTTTACTGTCTGCTCTCGCTCTCTCTCTCTCTCTCTCGACTTCTAATAAACCCATCCAATGAATTTTTAATTTCCATTATTGTATTTTTCAGGTCTGTAATTTCCATTTGGGTCCTTTTTATATCTTCTGTTTCATTGTTGAGATCTTCTGTTTTTCCATTCTTTTTAAGAGTACTTGCCTTTACTTCTTGGAGCATGGTAATAATAGGTATTTTGAAGTCTTTGGCAGTTCTAACATCTGTGCCATTTTGGAATTCACATCTATTGATTACATTTTTCCATGTGAATTGAGATTTTCCTGCTTCTTCATAAGCCGGATAATTTTGGATTATATCCTGGACATTTTGGATATTTGGGCCTTATTTAAGTCCTAACGAGAATGTTGATTTGTTTGTTTGTGTAGCAGGCTGTCAGCCAGGTAAATCTCAGACTGCAAATTCTGACCTGCCTTGACCTGACAGTTCCAATGTTGGTTCTGTTTTCAAAGCCTTTGCATCTGTCTTCACTCTTGCCCTTTTCCTTCTTTGGAGCCTTTTTTCCTGGTTCTCTGGCCAGAAAGCTGGAGCTTTAATTTCCCTCATCTGCCACGCAAATCCCGTGACTGTGTCTGTATCTGGGGCCAGGCTGCCGGAGGCCACACAAAGGTGAAGAGCAGGGAGGGTTTGCTCCCAGCTCTTGCAGCCACAGCTCCTCTGATCAGAGAGAAGTGTTCCTTCCCTTCCAAACTTTAGGAACCTGCTGGTTGCCTCTGCCATAACTGTGCTGCTGTCTCTGTCGCTGGCACAGTACTTCCTGGTGCCCGGGGAAGGAGACGAGGAGAAATCCAGGGGTCTCCTCTCCTCTCTCCAACCTTCCCTTTCCTCCTCCCTGGGCTTGAAACGAGGGGCTTTTCTTGGAGCTCTGTTTGTCCTCACTTGGTATTAGGCTTCCCTTGAGTCCAGGCTAGGCAGTATCAGCAGGAGAAAATGGCAAACTCCCCACAGGTTTGGTAGAACTTAGAATTCTGGTATCTTTCCCCATTCATCTTTCTGCCGTTGACTTTTCAGAGTCCTCAGATTCCATGCGTTCTGTCCAAGAAGTCTAGTTTGCAGTGGGGGAGATAGAGTGGAGTGCGCCTCCTCCGTCTTCCCCAAAACCAGAACTCTTATTCTGTTCTAAGACTGCACTTTGGTATCAGATCCCTATTTAATCTTAAACAGCTCTGAGAGGGTTTTCCCATTTCACAGATGGGGACACTAGACACAGGTAGTTAAGTAATTTCCTCCGAATTACAGAGGTCATAAATGGTGGGAAAAATCTAAAATCTAAGCCAGAAGTACCTCGTTTCAAAGCCGATAAAGTTCTTTATTACCTTCAAGTAATTTCTTCTAATATTCGTCTTTTTTTCCTATTTCGTAATAGCTACTCAGTCACACAGCACAAATTGGAACAGAAGTATTCAATTATAGTGAGTTTGAACCCACCTTTTTAAACCATTTCTATTCCTAATTTTTGCAGGATTTGGGGCTCCTAATAGTTTATTCAGTCTAACTGATTTTATTCAGCAAATATTGTGGATTAGCCAAGCATCCCGCTATGTGCGATTTAGAGTTAATTCAGAGATAGAGACCTATCCTCAAGATGGTTCTGGGCTACTTGGGGAGATCTGTAGATGCAAACAATAATTACAATACAGTAACGATAAAAGAGAGAATAAAGTGCAATGGGAATTTGAGGAAGGAGATGCTACTAAGCAAGGAAACAAATGAAGACTTATATTTCCACTGTAAAACAAAAAAAAAAATGGCGTGAAATACTATTTAAGTCTACAAGTGAGACAGGGCCACAGAAGCTTTCATTATAATAATGCTTGTCCCCAAGTGATTTCCTATAACGTTATGAGCAGGTCGGTTTTATTATTTGTGTCTGTTACCTTCTCCCCAGCTCTCCCCCAAACAGCTTTTTTGCACTAATGTAAATTCTAAACAGTCTATTTGGGAAATATTTAAGTAAACCAAAAGAGTTACCAATGGTTTATTGGTAACCAAGTTTCAAGGAGTCAAAAATGAACCTTTATGAGTTGTATTTATTAACATTTAGAACCTTGAGTTAAATACTTTCTTTTCTGTTTTCAATAGGAAAAAAACATTTGTTTGCATAGGAATTCATGAAGGTGACCCAACCTGGAAAAAGAACTATTCACTTTGGCCTTGGGGTTCCTGTGACAAATTAGTTCCTTCAGAGATTGTATTCAACCCTGAGGAGTGGATTAAACTCACAAGAAATATCTATAACTGGACCGAAGAATATGGAAGGTAGGAATAGCAGTTCTATTTTTCATTGGAGTATGGCAGTTTTGTGTGCTTAAAAAGCTAAATTTTGAGCTGCCCATGAATAGTTTTGATTTTTTTATTAGTTATTAGTATTATTTGCTGCCCATGTGAATTGTAACAGAGAACATGTATTTCTTGTTCTTATGTGTGAAGAACAGTAGGGAGACGGGAGGGGAAGGAGGGGCTGTGGTTGAGTGAGCACCGTAACAGGTTGGTGCCCTGCACCTTCCACTTCCAGCTCATGTGACGCCATATTGTCCACCATCCTCTGTCTCACCCCTAAAAGGGGAAGAGATTCATTCACTGCAGTAGAGCTTTACAAGGTACTCTGTTTCCCGTGAGAGTTTCCGCATGCATGAACTTGCCATATTTTCCTTTCTTCAGGAGTAGCAGACAACTCGTCTATAGGGGAGACTGGCCCTTGAGTAACTTTTTCCCACGTTGTTTGTCATTAGCCTGGTCATGTTGTTTGGGGCATGATCAGTCTTCGTTGAAGCATCTCTATGTTGCTGACTCTCACCCATATGGAAATCGAGTCACCATCTATAGAAATGTGCTCCTCTTGCCTATTTTTTAAGTTATGGATTATTTAAAGATTAGATCATTATTGCTTATAATTCAAGGACAGGCAAGATCAGATGAAAAATGCTACAGAGGTTTTTTGAATCAATGTGTACAAACAGACCACAATGCACCAACCCGTGATGGATAAGTAGGTTTATATCAAAGCATTCCGTAGGGGCGCCTGGGTGGCTCAGTTGGTTAAGTGTCCAACTCTTGATTTCAGCTCGTCATGATCTCATGGTTCAAGGGTTCGAGCCCCATGTCGGGCCCCATGCTGACAATGGGGAGCTTACATGAATTCTTTCTCTCTCCCCCTCTCTGCCCTTCCCCCTTCTCTTGCTCGCTCACTCTCAAAATAAGTAAGTTTATTAAAAAAAAAAAAAAAAAAAGCACTCCATGACCATTGTGAGAAGAAAATAGCTGGGCACCTGGCTGGCTCAGTCATTAGAGTGTGTGATTCTCGATCTTGGGGTCATGAGTTCAGGCCCCACCTCGGGCATAGAGCTTACTTTAAAAAAAAAAAAGAAAGAAAGAAAATAACCTTTTCTGCAAACAGCTGACCATAGTACAAATACACAACACCCCTCGTTATTTCCATTCCAACAAAATAGGCACATAATAAGAGATTTAACTAAGAGAAGTCAAAATCCAGCAGATGGTTTAGCCATTTTTCTTCGAGCAGCGTCCTGGTTCCAGTAGTGATTTTAGCAAAGCTGGGAGTCCCCTCTCTCAAGCTTATCCCCTGGCTTCCCAGCTGTTTGGCTCTTAGCTGTGTCATAGAACGATCCAGGCCTCGCCCCTGCCCTGTTGCCCATCTTGCAATTCTTGGGAACAGCTGGCTCCTCAGATGCCTCCAGCCTCTTCCCACTAATCCTTCGTTTGCTCCCATGAGGCACTGGGGCTCATTATGCAGATTAAGAATACATTTACCAAAAATCTCAAATTCCTAAGGATCAGACTTTTCTAGGATATGTTTATTATTTCAGTCCCTCTCAGTAAGTACTTCAAGATCCAACCTATTTTATTTGCCTTGTAAGATTATAAAACAAGGATGCCATACGTGTCTGTCGCAATACATGTAGCTGGCGGAAGAGTGTCACTGCTTTCTTGTAACTACAGGTTTGACGCATCTTCTTGGGAATCTGTGGCCAACGAAGAGATGTGGCAAGCAAGGTGACCACCCTACACTTCTGTGTTCTGGTTTTCACATGGCAGGAAAGTAGCTAGTGGCACTTTTCACTTGGCGGGTAGGGGTCAGTGGGATGATAAAAATAATATGTATGAGCAGTCATTTTGCTTGAGGTGTTGTGCTAATCGTCGTACGTTCATAATCTCCTTTCATCGTCATAACGACCTGCGAAGAAGTTCCTAGTATCCCCATCTTACAACAGAAACACACTGGAGGTAGAGAGGTCACCTGTCCAAGGCCAGATTGCTGCAAGTGGTGGAGTCTGAAACTCACACCTCCCCGACTCAGGAACAGTGCTCTGCTGTTCCTATGCTCTCCGCCGCAGCTAAACCAAAGCGAGTGTAATTGTTGAGAGGTTAATAATGCCCTGAATTCGTGCGGAATGTGCTAATTATGCACTTGCTGAATACTTCCTAGAGGCCAGGCACCACGCTAGGCTTGGAAGCTACACATATGAATACAACACGTTCCTACCCACAAGGGGCTCACAGTCTAAGGGAGCAGACGGACTTGTGAAAAGAGATTTGAGTATCAGTGCTAGGTGCTGTCCTCTCCTGTTGCGCCTGGATGGAGCACTCTGTGGGGATGCTGTTGACTGCCATTATTCCGAGACATTCAAAATCTCTAATGCTAACAGACTCTGGCTTGGATATTAACATAAAAGTCCTAAGTGGTGTACGGACGGCGATATCGAGTACCTAGGAAGTACTTCCTTCCTTAAGGGAAGGGCGCCCAATCTGACCCACGGACTGTGCTCTGCACCGAGGATTGAGTTATGATATAAAGGATTTACATAAGTTTAAAGAGGTTTTAAAAAACACTATCAAGAAATACAGCTCCAAAATAGCAATTACAAAAATAGATGTACTGTGGTTTATGCAACAGCGTTTTTTTTTTTTTTGAAAAGTCAGAAAACAGCATATTTCAAGTTATCAGCCTAGTTGTAGGGACAAATACTTGCTTTGAAGAACTGATCAAAGATGCACCGTATGTTTGTACAATTCTTTACTGTGACTGAATGTAGGAAAGCTGGGCGAGAAAGCACATAAAAGAAGAAAGCAAGCCATTATTCAGGCAGGTATTGATTTAATTGGCGTGCTGAATACAATTTGGATGAGTTCATGTGGTCAAAGAGTCCAGCTACCTTTGAAGAACTAGTCACACGGGGCATGAGCCGTGGCGATGGGTACCGTCGGGGGTGTGCCGACAAACTCAGCAAGTGTGCCCCTTCCTGGCTGCCCTCGCCTGGCAGTGATGTGCGTCTGGAGGAAGAACGATGTGTAGTAGTGAGGAGGAATTTCGGCTTTTTTCTAAAAGCTTTGGCAAGCAGCGTGGATGCAGCGGGTTGGCAGTGGGGAGAGAAGGGGTTGCTGTTGGTTCAGATTAAACTTCTGTGAGTATGAGAGAGGGAAAAATAATGCGTAAAGGGTTTGGTACGCTCCTTATCAATGGAAAAATCTGGTAGATGTAGCTTTACGTGTGAAATTTGACAACATGATTTTAATGAAGGTTCCCGCCCACCGCCCCACTTCCAGGATGAAAACCCCGTTCTTCATCTTTAACCTGGCAGAAACCGCGAACGTACCCTCAAATGTGAAGGCTCAACTCTACACCCACGCATATAACGTATGTGACATTTTTATACATAGAAATATCTTTGGGGGGAAGACAGTGGTGAATGGAACGGAGAGAGTATGTATCCCAGCAGAGGTTTTACTTTTTTGTCTCTAGTGTTATTTGGCTTTTATAAAGCAGTTTAAGTGGAAAACTACTCATATATCACAAATAATGTCTAAAGTAAACGGTGTGGTTGGCCAATGAAGTCCATATTTTAATCTCTGGAACCTGTGACTATATGGCCTTATGTGACAAAGGGGGCTTTGCTCATGTGATTAAGTTAAGGATCTTGAGGTGGGGACATTATCCTGGATTACCAGATGGGCCCAGGATAATCACATGGCCGTATAAGAAGGAGGCAGGAGGGTCAGAGAGAAGGAGACATGATAATGCAAGCAGAGGTCAGAGAAAAAGATTCGAAGATGCTACGTGGCTGGCCTGGGAGATGGAGGAAGGGGCCATAAAGGAGGGAGTGCGGGCAGCCTCCGCAAGCTGCCCAGGGCAAAGAAACAGCTTCTAGAGGCTCCACGAGGAACACAGCCCTGCCGGTTTTACAAAACCCTCGATTTTCTGAATTCTGACCTCCAGAAGTGGAAGGTAATAAATGTATACTGTCTTAAGCCATTACGTTTGTGCCGATTTGTCACAACAGCAGCAGGAAACTAACAGGAAGCCATCGGAACAGGAAACAGTCACCGCCAAACAAGTTCTGACAGGTTGCCCTCTAGATAAAAGTCATGACCCTGGCTGCATTCGAAAGGATACGTTCCTGGCTCGGTGGGATTTCACGAGAAAGATAAAGGTCCTGGCGAGAGGCTCTGTCTTCCGACTGTGGCCCTGGGAAGCCAACTCAACCTGCAGACGGCCCAGCCACACGGAGGCTCCGGTGCAGGCGGGCCTCCCTGACGGGAAGCGGAAGGACGGAGCGCAGGCTTGCTGTTGCCCCGTTTTAATGAGCCCCCACCTTTCTGTGACTTAGAGCCCTGGGCTTCAGAAATCATCTCGGAGCCTGTTCTGTAGGAAACAGACGTCCTGGCAGGGGCCAGTGAGACCAGAACCAGGGAGCCCCTGAGGCGTTTCTGCGACCTCTAGGCTGCTGTGGGTCGGCTCGCCAGGGCAGCGGTGTAGTGCTAAGCCAAAGCCACACAGTGTCCAATCCGTAGGACTCCTTTTACTCCTCAGTTTTGTGATCTTGGGTTCCTCGTTCATTCATTTATCCATTTACTCGCAGAGCGCTTATCGATCACCCAGTCTGTGCCAAATATTGTGTTGGAGATGACCAAGCACTGTCCCTGCGACCAAAGAGGAGGCAGGCTAGAGAGGCAGACAGAAGATAGAGTCCTCCGTTACATTCCATTCGGTCCTGCAGAGGTGCGGTGGGAAGAGCACACGGTACATGAGCACACCGTCCTGGAGAGGGGGTGGGAAGGAAGGGAGGGCAGGCTTCGGAGATGTCACTGGAGTGTCATCTTGAAAGATCAGACGAGCTAGCCAGACAGACTGTGGGCAGGGTAGTGAGAGAGTGGGTGAGGAAGGACAGTCCCTAGGGACAAAGGCAGAGTCCTCCGAGGTGCCCACTAGAGGACAGCAAGGGAGCGACTGTGGGAGGCAGCAAGCTGGAGTTCTGTCTGGCATTTGGAAGGTCCACGTTCACAGCCTGCTCCACCAACTTTAAGTCAGTTAAGCATTGCAGGCCTTGATTTTTTCTACAACTAGAAGTGGGCTTTAAGCTTTATCGCTTCTCATGCCCTGGCCATGTCATATCCCCTTCATCTCTGATATCCTGTGATTCCATGAAAAATAAGTAGCATTTAGTTGGGAGAAATCTCTGAGACTTACTGATACTTCATATTCTCTTCAGTGACCTGTTCCATGGCCACTGTTGCTAGGCCACCACTGAAGCTAATTCACGGATCTCTTGTCCCTTTGGACCTAGAAGCTTTACTCGTTCCAGCAGACACAAGTTCATGGTTGTCTTCTTTGCATATGTCTCCAGAAGTTGTTCATAAGACAAATGAGGTCAAATACTTGATGGGTCAACACAGATCCTCCTCCTGCCCCCCCCCCCAAGTACTGGTATTTGAAGAACATTCTTGTTGGGTGTAAGACATTTTTGTTATTATTTATAGTATTCCACTCTATGGCTTATGCAGAACTTTCAGTTCAGGGGACATTAAGTTCAGGTGTAGTGGGGGAGCAGGGACTATCCCTGTTATCTTTAGGAATGCATTTGATAAGTTGGTGTCCCCACTAAATAGAATACAGTCTGCTAAGACTAATGTCACAGTAACATTCACATAGAGGAGAAAATGTAATTCCATGTGATGAGAAATGACCGGCTTCTTAAGATACGGCACATGCGGCTTAATGGGCCACCCAGAAGTTGACTATGCATCAGTAACAAAGTGTTCTAGATAAGGGTGGTATCCTCGTTCTGTTATCTAATGACTGTAACAGGGAGGTCATAGGCGAGCCTCTCATCCTCTTGAGCCACTGGAGAAATGCTCACTGAAGGGCTGGCCTCCGTTTTGAACTCCAGAATCTTGGTGGGATTTGGAAAGCTGAACAGTTTTCTGAACGGTTTTCTGAACAGTTCCTGAGTGCCTGCTTTGTGCCTGGCAGCGTGCCATGCACTTCCCGCCTGCCCCTCATCAGAGGGAGGCTTGGGAAGAGAAGCAGCAGATAGAGGAAAAAAACAAACAAACATGAGGAAAGATAGGGAAACGTTGTGTATTTGACCAAGAGAATGGAAGAGTGGAAAGTAGTGTCATAGCTTCCGTGTACATGCCAAGTGCAAGGTGACTGTTTCCTTTGTTATGGAGTGAAAGAAGCAGAGGAGCAAACTGTTTTAAAAGCCAGCGTGGGGGCGCCTGGGTGGCTCAGTCCGTTCAGCGTCTGATTTGATATCAGCTCAGGTCATGATCTCACACTTGGTGAGTTTGAGCCCGGAGCCAGGCTCTGCACTGACAGCATGGAGACTTTAGGATTCTCTCTCTCCTTCTCTCTCTCTCTCTGCCCCTCCCCCACTCTCATTCTCTCTCACTCTCGAAATAATAAACTTAAAAAAAAAAAGTCAGCTTGAAGACTGAAGGTTATTAAATACCAAGATGACATATGCGTGTATGTGCCCTGCAGTAGAAGTCAGGCCAACAGGTGATATATTGGGTTCCTTTCAACTGAACGATTTAATGAACACAGTTCTAATTGCAAAAGCCCTTGTCCCTGGAGAAAGCATCATTGCTTTTCTGTGCACTGAGTCTGCTGCTGACCTCAAGTTCCTGCAGATACGACTCCGATTTGACAGCCCCCAAGAAGGCTGTGAAATTTCCAAGTAAGGCAAGCCTCATATTCCATTGTGCAGATTTGTGTCTTTCATTTGTTAAATTTTGATGTTTCTCTCTGGAAAACTCAATATCAAAGATTCCAACTCTGTCCGATTAATCCTACTCCGATGTTGGAAAAACGAATTCCTGATTCCTGTGGGCAAAGTTTTAACTATTAAAAGTATGATTATAAGATGCTCTGAAGATTTTTAATATCTCGCTGTAAGGATGTCTCTTAAATCCTTTACGCCCATGCTTTTGGATGATGAATTTGTTTGAGCTGTTTCATTGTTGCTATTGTCATTACCGTTGTTTTTAATGTAGAGAGAAATTTATGTGAAAATGAGGGTCAAAATTTAAATTCCTTCAAGTTCTTTTTCCATGCAGTTTTCTAAAGAAAGCTATTTTTTTTCTCCAACAGCTAAATTTAGAGTTTCAACCTTTCTGCCTGTTGAGTAAATAGCTTTCCATGAATTAGAACTAAATCCCTTTCCCAGAACATCTTTCTGGAGGAAGAGCATTTTGTCCTGACACCATGTGTCTTAGGTTCCCTCTGCAGCATCCGAAAACCCCAGAAGCAGTTTTAGATGAAGTACATTTGCCTCCTGCCACTGTCATAATTACAGTAACATTCTTGCATTTTCTGCATGGCCTAGCAATGATTAGATTTTGACTATCAGCCGCTTGGATTTTCTTTTTTTCTTGTGTTATTAATTCCTCTGTGTTTTCTGGTTTTTGAAAAAAAAGTCAAGGGATAACAATGGAATACCAACATTTTTGCCGTTTTTCAGCTCTATAAGGAGATTGTCTATTTACGAAAGGAGCACCCGGTGAACTGGCACAAGAACTATGCCATCGCCTGTGAGCGGATGTTACGCCTTCGGGCAGGAGGCGCGGACCCTGAAGCCTTGTTATCGGACACCATCAGACATTTCCGTCTCTACACTCAGAAAGCACGGAATGATCCACAGCTGCCTGACATTTTAGTTGCTCTAAAGCACCTGAGGAAAGAACTGCAGAGTCTGAGAAATAAGAAAAATGTCTGAGGCAGCAGAATGTGAAAAACCTGCTCATCTCCCCTCCCCCCCCCCGCCCCCTTCCAAATTTCCAGTGCAAAAGTGTTTCCTCCGAGAAAAGAAACCATATACAGAAGTTGAAGACCAAGTCAGCTCCCAGATGCCAGCATCGCGGTCCGGCAGTACACCGTTTAATGGGGTGTGCTGCTTATGCAAATTTTGTTTATCCAGTGTTACCAGATTAGCATTTCAGTGGGAATCTTTCAGAACCACCCTCCTACTTCCTCTGTCTTTCACCTAATGACTTTGCTTGATTAGATGCTAGAAGAGATGGGGCTATCTTCGTATACTTTAAATATCGATTGTGGCTCTTTTTCAGGGCCCTTTTACCGGGATCAGTTTTGAAGGTTAAGTTCTTAAAACATTCATACCAGACCAAAGACACATTTTCTGTTTTCCAAAAAGCGATTTTTTTTTTTAAAGAGCGAATCTTGCTCTGCTTCAAGTTAAAATACTTTTTTTTTTTTAAGTAGCTCTGGTTGTTACATAATCCTACACTTCAAGCTAAACACCAAGCCAGTGATATTTTGAAAAAACTTGGGGTTTTATGGTCTTTGATGATTCTCTGAAATCATGAAAAAATAAAGCTAATTTGTTGTTTGCTTTCTTTCAGTTGCGTAAAGTGGCAAATAAAAAGGGTTTTGTATTTCCTTACTTAATTTTATATTTATGTTTTACTTCTATCTGGACTCATAAATCCGGGCCCAATAATTAGTAGGCTCCTGCGGCCAAAATGCAAAAAAAAAAAAAAAAAAAAAAAAAGGCGGGGATTGGGGGTGGGGGGGATGGGGAAGTTGTTCAATAAATTCATTTCTGTTACAAGCATCTTTTATACATATTACTAAAGAGAACATAGTAAGAAATGCAAATAATAGTTCTTTATTTTATTATGACAGTTAATTAATAGCAACCTGTTTTAATGAATAAAGTCACTCCGAGTCCTTCAGCACTTCCTAAGTAGAGGCCAGAATCTGTAGGGATTCTTTTCCCCCCAATTGTATGGCTCCTAGACTCCAGGCGCTATATAGGCCCCTGTATAGAAATGCTCACTAATGAAGAGGGAGGGCTAGAAGCTTGTGTGCATTCAAAGATCACTGGTGAGGCATTCAGCAAGAAAAGGCCCCTTACCAGGAATAGTCACAGTTCCGTGGCATTGTACTAGCAAAAGGGTCTGATCAAAGGTCTCCTGTGGAGCTTGCATGGTTCCCTTTCATACTACGACCATAATTAAAACCACTAATTCTCTTTTAAAATGCTGCAGGATGCCATGTAGGCATCTGTCTGGAGTGTCCTTTGTGATGTCATAAGCTGTTAAGGACCAGTGCCGAGGGCTTTTGAGTGAAATGCCAGTCATGAAGGTGCTTCAAGACAAGGGTGCCTCTCAAAGCTTGACAGGGCCTTGACTGCACAATTCGAGCTGAATTTGCCCCTTGTCAGCTGCCAGTAAATAAATCTCAAAGGGGGAAAAGCTGAAGTTTCATTACCTGATCCATGGGGCTTTGTTGGTTTTGGCATCACACAGGGGAAGCTCTTGCCCCTCCATTCTCTGGATTTGAAGATGTCCATTGGAGCCTGCAGTGCCTGGACAGGGTTCAGAGCGGAACCTTTTGAAGAGTGTCAATAGTTGTAACAGTTCAGCTGTTAGGAAGACAAATAAACGGAGGGGCTCATTAATCCGCTTTTGGCTCTCAGTGCCTTTTGCCCTTTTATCACAGCCTTATTAGGCTCCTACTCATCTTGAACCAGAAAAAAATGAATTGGAGTTGTTGAGTACTAATTGGCAAAGACTTTTAATCATGGGCCAAGAACTTTCACTGACTTGAAAGTAACTTCTCCACAGGGAAGAACCGAAAACCTGGTTTACCTTAAAACAAAAACCTGTTGGAGTTCAGTGTGGTGTAAGAATTTAAGGAAGCATTGATAAATTGCCTAAGTTTGCCCATTTGAAAGAAATCATGTGAGATTATGATTTCCACTTTCCTTAAGAAAAGTACAATAAAATTCGAAGAAACAGTTCCCTGGACATGCATTGTTTTTATTGGTTCAGAAAAGAGATCGCGTGCATATGTGAGGTGACCGTGTTTGTTTCTGAACACCTCTATACGTGTGGGTGTGAGTATCCATTTGGGCGTCTATATACACGTGGTGTCCGAAGAACCTCAGTCAAAGTAACATTTCCTATGTACGGCCTTAAGAATGGCAAATGACAGTCTCTTCGAGAAGATCTGCTCATTTGTGTCTGTACTGTGGTGCTCCGTAGATAGGTCGAATATATTTTGTACCGACTGTTGTCGAATGGTGCATAGATTTTTTCTGTACGGTCTTTGGGCAATGATGGCTTTGGGCCACTCTCTCTTTGCGAAAGCAATGATATGATGGCCCAGAGTAGATAGGGTCATAATTATTTAAAACCAACAGCAAATGAAAAAATAGCAAACTGAGCTGAGATTTGGGGAGGTTGGGCTTCATTCCCAGATCAACTATTTTGAAGAATCCTCTCCTTTCTCTTGTGTGAGGTTAAACAGGTTGCTTTCTTTTTCTCTCTCGTCCTCTTTCCCGGCTGGTGCACAGACACCATAAAACCTGACAGAAGGGGTCTCCTTTAGTCTCACCCCCCGACATAGAAGACAACGTGAAGGAGGTGACTTCTCATGCAGGATTTGGCCAGGATTCTCCTAGCAATGTCCCTGGAGCGCCACGGGTTGGCAGGGCGACAGGAACCCCGCGAGGCCAACTTCTGCCTGGACTTTGGCCTGAAGAGCAAGTGGGAGCCAGCAAAACTGTCTGCCTCTCCTCGCGCCGCAGTGCCCCCCTGCCCGGCGCGGAGGCTGGTGCACGTGGGAGGCAAGCGGGGAAGGGGACGGTGGCTCTGAGCCCTCTGACAAAGCCCCCCCCCCCGGCCGCATTCCCACTGATGGGAGCTGTGCTTGGTTCTTACTGTCGACTTGCCTCTCTCCTTTGCTTCCTTCAAAGGTCTCATTTTAAAAAAGTGTTTTTGTCCTAGGACTCAAAATAAACCCAAGATGGAAGGGGATCAATTACTAGTATACTTTCTTGAGATCTTCTAGTAGAAACTGTGAAATGTTCTCTCTGGCCGTCCTCCTAGGATAGAACCACTATGCCGACTTAGCCTTTATGATCTCTAAACAAAGCTAGGGTTATTTTTTGATACCCTGCTGATTTCTTGAAGTCATCAGGCTAGGATACAAAGGCCGGCTTTTTTAATTTGTGTTTTAAAAGTTAAAACAATGCCAGCCCTTCATCACAGTTCCCACCAATATCCGTTGTTATTTAGAAATGTTAATACTTTCAATATTCAGAAAAAAATGAAAATTCGCTGTTACAGCAAATTCTCTTACTCTGTTTTAATGCTGGTACGTTGTGCAATTGCGCCAATTCCAGTTCTTCTAAGTGGCTCCAAGTCCAGTGGTTGGGTAAAGGCAACATTTCCAGCCCAGTAAAAGATTCCTCCTCCTGCTTTGTTGTGGATGCAAAAACCATCCTAAAGCTTATACTCACAAACAAATAAGTCTCGTTTCCGGGGATTCTGGGAACATCCAAAGGCCAAGATCTTGGCACAGCATTACAGAGCAAACAGGGAGCTGAAGCTTCAGCAGCGCTCATATCCGATGAAGACGTCATTGTCAGTACCCTCTAAAGGTCTGTTTGATTTGGATCAGCACAGGATGGTATAAAAAAAGCCTCAGGAATAACACAATGTGCTTACCTGGATATAGGAAAGCAAACGAATAGGAATGTATCTTGAGAAAGGGATTTTTCTGAAAAAAAAAATTCTGATTGCTCTTCGATAATGTAATGTATATCTGGTGGAAGTGATATGTACTGGAAAGGCTAGCTTAGGTCATACTGCAAAAAGAAAAACATGGGGGAGAAAGATGGGTCGAGGTGCTAAAACTATAAACGTGAAGTCTGCAATTACTGACCCATACGCGGAGTCATCCGGCTCTTTTCTGCAGATCCAAAGCATTAAGGTTTGGGGTTGATTTTCAATCACGTCGGTATTGTGACAACGTTAGAAGAGTCTAGTTGAGAAGGTCGAGAAAGTTTCAAGAGATGGATGGAACACAAAAGATAGTTTCTATCCCAGTGATCCAGCTTCTGGAGCAGCCCACTAGTCTCCAGTCCTGTACGGAGTTGCCATCGGGGGAGGAGAGTGTTAAGCAACATTCTAACAAACAATAACTAGAAATCGAAATCTGAGATTTAACCCTTCCATAATTTCAATTGTTTATAATTTGTGGCAAATCTGTGTAAGTAGTGTCAAGGGAAAGAAGTACAAGAGCTGGAGTGTAATCTTTATATTGATAAGTTAATTATGTATTCTATAAAGATTATAAACTAATAAACGGGCATTATATCCTGTTTTTAAAAACATGCACACCATAATCATCTTCTATATAGAAGTTATTTTGTAATGTAATCTTTTAAAGAAGAGATTTTGAGATTTTTCTCACCTAAATGAAATATCTCCTAGGTGGTTGAACCATTGAAAATACCCTTACTACCTGTGGAGGTTGCTTATATGGGAAAGTGTGAGCAATTAAAGCCAAAACGAGAAATGAGTTTTCTCCTCACTAGCTTATGGTGTGATGGGACCCACGGGTGTCACCTGGTACCCTAGAATGATGAGCATCATGTAAGACGCAAGAAATCCCAGTGATCACCCTGGCATGCCAAGACGTGAACTAAAGAACTACAACAGGACCATCTAGGATTTGAAGACAGGGTAAAAGACGCAAGGACTAGAATCTTCTTATGGTATCTTCCCTCAAAATATGTTCCGAAAATAGAAGAAAACTTATAATTGTATTATTATTAACAGTACTTTTAAAAGTTAGTATACAAGAAACGAGTCTCTTTTAAAATACTCTAGCGGAAGCTACAGAAATCTAAAAGGGGTTGTTTATAAATGGAAGATGATTCATTTATCAAAACACTAGGTGTCCTTGGATTCAAGAGTTAACCAGTCTAACAGGTGAGAGGAAGTTTCAAGAAGTGTTGTCTATAAAAGAATGAAGGGGTGTTCGGGTGGCTCAGTCAGTTAAGCAGCCAGCTCTTAGCAGCCCAGGTTATGATCTCACTGTTGTGAGGCTGAGCCCCATGCTGGGCTCCTTGCTGACAGTGCAGAGCCTGCTTGGGATTCTCTCTCACTCTTCCCTCTGCCCCTCTCCCCTGCTCCCACTCGCTTGCTCTCTCTCTCAAATAAAAAAATAAAAAATTGAAGAAAAATAAAAAAATGAAAACCCAAAGTTCAATTATGCAGCACTTAAAAACAGGAGGCACCTGGGTGGCTCAGTCCGTTAAACGTCTGACTTCAGCTCACGTCATGGTCTCACAGTTAGTGAGTTCGAGCCCTGCATCGGGCTCCGTGCTGACCGCTTGGAGTCTGGAGCCTGCTTCAGATTCTGTGTCACCCTGTCTCTGTCCCTCCCTGCTCACACTCTGTCTCTCTCTCTTTACAAAATAAATAAACATTAAAAGAAAAAAAAAAAAACAGGAAAGTTCAAGGCACCTGGGTGGCTCAGTCAGTTAAGCATCAGACTCTTGGTTTTGGCTCAGGTCATGATCGCACAGTTTTTGAGTTTGAGCCCTGCATCAGGCTCTGTGCTATTAGTGTGGAACCTGCTTGGGATCCTCTCTCTCAATCTCTCTCTCTCTCTCTTTCTCTCTCTCTCTGCCCTTCCCTGCATGTGCTTGCTCTCTCAAAAGAAATTAATAAGTAAACTTAAAAAAAAATACTTACAGGGGACCTGGGTGGCTCAGTTGGCTAAGTGTCTGAATTTGGCTCAGGTCATGATCTCACAGGCTGTGAGTTCGAGCCCCCGTCCAGCTCTGTGCTGACAGCTCAAAGCCTGGAACCTGCTTTGGATTCTGTGTGTGTGTATCTCTCTGCCCCTCCCTCCCTCTCAAAAATAAATATTGGAAAAAGAAAATTTTAATTACTTAAAAAAACGGGAGAGTTCGCTGATGGAGAGTACTTGTACTTAGTGGTTGTTTTCATTTAGTGTGTCATCACTCTTACTAAAATTAGAATCCATTCCTTCAATATGTGGACTGGTATCTATACTTTCTTTATTTTCCTTTCAGTGATCTGCATTCTAACCACGAACCTATGCAGTCACCTTAATTCGCCTTGAGGCCGTTCCTCAGAGTGTAGGATTGTGCCCAGTTATGGTGATTGTCAACTTGGGTCATGAAGTCAAGTTAGTGGAAACTGACCATCTTTTTCTCCATGAAATAGAATAAAAATACCGTGATGCATCTGAGGTAACAACAGTATTCTTTGACGAAACTTTCCGTTTCATTTCCTATATATGCGTGTGTGTAGTTGCATGTGTAATACATATACTATATATCATGTGGGTGTGGGTGTGTGTTTAAGGCATTTACATGTAAATCTATACAGGTATGCGAACTGGGTCGTAATAGAAAATGTACTTCTCATTGCGGATCACGGTAAAGAATAAATTGGAGAGCCACTTGCCATGGAGAATCTATCCAACTTTACTGAATGCTAATGCCATAAAGTTAATAAGGGATCCTCTGGTATAACCAGCACAACTGATCTAGTTTAATGAATGAGAAAACGGAGGCCTACGCTAAGTGAGAGACTTGCTTTATGTCACACAGCCAGGTAACGGCAGCGCTGGGACTAGAACATGAGCTTTTTGGCTCAGTCTGGTATACTTTCCCCTTTTCCATCACAGTTCAATAAAACTGCTGCATTCCATAGTCAACTGTGTGTCACATTAAAGGCCCCAAATAATGTGGCCCTATTAAAATTATGATAAACTTTTCCAGAGGTATATGGTATGTAAAATTGAGAACCGTGTTGTAGGACGTTGTTTTAAAAGCCATCTCTGAGCTCCTTTCTTCCTCTTCTCCAGACCTCTAGGATATAATTTCTTTTTTTCCCCTTCCCTTTTAGACAGTCAGTCATATCTCTGGCCTCTGACAGAGAGTTTCCTTACCCATTCTGGATTTAAGAACATACATCCAAATTAAAAGGTTTTCATGTGATAAGAAAAAGTCGCTTTAAAATCTTGGAACTTGTTAGCATAAATTAGATTCCAGCCGAATCAGGTGCTGAAAACTCCATTTGGAAAAACATTGCTATATATTCCTTACCCCGCCTAAGCCGGGTTCAAAACGTAATAGTACTTCTGTGTGTTGCCGAAGGAAGTATGTCCCAGCTCCACCGGAATGTTCACTGATTGGGAATTCGACTCTTCTTCCTAGAAACCAAGGCCATCGGGAGCCAGTGTTCAGGATTGTCCCGGGTGGTTCAGCCACTCTATTAAATATTTTTAAGGGTCCAGAAAGGCAGATTCCTCTTTGAAGACCTAAAGGTCTGATTTTCTAATGGTGAACATTACCAATTCAGTGTTTAGGTAATTCGGATTTCTTCCGAATTTGGTTCTTAGATCATATATATGATTTGTAAAAATCTGTGACAATCATAAAAGTCATATGAATAACTAGAACTGTTGTTGACAAAACGACTAATCCCATTTAGCATCCACTGAATGGCTTCAGGGATCTGAAATCACCTAAATTTCCTGCGTTGACTTGTCAGAGTTGGAAGTAGTTTGGCCCTTCCTCTTTGGGAGGCAAGTAAGCTTGGTGTAACCCGTGAGACGGAGACCACACGAACCATGCTGCGTGCACCCCAGGCATTTGATAAAGTTGACTTATTTCACAGGGTTAGCATTTATGTGACATTATGCTCCCTAGAAGAGCAACGAGTAGAAACTGAGTCCTTCCCAAGTCTTCCATTCACTTTCCCAGGTTACAGGCTGTTCCAGAAAGCACAGGTCTTTTCTGGATTGCACTAGAAGCACTGTTACAGTACCATGTTCAGAACTGGATTCCCAGCTCTGCCATTCATTAGCTGGATGACTTGGAGCAAGTGTCTCTGTGCCTTAATTTCCTTTTCTGTAGAATGGGGACATAACAGATTCATCTGAAGATATGTCTATAAGGATGAAGCAGGTTGATATATATAAAGTGTTTTAAAGAGAACCTGGTATGTAGCAACTATCCACAGTACCAATTGTTTTCATTAACACACCAGTAAAACCAGCTCTCACCCATTTTAAACACCTGAGTAAAATAAGTCTAAAGAGCCTTCTTCTGCTTTGCTGCTCTCTTGTATGTTTAAAAAAAGTCCTCACTAGGGGTGACTGGGTGGCTCAGTCTGTTAGGTGTCCAACTCCGGCTCAGGTCATGATCTCACGGTTTGTGGGTTCGAGGCCCACATTGGGTTCTCTGCTGATAGCTCAGGGCCTGGAGCCTGCTTCGGATTCTGTGTCTCCCTCTCTCTCTCTGCCCCTCCCCCGCTCTGTCTCTCTCGCTCAAAAACAAATAAACATTAAAAAGAATTTTTTAAAAAAAAGTCCTCGCTAAATATGCATCTGGAAAACATGAAATAGATCATTCAATTTAAATCACAATGATAATTATAAATAATTAACTTATATGGAAGACTGGAAATGAAAAGAGAGTATCCAAGAAACACTGAGCAGATGAAGAAATGAAATTAGTCTCATCAATAAGGGAAATCTCTCAATCTGAGCGTGTGCGGGTGCACACACACACAAATATGATCCACCCCGTGTGACCCCAGGCCACAACCGTCCTTCCCTCTTCCTAGTGGCTTCCCCAAAGCCTGGTCCACCTGGAAGGAAGCTTCAACATCACTACCATTGGCTTTCTCTCTCCAAACTTAGATGTTGCCATCTATACATTTGATCTGATTCTACCTTCCCCAAACCAGTGTGGAGTGCGTGCTCCCAGAGACCTCTCAAAGAGCAGTCTTTCTGACACAGCTTCTCAGAGCACTTAGAGGGCTGACATGGGACAGGAAGCTTGGAGTCCTGATCTCAGGACGTGTGCTAGGCTTCAAACACAGTCAGAGATTTCCCAGTGGGGATAAGTGGAGTGCCTGAGTACCACATTCATTCACTTATTTTTTTTTTAATTCATTTGGGGCACTTGGTTAAGTGTATGATAAGTGTAAGTCAGTTAAGTGTATGATTCTTGATTTTGGCTCAGGTCATGATCCCAGGGTCATGGGATCGAGCTGCAGGTTGGGCTCCCAGCTGAGTGTGGAGCCCGCTTAAGGTTCACTCTCTCTGCCCCCTCCCTGACTCACACCGCTCTCTCTCTCTCCCTCTCATAAATGAATGAATGAACAAACGAATGGATTCATTTAATCAAAAAAACATTTTGGGAGGTGCCTGGGTGGCTCAGTTGGTGAAGCATTCGACTCGATCTCAGCTCAGGTCATGATCTGGCAGTTTGTGAGTTTGAGCCCCGCATCACGCTCTGCACTGACAGCGAGGAGCCTGCTTGGAATTCTCTCTCTCTCTCTCTCTCTCTCTCTCTGTCTCTCTCTCTCTCTGTCTCTCTCTCAAAATAAATAAATAAATACAAACTTAACGAAGAAGAAAAACATTTTTTGAGTTCCTACAATGTGCCAGCCCTGTGTACTAGGTTTTCAGAGGGAGAGGGGAACCAGGCAGACAAGGGCCTGTCCCCTATGGAGCCTCCATTTTCAGAAGAGCAGAAAGCCAAAGTGCAAGTCTTAAGAATCTGCCCAAGGGTCCTTTTTTGCCACCACTGCTACTCTTCAGCCTCACTGAGGATATCAAACCTGTTTTCTCACTGTTACAAATGCTGATCGGGAACTGTTTACCACCACTCCGTCCACGCCAATGAACAGGCTCCCACCCACGGAGATGTCCGCATCTCATTCTCAGGTTAACCAGAGCCCTGCTGAGTCCACAAAGGGCTGCACTCTTCCCACACTGGCTTCCCCCCTACACACACACACCATACTCTGCCTTCCCTGGCTACCCCTTGTCCTTCTGCAGATCTCACTGGCACCCGATTAAATAGATACTAGTGCTGGGGCACCTGGCTGGCTCCGGTCGGCAGAGCATTCAATTCTTGATCCCGGGGTTGTGAGTCCGAGGCCCACACTGGGCGTAGAGATTACTTAGAAACACTGGTGCTGCCTACCCATAGCAAGGGAGTGTTCTCACTTCTCCCATCGCCATCGTAGTAACAGAGAAACGAGGAGGTGAGAGGAGACTGTCAAGCACTCCTAGGCTCGGCGCCTAACCCTCCTGGGACCCCCACTCGGGCTCTAGAGGCGCACTGACTCCTCCAGGCCCTCCACACTCGCCCTCACTTGACTTCCCTGCAGGAAGGGAGCGGGTCCCACTTCTGCAGAGCATTTGGAAGGAATCGGCACTTCTGTCGTATTCTCGTCCAGGATGTGTAGTAACCTCGGTTTCATCGTGGAAAACATCACACAAACCCAGACTCAGGGACACTCCACCAATACTCTTCAAAAGTATCAAAGTCAGGAAAGGCAGGGAAGGACAGAGTGTCCCGGATTAAAGGAGACTGAGGAGATATGACAACTAAAGGCAATATGGGATCCTGGAACAGAAGAAAGATATCAGTGGAAACATTGGTGAAACTCAAATTGAAGTCTGCAGTGTAGTTAACAGTATTGTACTAACAATTTCTAGGTCTTGACCATTGTACTGTGGTCAGTAAGATCTTAAATTACGTGAAGTTGGGTGAAGGGTATTCAAGAGATCCCTGCACTATTTTTTTTTAAGTTTATTTATTTTGAGAAAGAGAGAGAGAGAGAGAGAGAGAGCATACCAGCAGGGGAGGGGCAGAGAGAAAGGGGGCAAGACAGAACCCCCACAAGGGGCTCAAACTCATGAACCGTGAGATCCCGGCCTAAGCCGAAGTCAAGAGTCAGGTGCTTAACCGACTGAGCCATCCAGGTGGCCCAAGCTCCCTGCACTATTTTTGCAACTTTTCTGTAATCCTAAAATTATTTCAAAATAAAAAGGTTGTTGTTGTTGTTGTTTTTTAACTTCTTTAAAGGCAAAGCACTCCTTTTTCCTCTTGCTCCTTGTCATTCTTTGTTGACCGCTTTCGACCTCAAGACGAGCAGTAGTTAGAACAGTGGTCTGTGCTACTTGGGCAGACCGATGATCGAGACAAGGTCCTTAAGGCCAAAGGCCACAGGACCTGCCCCAGCCCTGCCATTAGGGTAGGTGGTCCTTGTTGGCTCTGGGCCTCAGCTACCTCTCGTGCCTGTCCGGTGGGACCTGGGTGAGGGCTGGGCATCTCCAGGGAACCTTTGGCTCTGTTGCCAGCATCTTAGGGAGGCTCAGCAGAGGTCTGTGGGATTAAATTCCCCGCAAGCCACCGGACTCACACCCAGTTTAAAGACAGCAGGATCTAGTCTCGGATTATTCCTGTGGTCCCGGTTTCTCTCTTCAGGCAGTCACTATAGGAGAAGAGGGAGTGAAGGAGAAGCCCCCTTAATACCCTAATTCTTTCCAAAGATGATTCAGGTTTTTGTAGCTTCATTAGCATTTGCAGATAGAAATACATTTTAAGTGGCATTACGCTAAGTAATTATTCTTACAGGATGTGAAATTAAACACATTTTACTCAGCATGAAATTATTCCTGCCACGTACTGAGTTTGGTGACAGCTTGAGAGTTTGGACAGTGGGTTGCAAGAAGGGGAGAAGTAATCTATGTATCAAAAAAAAAAAAAAAATCCAGCCCAAAATATTCCACCAAAGGTAAGTCCTTGTAGCGAAATAATTTTGGCTGGATGGAATATTAAACCTGCTACTATAAATTTCACGCCTTGCATTCCTAAAGCAGATGCAGTGTGATGATGCCAAAAATTAATTGGAAATAACGCGACTTGTCTTGTGTGCTCTATCCAGTAGAGGGCATAGCAGATAAGCGTTGTGTGCGTTGGTGACTTAGCGACTGATAAGGCTTGTTTGTAATTGCTTCTGTAAAGATATGTAGCAACAGGCTTGGATGCTTATTTACATTTAGGAATGTGGTTCGGAATAGGGGGTTTGGATTTATAACTTTGTTTTTGTCTGTCAGTACATGGGAGACTTTTGGTTGTTGCGAGCATTGTATTTACCGATGCGCAATGTTGAATTGCTGGATTTAATTGTTACAGTGCAGTGAATTATTCTACTATTTCTTACTTTTGTATCCTGAGGAAAATTCAAACTTTCCAGGCTTTCGGGCAGGATAAAATGGCTCCGAGCATGTCAACGTCTCGAGAGCACATTATTTTCTTATTGGATTGTGTTAACTTTACAGATGGAAATTTGAAGGAGAATTAGAAGGCTTAGGGATGGGAAATTTGGGGAAGAAAAGAATAACGTCTTAAGATTTCCGGAGGGGTTAACTGGTAAGTCATTTTGAAAGCTGCTGATGCTAATTCTCATAGCAAGAGACAGAGCAGACCCCAAAATTATCAGGAACCAGGCACAGAATCGCTAAGAAGGAAGAGAATCTTGTGTCACACTCAGACTTGCCGAAGGATAACTCGGTTTCCTCTCTCTCCTCCTCTCCCGTTCCCAATACCTGTTATAACTGGCACGAATTCGTCTTGTGTAAATGCCGAAGAGGGCAACGTTCCACGATCGAGGCAGAGGGTGTTCGGCGGGTCCGCTTGGTTTAAAAAACAGTCTTCTGCCTCAGAGGCACATATGTGGACCCCGAAGGACAGCAACATGACACACATGAACAAACGAGCACTGTAACCTGAAGGGAAAGTGGGGGGACGGAGCACAGCATAAAGACACCTAACAGGCAGTGGTGCCAGAAGGAAAGGTATGGGTCCACCTCCTGCCAGCAAATCGGCTGTCTCCTGAGGGGCGGCCAGGAGAGGGCAACCACCGGTGTCCTGCCCACGTGCGTGATCTGACCCCTGGGTCTGGAATCCTGGTTGTCAGGCTCTCCTCATCTCTCTCTGGAGGGCTTCCCCACCATTTCGGAGGCTTCCACACAATCCCCAGAAAAGAGGCACCCCAGGGGGCCAATGGCTGGGGAAGAAACTCACCGGAGAGGTGGTCTCTGGGTGGGGAGCCAGGAGCGCGGGCGCAAGGGTGTCAGGAGACGCTCTGTGTCCTTTTGAGCTGTAAGTTTTGTACCGTGAGCAAGTGTTGCCTGATCTTAAGCCTGCAGTGAAATGGGACCCACACCTACAGAAAAGGAGAGACTTGCCCTTTGCTAGCCCCGTTCGGGTTGTCAGCCTCTCCCTCTGCCCTCTGAACTACTTTGCCCTTCTTGTGCTTTTTTTTTTTTAATGTTTATTTTATTTAGTTTTGAGAGAGGGAGAGAGAGGAGAGGAGAGGCAGAGAGGGAGACAGAGAATCCCAGGCAGGCTCCCTGCTATCAACACAGAGCCCGAAGCAGGGCTTGAACTCAGGACACTTGAGATCATGACTTGAGCCGAAATCAGGAGTCAGAGGCTCAGCTGACTCAGGTGCCCCCCTTTGTGCTTTTCACATAGGATTAATGGCCCTTTCTCCCAGGCCTGTGCTCCGCCGCAGACCTTGTTCTCCTGTCTCCCTTGAAACTTCCGTGTGTTGTTGATATCACAAGGTTCCTTTACAAATGGACTCCTCCCTCGGGTGTCTGGGTGCTCCCGTGGGTGCATGTATGTTGTGGGAATAGATGGTGGTGAGGAGCTCCGGCAGAAGGGGAGGGAAGGAAAGAGAGACAACAGGGAGAGGACGGGGAGGGGCCCTTCGTCATTGAAAAGGCTGTGGCCGGAGAATCTGACCTGCAGGCTTATCGATTTAGGGCTGAGCCTTGGGATGGGGTCAAGTGAATGGGAGAGTTAGGCTCTCCAGAGCTCTGCCTCACACCCACGCCTCAAAATCCTGCTGGTGTTGCTGTCACAGAAAGTCGTACGCACACGTAAAATGGCAAGTGCCCTGATTTGGCTCCTATATAGCTGCGGGCGAAGTGTCTAAATCTTCCCTCTCAGCTGCTACTCTTGCCGTAAGATCTTTCTCATCAGAAACTGTATTTAATATTGCAAATCAGTACTCCTGTGTAGATCGGTCAGGCTCCTGTTGCAAAGGACAGAACCCGGGCCGGCTAGGGAAATAGAACAGGACTGTTACAAGGCACTCAATGGCTCTCAGGATCGCAGGCAGGACTGAGGAGCCAGGTTCCAAGTTTAACCTTCCAGAACGACCTCAGCACTGCTCTGCAGAACCTGACCACCATCAGAGCTATACCCTTCTACAACCAGGAAGCTCTCTGTCAAAACTGGAAGCCGTGGCTCTTGCCTTCAACTCCAGAACCTCAACTTCACTGTCATTTTCGGGAAGCCACTGTGATCAGGAGGTCCCTGCCCCTGCTACAGCCAGAACCACCCAAGTGCCCCCTGGAATCCGTGCCAGCAAATGGCCGTCCCACCACTTTCTACCTTCGCAGAGCTAGAGATCGGACACAGGGAAGCTAAATGTGCCTGAGTGTGCTTGCCAGCAAAATGCAGAAATGAAGCCGTCTCTTGCTCCTGCAAATTCCATGGAGGGCATCTGAATGGCCGTGCTCACATCTGGAACTCCAGCTGCAAGGGCCTCTGGGAAACGAAAACTGCATTTTCGCTGCATCTCTCCAGTACAGAAGGCATTCTAGAAGGGAGTTGGAGGAAGTGTCGAACATTAATACATTGTATTTGCTACACTCCAAACAATTACAGAGGTGAAAACGTACTTTTTTCCAAGAAGCTTATTTCCAAACTACACACAAGAAGAAATAGGTTCTTTTTTAATAAAAGAAATGTGCCTTCAGACATGGACAAATTAGTAATGCAGGATTTTTCCAATAAGAATTTATAGGTACCGAGGTCAACACGAAAAGGGCAGGGGAGGGTGGGAATTATCTTATGTCCTCTGTCTTAGCGGTAGAGGAATTAGCAGAGATCGACGTGCTGTGTCGGCTTCTGTGATGGTAATCAGTACACGACTGGAACACGGAGCGGAAGGGCAAGAGGCAGCCGCTTTTACCCACTAGTGACGTGGAACCTGGTGGGGACTTTCCTGCTGTGCAGACTAGAAGTAAGAGAGGGAGCAGCTACACCGTTAATGGAATGGGCTAAAGATGTAAAGTCGCGGCCATCTGCAGGAATTGGGTCTGCGCGCGTGAGCAATACAATCGACATACTTCCAGAAAGATCCGACGGCCTGCCCATAGGAAAGAAGCACAAAACAGAAACCAGCGCATCTTCCACTTTGCATGGTCACTTGAGAAGCCATGTTAGGACGACATGGGAGTCCTTGGGACATTGCTGGAAAGCACAGTAAGAAGTGCCCCTTGAGTGTCAGAACTGGAACAATGCTACAGGAAAAGAATAGCTTAAAAAAAGAATTTCTGGGAACCTAAACTCAAATGACCAAGAGAGCAAATGACCAAATGACCAAATGACCAAATACATCATGCCAAGGCTTTCAGAAGCTGGAAGGCCACTTACAAAGAAAAGCACAACCTGCAACGGAATCAAAGAGACCAAGGATTGCAGAAGAGACAGGAGGGAGATAGGTTCAGAAAGACATGGCGGAGATTATCCTGGTGGAAACCTCACAAAGCTTCATGCAATTTAAGATGGACAGTTGCAAGTCCACCTGAGAACCAGAGCCCGAACAGGCAGCTGAGTCCAAATGGCCACGCCGACTATGGTTTCCTGATGTCACCAGTATAAGGTGCTGGGACACTTCCGTGGCTCAGTCAGTTGAGCATCCAACTCTTGATGTTGGCTTGGGTCATGATGCCAGGGTCATAGGATTGAGGCCTGCGTCGGGCTCTGCGCTCAAGCATGGAACCTGCTTGAGATTCTTTCTCTCTCTCTGTCTCTCTCTCTCATTCCCTCTTCCTCTCACTCTCCCTAACCCCCGCTCATGTGCACTCACTGTCTCTAAAATCAAAAAAGGGGCGTCTGGGTGGCTCAGTCACTTAAGTGACTGACTCTTGATTTTAGCTCAGGTCATGACTCCAGGGTCATGGGATTGAGCTGAGCCCCACGTCAGGCTCCACACTAGGTGTGTACACTGGGTGTGGAGCCTGTGTAAGATTCTCTCTCTCCCTCTCTCTGTACCCCTCCCCTGCTTGTGCTTTCTCTCTCAAAATAAATAAATAAACATTAAAAAATAAATAAAAAATAAAGTGCAATCCCATTGTGCCCGGTGGGGGAGGGGGCAAGATTGACTGTACTAAAGCTTGACCTTCGGCCCAGACATAAACTGTTTTAATGATTCCATTAATTGACTTATTTAACAAGGTTTCTTTAATGTTTATTTATTTTTGAGAGAGCGCAAGTGGGGGAGGGGTCAAGAGAGGGAGACAGAGGATCTGAAGCAGCTCTGCACTGTCAGCAGCAAGCCCGATGTGGGGCTCAAACTCACCAACCACAAGATCATGACCTAAGCTGAAGTCAGACCCTCAACAGACTGAGCCACCCAGGTGCTTCTAACAGGTTTTTCTGAAGTATCTACTATGTGTCAGGTAATATGAAAAACATAGGTATGGTACATTAGGGGGTTGATAACTTTATGAGGGCCAAAGATAAGTAAAGAAGCAATTGCATTATAATGTGGTAACTGCTCTAGCAAGGGCAGCATAGGGCTGTATGCAGAACCCTTGCCCGCCTCGCCTGTAAGTGGGAGGATTCAGGGAGGGCTGCCTGGAGAGGAGGCCAGGCTGAGAGGGAATGGGAGGAGAATTAGCCGGGCAGATGAGGGGAGGGGGCCAGCGCGACAGGAGCGAGAGTACTGCAGGAAGCGCATATGGCCAGTACAAAGTCTTGGAGGGGAGAGGGAATGGCCCGTCTCAGGGATGTAGACGGTGGAGATGCAGAACTGGAGGTAGAAGTGGCAAGAAACGAAGCTGCGAAACCATAGTGGACCGGCTCCGAAGGGGACTTAAGAGCCACATTAAAGAGTTTGGATTGTGTCTTGAAGGCAAAGGGACAGTATGGGAAGTGTTGCAACCTGGGGTGTGATGCCCTGTGAATTTAGAGTGATGAGAGCCGCAGCAGTGGAGGGAACAGCCTGGGAGCAGAGGCAGGGCCGGAGGTGACTGCGGTCACAGAGAGGTGCCCGAGTGGCCTGTGCTGGGTGGCAGCAGGCATGAAGGAAAACGGCATATCCTGGAAAACCGCAAGCCTCCCAACAGTCCTGGGAAGCTTGGTCTCTTACACTCCACGCAACCAGCTTCCATCTCTCCTCTCACCTCCAGCCCCCTTTCCTCACCTCTTGGCTGTCTCCTATGTTGCTGAGAAAATAGAAGCCACTCGAAAGGATTTCTCTGTCCCTCACCATCACATCCGCCTGCGTCTGTGCCCATCTTCCCCTCCTGCACGCCCGAGGCCTCCTCCCATCACAAGCCAATCCCACGACAACCTGAAATCCTGGGCTGGCCGCCTTCTCGAGGACTCCTTCTTTGAGCGTCTTCTCTTCCGCATCACTGGTGTCTCATTCTCTCTCCGTCTCTGTCTCTTTCTCTTTCTCCTCCTTCCGTGATCCGGCTCTGCCTCGCTCTCCAAGCTCCCTCCTCTGGGTCCTTTCACATTTCAGCCTCCCTGGCCCCCAATGCTCCAAGCTCTTTCCTACTTGAGGGCCTATGCGAAAATCATTCCACTCGCCTGAAAAAGATCTTGCCATTTGTACCGGGTGGCTCCCAAATGATCATGTCCACCCAGAACCTCGGAATGTGACCTTCTTTAGAAATAGAGTCTTTGTAAATGTAATTCAGATGAGGTCCTACTGGATTAGGTGGGCCCTAAATCCAATGACTGGTGTCCTTATAAGAAGAGGACAGGACACACGAAGACAGACACAGAGGAAAGAAAGCCATGAGAAGATGGGAGGCAGAAGTTGTGCCAACAACCGCAGCAGCTAGAAGGAGACGAGGGAAAATTCTCTGGAGCCTTCAGAGGAAGCGTGGCCCAGCTGACATCTTGCTACCCTTCTAAAACTTAATTATATAGAAACTTAAATATGGTGACTCGAATTCTGAATATTTTATTTGTGTATTTACTGAGCGAACATTAGTTTCTTTCAGCATCCACTTGTCGCACAGCTAACATGGGGTTGGCCCATCATGGCTGGGCGCTGCGGGTCTTGCCCCTGAGGAGTTTCCGGTTGAGGACTGGAAACAGGTGGGTCAGTGGATCAATTGCACTGCAATAAATGCTACCCTTGGGGCCAGACTGGGCTGTTGTGGAGCCTGTGTGAGAGCACCGTAACAGATTTAGAGGCAGCGGAAGGCTTTCCAGAGGAGAGCGAGATCCGGATGATAAAGGGCCAACTAGGCATAAGAGAGGTGAAGTGTCTCAGGCAGGGAGCACGGCACGGGCGAAGGCATGGAGACCGGAAGGAATGTGGTGTGTTTGGGGAATGAGTAGGTCTGTGTGCCACACAAACAGGAGTGAGGGCTGAGTAACAGGGGGAAGACGTGGAATGGTAGGTTGAGGCCATTTACTGAAAACTCTTCTGTTCCGCCCTCAGGAATCTGAACTTCAATAGAGGAGGTCGGGGTGGCATGAAGGCAGAAAAACATGGGGAGTGGGAGGGCCTCCCCTCGACGTCTGTTCTCAGGGCCACCCGAGGTAGTATGTGGTTCCCTGGATGAAACCAGGTGCTAAACGTATAGTGAGAGCCCGGCGCCATCCCACGGCCCGCTTCCCCCACTAGAATGTCTCAGCCCCGACCTGAAGGGCGGCATTGGAGATGGCATAGCAGTTCCCCGTTCACAGACAGTCCCTGGATTCGCTGTCCTCACTGCCTCCCAGGGCACCGAACGGAGACTCCCCAGCTGCTGTAGGGCGGCAGCAACACCTGCAAGGCCCTCTTCACACCTCCCCTGCCAACCCGGGAGTGCGGTAGCCTCTGAGGCCCTGTTAACTTAGAATTGATCACGGTTTGGGAGTTCTAGCCCCACATCGGGCTCTCTGCTGTCAGCACCGAGCCCGCTCTGGATCCTCTGGCTCCCTCGTTCTCTGCCCCTCCCCACCGCATGCTTTCTTTCTTAAAAATAGATAATAAACATTTAAAAAATATGTCGAGCTCATTCCTTCTTAAAAAAAAGGGGGGGGGGATTGATCTTCACTTTCTCCCTCATGTGGAAGCACTCTCTTCTCTGTGAACTGAAGTTTGCTTTCGTACACCGTGGTCGTGGTTTCGCTTCCTGGAGCACATTGGGCAAATCCATTACTCCTCTTTGGAGAGTACTTTCCAAGTTTTATCAAACACAGGGCCTCCCCCAGTCTCCTCCAGGTCAGACACAGCCAATCTCTTCACGCTCCCTGCCAAAAAAAGGAGTCTCTGCAGGTTCATACCACCCATCATCCTGGTGACCTCTGGGGCCATGGGGTTAAAGGTCAATGTTCTTCTTGAAAGGTGGCTTCCAGTAATGGGTCCAAAGCCACAGGTGTAAGCTGAGCAGCACGAAGGCTGAGTGGGCAGTGAATTGGCCCCTCCCTTTGCCGACCACGACATCGGATCGGCACCCCTCAACTGAACCCACTGAGCCATAGGCGGTACCACTCCCTCATTCTTATTTAAATAGCAGAGGGCCAGTTTCTGTTCCAAAAATAATGGACTTATTTTATAGAACTCTTTCAAAGTTTCCTAACTTAGAAAACTGGGAGGCGTCTTGGCATCACATAAAGAAAATTGATGAGTTTTAGAGCCCAGTAGAATTGAGTTCAAATCCAGACTTTGGCACCTATTAATTTTGTGACCTTAGGCGAGGGATGACTCCCAATGAGCCTCGGTTTTCTCATCTCTAAAGAGGAAATATTGAGAACTACCTCTACAGGAGTGTGTGAATGTTGAATTATATGATACAATGACAAGTGCTTAGTAAATGTTAACCTCCTTCCCTTGACCTTTTCTACTCACTGAGCCTTTGCTTCTTCAAGGGTGGCTCTGAGACATGCGGAGCATGCCCTGCCCTGGGCATGAGGAGACTGGGATTCTGGTCCCGAGTCCCTCCTCATGGCATGAGAGCTGTGAATTCTGTTCAACACCATCCTTGGGGTGCGCATCAGATACCGATACACTAAAAGGTAAGTACTTAATAAATATTAGAAAATAAAATATTATTGGGGTGCCTGGCTGGCTCAGTTGGTTAAGTGTCCGACTTCAGCCCAGGTAATAATCGGGTGGTTTGTGCGTTCAAGCCCCACATCGGGGTCTCCCCTGCTCCTCCCCCACTTGCTCTCTCTCCCTTTCTCTCTCTCTCAAATATAAACATTAAAAAAAATAAAAGAAAATATTACTGATTTTTATTTGGTCAGTAGGTATTTAAAGTGCATCCAGGCCAGACACTATACTAGGCAGAGACAATGCACTAGAGTAAAAACTAACAAAGCCCTCCCCTGCCACACTAAGGTTTTGAGGAGACTGGGTCCAGTGGTCCATTGCCTCCATTTATTCATGGGGTTGGAGAATCTTTTCAATTCTTCTCTTTATGGACAGACCCTACCAGGTTTCAGCTTGACCTTTCACGCAGCCCAGCCTCCATTCTGAAATGCACTCCCTACCAGGCTACTTTCTGGGCTGCGATGAAACCACCAGCAGATGTTATGAATTCTGTTCTTCCAAAGACCCGAGTCTGAATAGCAACTCTGCCGTTTTCTAGCAACCTTACCCAAATGCCTAAATTTCCCTGAGCCTCACTTGCTACCCTGTAGAATGGGCACACTACTCACAAGGGACAATTCATGTGGGCAAAACAGCAAGGAGCACAATTGCTGAATCATGCGGCAAAACTTTGTTTAGCTTTGTAAGAAATTGCCAAACTCTCTTGCAAAGTGGCTATACCATTTTGCACTCTCACCAGTAATGAATGAGTTTCTGTTGCTCCACATTCTTGCCAGCATTTCATGTTGTCAATGATTAACCATCCTAATAGGTGTGTAGCGTAGCTCGTTTTTTATGTTTTATTTTTTTTATGTGTATTTTTGAGAGGTGAGGGGGAGAAGACAGAGTGTGAGCAGAGGAGGGCAGAGAGAGAGGCAGAAACAGAATCTGAAATAGGCTCCAGGCTCTGAGCTGTCAGCACAGAGCCCGATACGGGGCTCAAACCCATGAACCACGAGATCATGACCTGAGCCAAAGTCAGATGCTTAACAGACTGAGTCACCCAAGTGTCCCAGTGGTAGCTTGTTTATTCTGTGATGGTATATGATGTTGATATGCTCATATGTTCATTGCTTGTTTGTCATCTGCACGTCTTCTCTGGTGAGGTGTCTGTTCAGAACTTTTGCCCATTTTTCAGTCAAGCTATCTGTTTTTTTATTGTTGAGTTTTAAATGTTCTTTATGTATTTTGGATACATGTCCTTTACCAGATATGTATTTTGCAATTTCTTCCAGTCTATTTAACACTGTCTTTTGCAGAGCAGAAGTTTTTAGTTTTAATAAAGTTTAACTTACTAATTTTTTCTTTCATAATCATGCTTTTGGTGTTGTATCTAAAACGTCATCACCCAACCCAAGGTCACCTAGATTGTCTCCTATGTTATCTTCTAAAAGTTGCATAGTTTTGCATTTTACACTTAGGACGGTGATATATTTTGAGTTAATTTTTGCGAATGGCATAAAGCTGTGTCTAGATTCATTGTTTTCTTATTTTTGTTTTTTTATTGCATTTGCTCCAGCACCACCTATTGAAAAGACTGTCCTGTCTTTTGCTTCTGCGCCTTTGTCAAAGATCAGTTGACTACATTTGTATGAGTCTATTTCTGTGGTCCATTCTGTTCCTTTATTTGCCTAGCCTCTTGCCAATAACATACTGTCTTAATCCACTATACCTTTATGGTAAGTTTAAAAGTCAGGTAGTATTAGTCCTCCAACTTCATTCTGCAGTACTGTGTTGGCTCTTCTGCCTTTCATATAAACTTTATAATAAATTTGTTAATATTCACAAAATTACTTGCTGGGATTTTGATTGGGATTGCATTAAGTTTATAGATGAAGTTGGGAAGAACTGACAACAATATTGAGTCTTCCTATCCATGAGCATGGGATATCTCTCCGTTGAGAAATTAAATCTTATTTGATTTCTTTTACCAGAGTTGTTTTACTTTCTTTCTTTCTTATAGATCTTGTACATATTTGTTAAATGTGTACCTAAATATTTCAAGTTTGTGTGCTAGTGCAAAGAGTGTTAACATATTATACATGATAGAAAGTGAAAGAAGTTGCTAAGGAGGAGAGCGATATCATACATTTATGTTTAAGAAAATTGTTCTAAGAGTGTGGAAGGCAGATTCTATTTGAGTAAAATGAAGGTAGGAAAACCAGTTGGGAGGATTTTTTTTTTTAATGTGTACCAGTGGAATAAAGACCTAAACTGAGGAAGTAGCAGAAGATATGGGAAATGGTTAGTATAGCTCAAGAAATAAGGCAAATAGTAAGGATCTTCTTTTCTGAAGGAAGCCAAGCAGACAGACCTTCCAACAGCCTTGATCACTATTCACCTACAGTAATCTTGATATGCCAGGGAGGTGGCACTGAAAGACCAAAATGGCAATGGTAGCTGCCTTCCTCAGCATGCATTTATCCCCTGCCTCTTTTCCTGCCCAACACAATCCCAGTTTTGTTCAAGTGTCCTCCTTTCCTACCTGACCAAGTACTACAAGGAAAGCCAACTCTAGCCCAAACTCCAAGGGTGACCTGATTGGTCTAAGGGTGACTTCACCTGCCTCACCAGGACTGGGTCACAAATGGGCACGTGGGCCAATTCTGGCCAACGAGACAAAAGAGAAAGTCTGCTGAATGGGGTGGGTACGGGGGCTGGAAAAAATTTCCTCCACCCTAAGTGAGAGCTGCAAGAAGAAATCGTCTCCTGATTTGCTCTGAAGGTTGTCCTATCTTTGTAACTCCCAGAACGTGAATAGCCATATTGCTATCAGCCCAAAGATGGAGCCAATGGTGAAGTTGGAACCGCATAGAGAGAGTATTGCTGAGTTGCCAGATCAAGGAAACCAACTCTCTTCATTGTTTGAGGCAGTTTGAGGTGGAATTTCTGAGAGTTACATCTGGAAGCATCCCACTGTTACAACTGCCCTTATTCAGCAACTAAGCTAAGGGAAGGTTGCCTGCTATCTGCCCACCCCTCTGAGGATACTGAGGTTTTTGTTAGTGTCATGTTAGGTCATACCTGAGAGTAAGACTGAAAGTTTTTTACTCTACCCCCACATTGGAACCTGACATTTAGTGGGTACTTAAGAAATAACTAATGAATCAGTGAGTGAATTAAATACTCAGGAGCCAAAATCTGAATGACATTTATCTAGCTACTCCCAATTTCCCACTCTGTTTCCTCCCACTGAGATTTATCATTATTGAGTCGTGATGGATGTATGCCCCTGACAAATGCTAAAGATTATAGCAAGAAATAGCTCTAGTAGAATCGCCTCTGCATTTACTATATAAAAAAATTATCAAACACACTCTATGATGCTTTTAAAGTTCCTGTACAGAGTCTCCTGAAATAGACTTAATGCCAGAAAAAAAGCATACCTGTCTTGGAGAATTGTTCTGCTTCCTTCTAGTAGGTCGTATGAATTATCTAATTGGGTATCCTTTTTCACCCTGGCTGCCAGGAAGCTCAGTACCTAATCTAAAGCTAAATCAGAGTAACTCTATTACACTTGACAGTCAATACTTGCTCTTTCTCCTTTCTATGGAAAAAAAAGCTTTGCTTTTCTAATTTTAGTTGAATGACCTTATTGTGTTTGCCTTTATTGTAAGTTGCTTCACATCCTTTTCAGAGAGAGGTGTGTACAAAAAAAAAATTAACAGCTCAATTCTAAAAAGCCATGCAGAGCCCGAGTTGGCACCACTTGCTCTTTGTAATAGCCTGGGAGGGCCCCCAAAGTAGCCTGGTGCTTTATCTTTACAAACACATGTCAGCCAGAGCAGCGGTGCTCACGAGAGATCTCGGGAGACAAGGGCAAAAATCACCCGTCATTTTCTACTGAATGGGTGTCTGGAGGACCATTCAGGCTCCTAGCGGCTGGATTTGGTGGGGCGGATTAACGTGGAGAGCCCTCGGAAAATCAGCAGCCACCCTGCCCGCACTGGCTATTGTTCCAGAGGTGAGTTGTTCTGTCTAGGTTGGAAGATAGAATCTCTCTCCTGCCTGGTCCCCAGCCCTGCTGGCTTTGTAGGCTCAGGGACCCGTGCCCTTTCCCCTACCTCTGGGCCATAGGCCTCTCCAGCCAGCCCTCCGTGCCAGCTGGCAGAGGGTGCTCTTGTATAGCAGATCTGACTCCCTCCCCGCGAATGAGCTCCCGGCGCCTTCCCGCTCCACCAGACTGCCTCCACCAGCTGGGGGCCCTGAAAGCCTCGCTTGGGGCAAACTGCTGGTCTCTTCCCAAGGCTGGCCTAGGTCGTGCCTCAAAACCCCTGCCCAGCCGGCTTCACTCCCCTTCAAGCTTGTGTGCCTCTCTCTCTGCACCCCAGATTCCCCGCAGGTAGAACAGAATGAGGCTGTTTATGGGGGACATAGTTTGGTTTGCTGATATCATATACGAGTGTTGGCGGGGGGGGGGGGGGGGGGGGGGGGGCGGGGCGAGAGTGGTGGAGAGGGGGCCAGGGCGGGGGTGGGGGGGGAGCAACCGCGCCTGCGCGAAGACACACTGCCCTCTCAGAGCTCTGCAATAATAGATTTCGTGATTTAATTGGAAATTTAGTAAATCTGCTAAAACATTTAGTGGTTTAAATTTTTCCTGTTCTGCAAAGAAACAAAGGCTTCTGGTTTGCCCTGTGTCTTTCAACAACTTTAATTTCATTTGTAAATTACAGATGGAAGTAGCATTTCCACTCGATTGCATACTGGGCATTAAGAAGACAAAAACCTTCATTGTTTGCAGCCCTTGGGTTTTTTTTTCAGACATTAAGCTGTAGGTGGCATTCTTTATACTTGACATCAGAGCACTTTTGTCAGGCGTTTAGTTGACAGGATTTTCTGCCAGCCCATCCTAGGTGTGGGAAGCAGAGAAAACAAGAAAATACTTCGTTCAGGTGGGCAGAGACTGGAGTGCACAGGCCCATCAGCCCAATTTGGTAACTGCTGCTTTTCAAACTGTGTCATTAAAGATCTCCAGAGTTCTTCGAAGGGAATTAATTAGTAGAGAAAGGCTGTTTTGTTTAGTCTTCATCATCAACATAATCCAAAGCCAGCCTAGATACTGGTGGCAAATTGGACTGGATTCTTCAAAGCCCAGAGTGCTTCGTTCAGAGGTTGCTGTCAGAGGTCTGTTCCATCTGTGCGTTAACTTTCCCTTGGGCGGAGGGGACAAGAGAGGGGGAGTGGTGCACTAGGGAGGGGAAGGGGAGAGGTGCTCCGTAGAGTCAAAACATCGGGGGCCTGCGTGGAGTCCCCATCACCAAAACCCACCTGTGTGTGGTGTCGGCAGGTTGGGATTAGTCTTTAGGCTCCCCTGTCCAGATGGTTTGTCCACCAGTGACTGTGTTTTCAGGCCCAGACCAGTGCACCTGGGAAGCCCTACAGAAACCATCTGGTAGCGGGTCACAGTGGATATCACCGTACTGGCCTGGTGGCATTGGAATACCTGGAACACTTCATAATAAAGGCAGATGTCTGGATCCCTCTCAGACCTACTGACCCAGAGCCTCCTGGGATGGGACTCAGGAATCTGTTATTAACTCACTACCCAGGTGCTTCTGTTATGCAGCCAGGTTGGATATGCAGAAGAACTGGTCTAAACCATTAGGTGACCTTTTAGTGAAAGGGCATGGACAGGAAGGGGGGAGAAGGGCAGGGGGACCCAGGAGGATTACCTTGGGCCAGCAAAGGCTCATCACAGGATGTTAGACCCACGGCCTCTGAATATAGACCGAAGCACGTAGGAAGCAGAGTGCGAACAAACCCTCACCTTGAACGATCACCCTGTAAACCCAGCCTGAGCCATGGGGGCCATTCTCCAAGCCAAGAGAGGCCGTAGGGCAGCTACAGCCCTACCGTTCCCCTTCCCCCCAAAATCCCAGTTCATGGTGCCAGGGAATGTTTGCAAGGACCAGCGGGCTGAAGGGAGGGGCGGAGTTGGTCAAATGATTATCCAACTTGTGAGAAGTGGGTCTCTGTCGCAAGTGGGTTCTTCTCTTTCACTGGATGGCCTTGGTGATCACATTCCAGACTCCATCTTGCCTGAGCAGGACAAGAGTTCAGAGATGTCTTCCTCAGCTGTCCCAGATTGTGTCTTTCCTCTGCAGTCCATACGTGCCGTCTAACCTGGATCCCCTAGGACGTCTCCTCCTAGTCCTCACTCGCCTGTTACTTTAGTTTCATTTTCAATAGGAAGTTTATTTTGTAGGAGACCCTGGCTTCTTTTGGAAGAGCATGTGACTCTTGATCTCAGGGTCATTGAGTTCAAGGCTCACTTTTAAAAAAAAAGTTTATGTTGTAAAAGTAATACAAGTATGCTCTTAATATCTATATATATTTTTTAATGAGTATAGGTATTCAGAGTGAGGAGTGAAAGCTCTTTATGTAATCTTACCCTTCAGAGATAATCCCTCATTTTCAAGATGTGGACACTAGCGTTGGGAGAGGTGAAATCGGTGATTCTGTGTCAGAGCAAGGACAGGGGTCCCTGACCTCTCTGTCTAATGCTCTTTCCACTTACTCCTCCTTGAAGAGTCCTCTACCAGCACCCCAAGTCCTCAGAAACTTTTCGATGCCATCGATAAGGAGATGACTCACTCATTTCTCATGCATCAGTAAAGGTGATCTGCACACTTTTCTGGAAGCCTGAAGCCATCCTCCAAACTGGATACTTCTGGATTACAGGAAACACACCCTGTGGCTGATTTGTCCTCCACCCCTCTGGCTTTGCATCCATCAGTCTCTCTTCACAAGGCTTCGACTTTTCAGAGCCAGGTTCCCAGAGGTTATAGATTTCTCAACAAAGAAAGCAGAACTGAGCCTTCTCAGTAACTGCTGGGTCGTCCGGGGTCTTGTAAGCAGAGCAACCGTGGCCATCTTGGAAAATGCCCTGGGGAGGGCAAACAGGATAAGCCGGCAGCACTAGGATCCCCTAGCAGACCCACAATGTTGTGTTCTAAGAGTTCCCCTAAAGGCCTTTTCACTTCGTCCTGGTATTCCTGGGGACGGAAGCCTGCCTGTGGTTGTCATATCCTTCTCCCACTACCATCTGGCGATGGGGTAGGGAGCGGGTGGGGTGTAGAATTACATATCCTCAGCTCCCCAGTAATGGGGCTGGGAGGTGGGGGAGTGATGGGCATCCAGAAGCAGTGTGGTTATCGTGAGTGGCTTTCAACAACACTAGCAAAGGGAGGTTTATACCTCACGATGTGCTTTCTTCGGTAGGGCCCCATGGAGAGTCCGCTCGGCCCAGGTGTCCGTATGTGCAGAGCCATGACGAGACAGTAACAACTTTCATGACATAACCTGTCAGTTACGAAGCATCAAGCATATGGCAGCCACCAGCCTAGGTGCTTCACACAAACCTCACCTAATCTACCCTAGCAGAGGGCTCTGTTACCACCCCTGCTTAGAGAGGAAGCAGTTGAGAGTCAGAGAAACTAGCTGCCCAGAGAGTCAGGTTTCCAATCCAAGACGATTTCACTGCAAAGCCTGACAATGTATAAAATGCAAATGCAGGCCTGGTGTCAAATCTTAGCCTGTACCTTCCGTGGCCTGAGACAAGGCTGAGGGAAGAAGGCAAGGTCAACTCAAGTGAGGACTGGCCTCCCACCCTTTATGCCAACGAGTAGATGGCGAGCAAGGCTGCCCTCCTGTCGTCGTGGGTGGAACTTTGGGGGACACCATATTACCTGAACACAGGACAACCACACACTCCCCTGGAGCCGAGAATCTGTTATCCTGCCTGGCTGATTTATTTGTTTTATGTTTAATCCCTTTTTCCCCTAGAAAAATGATCTCCGCCTCTTTCGAAACCCTTTGCCAATAGTTCTGTTGAGTGCAGTGACGTACAGTGACCACAGCAATTGATAAAGAAATGAAGGCTTCCGTCAGATGTCAGGGTGCAGAGGGAAGCTGAGGTGGGACTAATCGGGAGAGATACTCAGGGTGGCCGAGAGCCCAGAGTGTTTTCTTTTCCCTTCACCATTTTAAAATTCATGCCAGTGAAGCCAGGTTCACGGCGCACCCCTCTGAGAAACCTCTTGCTTCTTAAGCTTAGTCTGTATTTGCCATGCCATTGTTGGAAGAGACCTTAATTTTAATTCTTTTCTCTTCTCTGGGCCCCTCCTCCTCTCCCTCCTCCCCAAATGTTTTAGCATCTGTTAATCCCAGTTGGAAACCTTAGCAGATAAAAGTCGTGTTCTGTGTAGATTGCTTCCAGAACAAATAGGGGGTGGTAGATAATTTAGCATTCAGTTTCAGGAGAGCTTAGGGTGGGGGCTGCAGAGGCCAGCACCTCTTCCTTCTAAGACATCCAGTAAAAGCAAAAGCAAAGTAATTCCCAAGCTCAGATGGAATGCATGTAGATCAGGTTCATTTCCAGAACGGCCGCTGCCTGCATTTAGGTGATATTAGAAGCCACCATGACAGCAAAGTAGTTTTATGCATAGCGGCTTAGCGAACACTCTGAGAACTAGTTTAGTGAAGCTATCAGGTTGAAAAATACCAAGTCACAAAGTTTTAATGAAACTAAGTGTGGATCAACGTATCATAAAGAGCATCCACGACGACTTAAAAGATCCATGGGTGGAAATTAGAATGGATCTTCGGGATTTATTTGGCAAAGCCCGTCTATTTTGACCTTTTTTTTCCCGTTTCATATTAAGGCTACTGAAAGTGTGTTTTGTGTGGCTCAGGCTGGAGGAGGGCAGCAGCTCTTGGGGCTGTTACACTGAAGCTGCCGCTGAAGTTTAGCAGCATTAATTGACTGATAAGGGCTGGGCATCAAATAGCAGAGAGAAAGGCCATCGCAGATTTTCTTGCTTTATTTCTCTCTGCACTTCATTTACATCTTAAGCCATATTGGTGATCCAGATTTGAATAAAGCCACAGCTTAAGCTGCGATTAGATCTCAATAGCTTGGATTTTCTATGAAATTGCTGCATTTTTACTAGATGTATTTAGAAATACTGGTGAAAACTGACACCTTGGGTAACTTTATCATTTAAAATGGTGCTTCGGGTGGATAAAAAAAAAACACACCACTAAAATGGGGGTATTAGTCGCCAGGCCTTTGACTCAAGCAGTGTCAGGGGTTAGAATTATACAAAAGCCAAGCTGAGCACGATGTGGGCAAGAAAGAATGCTGATAACTCAACCCACCACCTTCCCCTAAGCCCACTCTCCCCAAAAATGTTAATCGAAGCAGTGATCCCATAACCTGAAGAAAAATAAGGAAGGCAAAAGGAATATATAATGCAACAAGAAGCTTTTTTAATGCTGAGATTTTTTTTTTAATCATGAAGCAATATTTTTAACTCTAAGGTTAACCTGCTAATCCTTAAGCTGGTGATATGACAGTGTCAAATGTGATGGGATTTTGTGATTCTCATTATTGTTATGTATTGTTCTTTCCGTGGTATTCCATATTAATATTTATAAATGCCCTTTTTATAGAACCAAGAGGACCAAAACCCATTATTAAATTTTTAAAATGGACAAACCTCGCATCCAATATAGTTGATTACAATTTAGAACAAAAAGGATTTCGGTAGTAATCCACTTCTTGTCTCTCGTGGTTGTTGATTTGTGTGGACGGCAGAGCTCCTAATGTTATTTAAAATAACAACAACAACAAAAACCCTACTGTTTGCCCAAAGTAACATCCAAATGACAGAGAATAACAGAATATTGATTCTGCTTCACAAGAAGGAGGCGAAAGGCGCCACAAACAGGTAAGAGGGCACAGAGGAGAAAAGGTGTGCATTTCAAATGCTAAGTCACCTACCAAGAGCAAGGGCAAAACGTAAGAATTGATTTAAATTTGAAAATAGAGGGAGGTTGTTCATTCAGTTGTTTTCAAATGCCTCATTTTACTTGACGAGTGGCCTCTGAAGGGTTCAGTAGGCAACCGTGTGTGTGAAAGAGGAAGTCTCTGTAATAAAAAGAGGCAAACCAATCATCCCAGAGCCTAACCGTAGAGAGTCAAAATCAACAACCCACCTACCCATGGGATGCAAGGAAACCTCCCTTAGAGTCAAAAAAGAAGGAGAAGTCTCTCAGCTCAGAGACCTTACTATGTTCTCAGCTCTGAGTAGCCAAGAATAGTCTTCAGCCCCAGAGAGGAATATTCCTCATGGAAGGAAGATATTTTATGGCCAACTGGCCCCACCACTCCCTCTGCCTCCAAAAGAGCCTGAATAACTCAGCACAATTAGCAGGAGTGTGTACAACCGATTGGCTATAGTTCGGGGGCAGAGGGAGTGGCTGGGTGGCCTGGTTTTGCAGAAGAATCAGAGAGGAGAAAGGGTAAGCTTCTCTAATCTGGAGCAGAAATGTCTCAGCTCTATCCCTTTGGAGAAACTGTGTTTTCATGGGTCATATTTTTAATCTTGTTCATTAAAATCAATTTTTCCCAACTCGATATTCCAAGCCTGGCTTCGGATTCAGACCCAAGTGTGAGTCCTAGCTCTTCTCCTCCAAATGGTGTGATATTGGGCAAGTTTCTTTAGCGCATTTCCTTAATAGAGAGCTAACCCTACTTCATGCTGTCGTTGGGATTGCCAAATGGGATGAAAGCAAGTCGTATGGGCCTGGCCCAGAGTGAGTGTTCGAGAAACAGTAGCTCTAATTAATAAATATATCTATGGTGTGGGAGTTTTGAAACTCTGGTTGCTTATATGTGGATATTTTTTCTCTTTTAGCCTCTCCTGGTTTGGGAATTATAGCCACACATATGGATCCTTGAAACGATAGGTTTGCACATGCAAAAAACAAACCAAGTGAGGTATGTGGGGGCCCAGGTTGCTGGAGGAATTCCAGGCTATGTTTAGCCTTCCGAGATAAAACATGAGGGCATTTATTTTCAAACACATCTAAGGTATTTTCCAACACCAATAAGGAAAGGGGAGTCAGAACTGATGCCTAGTGGTTCTGACAGTTATTCTATTACAGTGCAGTTATGGCCACAGAGGTGATGTGTTGGCTCCCAGCGGAGAAGTATTGTATGTTCAAAGCAACAACGGAGTAACTCAATTCCAATGAAACCCAAGTTTGGTGAAGCAATGAGAAGGCTATTCATTGGGACCAACCTTTATAGAAACTGGCCTCGCCTTCTGGGGAAACATGTCTTATGTTTCAAGCACGTGTAACGGCCTGGTTTTTCCAACGTGGTGTTAGTTCAGAAAGAATGCTAAGGATGCAGGCTTCTCAGCCCTCTCTAAAACGTGTCAGCCCACCTCTCCTTGAAATCCCCAGTGCCCTCCTGTCTTGAAGCGTCTTCATCTTAACTCTTCCTACAGGGAGTCCTCCTGAGTGATTGGAGAGATTTGCTTGGGGCACCTTCTCCCACTTTCCATGGGGGACCGCAGGCTTCTTGCTATGCTTTTCTCAGGCAGTTGGGACCTGAGTCAGCCTCATGGGTCTCCCCTCCCTACCACCACTCACTGCCCCCACACTGTTCTCCTCCCACTGACTTATCAAGTTTTACCTGTCCTCTGCTCCATTTTTTTTGGAGGACCCTGAACGAGCAACCTGGTATTCTAGTAGAAAGCTCTAGGAAAGCTTCATTAGAATTGAATATTTGCATTCAGCTATTGCCACTAGCTTAATGTAATAGTGACTTCTTCCCCTACAGATAACATTTCCTTTATGCCAGACAGATCTGGTCCCCTTTCCAATGTGGACTCAGGCCACCTTTTAGTTCCAGCTGTTATTGTGGCAACATCTGTACCCTGTTGTAGTCTGCCAGCCCCTTTCCTCCTGCCCTGGGGCTTCCCCCACCCCACTGCTGGTGGGAGCCAACCCAGCCATGCTCACACACACACGTCCACGTGGACATGCACACACACACGTACACGCACAAACCTGGACGTGTGCTGGAGTCGACACTCCACAGAGCAAACTTTGACCAATGGACACAAGAGCCCATGGGTAAACTCCCCTCTCTCGTGCCTTTCACTCTGCCTCTCCCCTCTCCCGTGTTCTTCAGAAGCTCCGTCTGTGGGACTGATCCATGTGCCCACAGCGGGGGCCAGTTCCCACATGCACCCCTGGATTGCCTTTCCCTTCCTCCTTGTTTTGTTTTCTGGTTCCCCCACTCTAGATCCCCAGGTTTGCTTTTCAAAATGAACTACCTGCACATAGGCCCTTATCTCAGACCCTCTGTATGGAGACAACACAAGGCAAAACATTCTTTCTAACAGAGGACTTCTTAAGAAGAAGAAGAAGACTCTCCTAATCTAATACATGTCTACAGGTAGAATTTCTGGGCTGCGGGATATTTACTGGGAGACAGTGCTCTTCCTCTCCACTCCCATAGTTATCTAAGAATAATCTCTTATGGCTTTTGTCATGTTAGATTGTCATGTTCTGCTTATGTTTGTCTCCCCAGCATGGTGAATTCAGAGACAGCATCTCCTCTGTTTCCACGTGCCCAGCACCAAATCTGGCATGGAGTCGGTACTTAATAAATATTTTTCTTTCTTTCTTCCTTTCCTTCCTTCCTTTCCTTCCTTCCTTCCTTAGAATTTTTTTAAGTTTTTTATTTATTTTGAGAGAGAAAGCAAGCGGGGTAGGAGCAGAGAGAGACAGGAGAGAAAGAATCCCAAGCAGGCTCTGCATTGGCAGCGCACAGCCCAATGTGGGGCTCAAACTCACAAACCATGAGATCATGACCTGACCGAAATCACGAGTTGCATGCTTAACCAACTGACCACCCAGGCTCCCTTAAAAACATATTCTTGTTACAGGGAAGAATAAACGAATGAGTAAACGCAGGAGAACCATTGTTGTCCCCTATTACTTATCATAGTTAACTATTCACTCTACCTAAACCACATCTACATCCCTCTAAATACAAGCATAATATAATTTAAAATAATCTAATGGAATTAAGGGACATTTTAGGGGAAAAAACGCTCACGCACACACACGAGGAACATTTTTGTCATTGCTTGTGACCCTCTCTGTCATCATTCTGGAGTCCCTTTCTTTGTAGCCACTGAATAACTGATCCCAACTTGATCCCTTTTTTCTGCCTTCCCAGGTGATCCTTTAGGTACAATTTGGATCTGCATAGACTTCCCTTCGGAGACTCTTCTAGGGGATAAGGAAGTCAGATCAAAAATTTCAGGTCTTCTACAAGATTTTAGGATCACTCAGAACTTAAGTGACAAGGCACATAGTCCCCGTATTTTACCTGGATCCCTATAATACAAGACCAAGCCATCTTGGGAATCCGGCACCAAGAAGAGAAACTCATCTTGAAAGGCCTCTCAGGGTGCCAGCAAGCTCTGTTCAAATTCCCTTACCCTCTCTCTGTCTGACACTTCCTGCACAATTGTGATGACTTTTCTCTTCGACCTGTATATTCCACCTGGGTGATGCTGAGCCCAGCAGGAGGGGAGGCAGGACCTCTGTGGGAGAAGGTAGCAAGAGTGGTCACGCACCCCTCTGTAGCCAGGAAGGCTCAGCATCTTTGTTCCTGCAGCTGGAAGGCAGATGCTGTCAGTAGCTTTAGTGGACTCTGAAAGCCTTAATTACCGATAAAGCATTTGAAACAATTGCAAGTTTGTACATGACCTTATTTTAAATTTAGTTTCCCATTTAAATGAGAAATTAAGCTTTTAGCAACGTCTGCGACAAAAGTAGCGGTCGTGGCAGACTTAAGTAAGTTTAATATTGTCTTGCTAATGGCCATGATTTATTAGTTAGGATGCTTTCGATTGCAGGTAGTGGACACTCCAGATCAAGCCAACTGAAACAATAAGAAATTTATTATCTCACGTAACAGAAACAAAAGAGGTACGTTTCCCGGGATGGTTGAGTCAGCAGCTCAAAGATGCCGGCAAAGACCCAAGTTCTCTTTACTCCACCATGTTAAGTGTTGGCCTCACCGTTGGGAGTGAGAAGGTTGTAGCAGTCAGTCCCGAGTTTCACACCTAGACCCCATAATCCAGAGGAAAAAGAGAGACTACCTTGTTTAGGGGTTCCTTTTGGGGAAAAGAAACATTTATCTTGTATCTCATATCTAGAAGAGGGTCTTAGCTTGAGCTAAATTATGCTCTAGTAAGAAATAATCCCCAGGATGCGAGGGCGACCTGACTGTGACATCTGTCACCCCATTGGTAACCAAGGTTGATTTGGCTGATCCGGCTGCCTAGTTGGGTGTCCCCTTCCTCCCTCATGGCTCATGTGTGTCCCTGCCAAAGCTGCCCAGTCACCTGTGGAAGAGGGCGACCTTCCCCAGTAGAGGAGGTATTTCTTTGGTCAATGGTATTCAGGTAACTCCTGTGCTAGAATCTCCAAACAAGTTCTAAAGGTCCAGTTGTAGAAGGTGAGGTCAGTCAAGCTTCTAAGGCTCCAGACACCTCCAAATGAGGTGCTGCATGTGGCGGCCTACCTTTCTCAAAAAGAAAGACAGGAAGAGAGGAAGGGAGGAAGGAAGGGAGGGAGGGAAGGAGGGAGGGAGGAAGAAAGGAAGGGAGGGAGGGAAGGAGGAAGGAAGGAAGGAAGGAAGGAAGGAAGGAAGGAAGGAAGGAAGGAAGGAAGGAAGGAAGGAAGGAGGAAGGAAAGGAGGGAGGGAGGGAAGAAGGAAGAAAGGAAGAAAGGAAGGAAGGAAGGAGGAAGGAAGGAAAGAAGGAAGGGAGGGAGGAAGGGAGGGAGGGAGGGAGGGAGGAAGGGAGGGAGGGAGGGATTAGAGAAAAGAATGACAATTCCAGTAACCTGTGTTAGAAACTTACCTAAACACCAACTCCCCCTACCTGAAAAGTCCCATCTGATGAAACAATTCAAATTGAGAGAGACAGATTTTTTACATCAGGGTTGATTTGGACTTCACAATTGAATATTTGATAGCCCATAAAATATGCTTTTCAACCCTGCAGAGCAATCTCTATTAAATTAAAACTCAATTACATCTCTAGCGATCACACCCAGTCCTGGATATAGAAACAAGTGGATGGGCAACTTTTGGAAGCTCTTTTTTCCTATAAAACCAAACCTAAGACACTGTAAAGGGTTTTCATGTCCCCTCAGTTTCTCAAAAATGGGATTGTCTACTCTAAAAGGTAGTGTCTGCCACATTTTTTAAAACTCCTTTTAGCCCTCTTGCCCATCCAGTGATCAGCTGCATTAAAATTCCTTAGCGAAGGGCACCTCTCAGTCATCGGTTAAACATCAGACTTCATCTCAGGTCATGATCCTACAGTTCGTGAGTTTAAGCCCTACATCGGGCGCTGCCCTGTCATTTGGAATTCTCTCTCTCTCTCTGTCCCTTCCCCACTTGCTCTTTCTCAAAAGAAATAAACTTTAAAATAAGTAAATAAATAAATTCCTTAGAGAATAATAAAACCTTGCACAAACGGGAAAACCGGTAAATAAATGAATAAATACAAATAGAAGCAGCTCAAGTTTGGGGATTCTGCTTGAATAGTTGTAGTGTGTGGCTCTGGAATCTGGATTTTTCTAAAGTCTCTCAAGCGATCACGACACACAATGCCAGGTTTCACATCACTGCAATCTGGCAACAAGTAAAGGGCCCCCTGTTGACATTGTTTTTTTCTTCACCTGATCGTTACCTTATCGAACAAATAACAGTTCTCATTAGCTTGTTAGGGAGAACAAAGTGACGTTTATTGGGCCTAATAGAATGATAAGTCCAGTTTGCAGTCACTGTATTGTGTCTACAATTAGTGATTTTGTTTGTTGGTGCTTTTCTGTTAAGCTGGATGAAGATATCACCAAAGGAAGCATGGACACTTTTTTCTGATTTGACTCGTTATAGGATAACTTTTAATGTAACTGAGCCCATTTTTAGTGTAGTTTTCTCTCTTTGTATGCAAAATGTTTGCTAGTGCTCATTGCTTGCCACTTAGTGTAGCAGATATTGGGTGAGAGAAAACTTGCTTCCACTCTCTTTAGCTCACTTTATTCGTCTGTGAAGTGGACGTAACAATAGCATCTATTGCAAGAGGTTGATAAAAAGTCAACAGGACGGGACAGAGACCCCAAAAGTGACCCATACAAATATGCCCAGTGGAACTTTGACAAGGTCGCAAAAGAAATTGAACAGAGGAAAACAGTTTTTTCAAGTTTGCTGGTGCTGAAGCAATTGGACATCCTTTGGGTGTGGGGCCCCGGGGGGGAAGACCTCCCTTAGTCTAACATCATCTTCAAAAATGCACTCAAAAGAGAGTTTGGCTTTCAATGGAAAAGGGAAAGCTATACAACTTTTATAAAAGCTATAAAACATAAGAAAAAAAAGCTTGAAGATCTAGGGCTAGGCAAAGAGTTCTAACACTGGACACCAAAAGCATGACCCATAGAGGGAAAAATTGATACACTGGACTTTCTCAACATTTAAAACTTTGCTCTGCAAAACAAAAACAAAGACAGAAACAAAAACAAAAACAAAAAACTGTTAATGAAAAAACAAAGCTACAGAATGGGAGAAAACATCACAAGCTGTGTACCAATAAAGACGAGTATTTATGTGCACCTGGGTGGCTCAGTCGGTTAAGCATCCGACTTTGGCTCGGGTCATGATCTCACAGTTCGTGGGTTTGAGCCCCACATCAGGCTCTGTGCTGACAGCTCAGAACCTGGAGCCTGCTTCAAATTCTGTGTCTCCCTCTCTCTGTCCCTCCATCGCTCGCACTCTGTGTCTGTTTCTCTCTCTCAAAAATAAAATAAAATATTTTTAAAAAAGACTAGGATATACAATGTATAAAACTCAAAAACTCAAAACTCAAGAGTAAAAACAGAAAACCCAATGGAAAATAACCAAAAGATATGAAGAGACAGTTCATCCAAAAGTATGTAGAAATGATATGAAGCACATGAAAATATGTTCAACATCATTAGGGAAATGTAAAATAAAACTACAATGAAATATGGGTACACACCTGCCAGAAAGACTAACATAAAAAATAGTGACAGCCCCGAATGCAGGGGAGGATGTGGAAGGACTGGAGGGCTCGTCCATTGCTCGTGGGAATGTAAAACAGTCTGGCAACTGCTTAAGAAACTAAACGCGCAACCATCACACAACCCAATAATTACTCCTGGGCATTTATCCCAGAGAAATGAAGACTTACATTCACACACAAACCTGTACAGGAATGTTTATAGAAGCTTTATTTCTAACAGCCAAAAGGAAACAACCCAGATGTCCTTTGCCAGGTGAGTGGATAAAAAAATGGCACATCCGGGTGCCTGGGTGGCTCAGTCGGTTGGGCGTCCGACTTTGGCTCAGGTCACGATCTCATGGTTCGTGGGTTCGAGCTCCACGTCGAGCTCTGTGCTGAGCGCTCGGAGCCTGGAGCCTGCTTCGGATTCCGTGTCTCCCTCTCTTTCTCTGCCCCTACCTGCTTACGCTCTGTCTCTCAAAAATAAACATTAAAAAAAAAATTTTTTTTAATAGTACATTCATACCATGGGATGGTCCTCAGCACTAAAGGAGCATGAACTGATTCATGAAACAATCTGGATGAATCTCCATAAAATTATGCTGAGGGGGAAAAAAAACCCACAAAAGATTCTGTGCTGCATAATTCCATGTATATGAATGACAAATGTATAGAAATGGAGAACAGACTAGTGGCTGCTAGGGGTTATGGAGGGGAGGGGGTGAGAGGGACATAGGTGTGTCTATGAAAGGACAACACCAGGGACCCAGGGGTGATGGAAATATTGTGTATCTCAACTGTATCACTGTCAATATCCTGGTTCTGCCATTGCTCTGTAGTCCTGTAAGATATTACTGCTGGGAGACATGGGATAAAGGATGCACAGCCTCTCTCTTATTTCCTACAATGACCTGTCAATCTACGATCTTTTCAAACTATAAGTTTAATTAATAATTAAATGAGTTAATATCCATGACAAACGCATAGTAATTCTTTAGTACATCTCAGCTATTATCAATTGCACTTTGCTGCCATCACTTGTTACGACTTCTGTTTTGCCGTCTGTCCCTTCTGAAATACCACGCGGCAATGGTACAGCGGTGACACAGTGCCAGCTGGAGTCACCCTCAACTTCTCATCACAACTCTGATCGTTATGAATCAGCTCTGTGACACTAGGCAAGATAAAAATCTTTCTCCAGCCTTCTTTTCTTCATCAGGGAAACGAGGATACTAATCCCCCTCTATCCTCATTACGGGGCTTTTAGGTTTGTTTGCTTGTTTAAGAATCGAATAGATGATGTACAAGGAGGGAGGAAGCCTTGAAAACTGTTAAGTGCTACGAAAATGCTACGCATTGAACATACACTTATTAAACACCTCTTACTCATCTACTACCGCTATTACTAATAAATATGACCATTTACTCGCTTGAAACCCTTGTTGGAATTTGGCATGCAAATTTTCTGAGTGTTGCTCATTTGCATTGGAAAAAAGGAAAGAGGTGGGAGGCCTTTTGAAGCCTTTTGAAAATTGAGCTCAGGGGGGGATGAATTCTTATCACTGGGCCCAAGGTATAATTGATTTTCTACACAATGGCTCACAGGTGCTACATTTAACACCCTGAGTAGTAGGAGGAAGGAAATGTATCCCAAGGTGCAGCTTTAACTTAAAATATCTCCATAGTCAGCCCCTTCACTCTGGGGAAGGCTAGGAGCCTGGGCGGCCGGGGCACCCCACCTTCCCTCCAGTTGTCTGAATGCGCTGACAGAGACACCTGCTCCTCACTTACTTCTCACCCCACTCAGAGAACTGGGCCTCAGGTTTCTTATTTTCAGTGGCCAGATGCCAACAGCCCCTCTTTTCAGGCCTGGCTCACAAGGTTAGGGAAGAACACAGGGCAAGCCCACCATGAAATACATATTAATATTATAACAACCCTTTCAGAATTCACTGTTGCTATGTCAACAAAGCAGCTGGGGAAATTGGGTCTTTGGGAAATTGGGAAATGAGGTCGGCTTTGGCAACATGGCAAATGTTTCCTTCTCTCAGAACAATTGGTCTGTGACACCAGCCAGCCTTTTTCTACCTACCCTTTCTCCTGCTCATTTGTGGGAGAATTTAGAAGCAAAAAAAATGACCGGTCATTAAGATTCGGGGTTAGGGAGCTTCCGTGTCATGGAAAAAGTGATAGAAACAAAATTATTTCCTTCTCCCCCTTTCCACCTATTTATGTCAGTTTCCTGGTCCCAACTTGGATTCCACCGTACTGAACACGGATTCTGTACCCAGGTCTGTGACTTTAGATGAATTACTGACTTCATCCCAGTCTCAACCCCCTGGTCTTATGAAATAAAGGTATATTCATAAGCACAGCTACATAATTTGTGGGGCTCGATACAAGATAAAGATGCATGGCCCCTTATTCAAAAATTAAGGGTTTCAAGATGGCGACAGCAGAACATTAAACCAAGCAAAGTGCCTTTCTAGTCTCAGAGCCCTGTGCAAAGGCCTGGGACTCAGCCCCATGAAGCTGGCTTACAAGTGAGAGAAGCCAAGTCACACTCATTCCTTAGAAAGATAACTTACCCGATGGTTACTGTGGTATCGTGGAAACCAAAAGAGAGTTGAACAAATGAGGGATCATCACCCACCCTGGTGAAAAAGCAGAGCCCAGGCAGCTCCTGAGTTTTCTGTCCCATAGCTTCAGCCACCAGAGAGACACCCTGACTTGCTCTCCTGGTCTCCTGGATTAAGTGAGGTGCCCACTCTAGACCAATCAACCCTGAATGGGGGCTCAGGTAAATTTCAGAGTACTGGTAGAGGCCCAGCAGGTAATCCCCAGCTGCCCTTTGTGTTATATAAGAACAGAGATAGCAGATTTCACCTCACTGCTGCTGCAGGTCTATTGGTAGCAGCTGCGTAGAGAGCAGGGTAGACAAGATGTCTGGGGCCACACCAGCAGGCCGTCATGCTGTCTCCCGTGAGAAGGGTTGGCCCAGGTGCTTGCACGTACCAGCCATGGACAAGATTCCGTGAGCTCGAGGTTTTCTTACTGCCCTCATATTCTAGAGTATTTCCTCTCTGCTCATGCTCATCCCCAAAATCAACTTTCAGGAAGCCTTCATGTGTGGGGATAATTTATTTCATTCAATAGATGTCGGTGAAATGTGATTAAATCTTTTAAAATTAAATGGATGTATTTGGAATACACCAGAGAAATGCTCTAGCTTAAGCAATTCTGAAGTGAATCCTTTGGTAAAGCAGACTCTTATTTAAATTGAATAGCCACTTAGCTCCTTAGCAAATCTGAATTTTTATGTGGAGTGCTTTGCTTAAGGTAGAGAGACCGAGGATCTGACTTGGAAAGACAACCAGTGAGAAGACGACCAGTCTGCAGCTTGTAGAAAAATATACCAACAGTCCTCAGTCTATCCCACTCCCACCTAGATGTCAGTGGAGAAATTTCCTTCATCTGGACCTCCTAAGATGGCTTGTCCCCTTAAGGATGCCTGAGTGTTTATTCTAGCATGAGTCCACTTTCAGAGCAGGGTTTGTTGTTGCTGGTGGTGTTGCTGTTATTTTTTTGGTGGTAGGGTCAGGAGGGGACAAATAAGAGTGATAGAGCTTTAGACCAGTGCTGTCCAATGTGGTAGCCACTAGCCACTGTGGCTGTTGAGCACTCGAGACGAGGCTGGACTGAACTGGACTGAGTCAGCATAGGCTGTATGTGTATACACATGGGATTTTGAAGACTCTGTATGAAAAAAAGAACGTAAAATATCTCAATAATTTTATTATTTAGTGATTACATGTTGAAATGACCATTTCTTCATACGCCAGGGCAAATAAAACGTAATATTTTTTTAAGTTTGTTTTATGTACGTATGTATGTATGTATGTATGTATTTTGGGGAGGGAGGGACACAGAGAGAAGGAGGGAGAGAGAATCCCAAGCAGGCCCCGTGCTGGCAGCATGGAGCCCAGCTCGGGGCTCGATCTCACCAGCCATGAGATCATGACCTAAGCCAAAATCAAGAGTTGAACGCTTAACCAACTGAGCCACCCAGGCGCCCCAATAAAATGTATTATTAATTTCACCTGTTTCTTTTTACTTTTTGTTTATTTATTTAAAGATTTTATTTTTAAGTAATCTCTACGCCCAACTCGGGGCTCGAACTTATAACCCCGATATCAAGAGTCACAAATTCTCCCATCTGAGCCCACCAGGCACCTCTCTTTCTACTTTTTAATGTGGCTAGTAAGAAATGTAAAGTAACTAGGGGCGCCTGGGTGGCTCAGTAGGTTGGGCATCTGACTTCAGCTCAGGTCATAATCTCACAGTTCATGAGTTTGAGCCCCGCATCAGGCTCTGGGCTGACAGCTCAGAGCCTGGAGCCTGCTTTGGATTCTGTGTCTCCCTCTCTCTCTGCCCCTCTCCTGCTCATGCTGTTTCTCTCTCTCTCAGAAATAAAAATAAACATTAAAAACATTTTTTTTTAATGTAGAGTAACTCAAGTGGCTTACGTTGTATTTCTACTGGACAGAGCTGCTCTGGGCCCTGCTGTCCAGCAGTGGTCCTGGGTGTGGCCATGATGCCTTACTGATGAAACGTTTTCCAAAACCGAAGATGAGAGTAGGTCAGACTGAGGGAGACTAGCTAGAGGACAGAGGTTAAATAGGGGCAGAAGTGAAGATGTGTTCTGTTTCAGCGCTAGGCTGACAACAACAGTGTCTGAAAGAAATTTACAGAATCATAAAAGTGGAAGCCACAGATCGACATCTGTGCTGTTATACCCCTACGGTCTAATCTACCCTGTTGTGGAGGATCAGAATCAGCTGCAAATCCTCGAGACTTCTCCCTTCAGGTGTGTCTGCACCCCCAGCCCTCCCGGCACCCCACCCTTTCAGTTCGGGCAGATGCAGTGACTGCTCCGCCAACTCTGGGTCCAGCCTTTAAGAGGACTCTAGTTTCTGCTTCCTTCTAGAACCTTGAGCCACCGTGGAAGAAATCCCACTCTGGGGAATGGGATGACATAGAAGAGAGGGAACCGGCTGAGTCCACCTTGCCAAATGTCTACACTGAGGTAATCAGGACGTGCAAGTGATGCTGTCTTGGGTCCTTCAGACCAGACCAGGCACTCACCCAGCTGAGCCTACCAAGTATCCCAGCTGATTCCACTAGAACAAACAAATCACCCGGCAGAACCCTGCCCAGATTCCTGATCCAAAGATTTATAATAAAAATAAAATTGGTCGATGTTTTAAGCCACGGAGTTTTTAGTGGTTTATGATGCGGCATTAAACAGGCCACCCTACAAATCACCCACTGTTGGCTCGTGTTTGCAAAAAGACACCGGCACTCTCGTCAAATATTCATTCAGTCACTCACCATTCCTTTGGGAACATCAGGGTCTGGAAAAGGAAGTGGTAGAGAGTCAGGGATATTAAGGCCGATTTGGACAGTCTTGAATTCAAGGCTAAGGACTTAGATTTTATTCACAGGCATAGAGAGCCACTAAATGATTTGAACAGGGGGTCATGTGATCAGAGCTGTGCTTTAGAAACATTATTCAACAGCTCTGTGCAAAATGGCTTGGAGAAGGGTGAGATTAGGAGTGAGGAAGCCAAATCCAACATCTCAGATGAAAAGTAAAATTGTCAGAATCCAAGGTAGTGACAGAAGAAAAGTTCCTGTGTTTCTCAGCTGGGATGACACTGAGCCTGGGGGGACACCTGGGAATGTCTAGGGCTCTTTCGGCCACAGTGACTGGCAGGCACTGCTAGCATTTGGTGGGCAGGGTCAGAAATGACCTGCAGTGCATAGGACAGTCCCACCAAATGAAGGACAGTCTCATCCACTATGCCCTATTGAATAATACCATAGATAGAAAGCTCTACTAGAGGCTGAGGCAACGGAACTCAGCAAGTGATCGGATGGAGGAGGAACAGAGAGGAAGATATAAGTCACAAGACTTCGAGACTTGATGACTAGTATCATAAACAGATGGAGATTCAGGAAGAGGAGGAACAGGCTTGCGTGGCAGCCAGAGAGTTTGAGGGGCTCGTGAGGCCAACCCCTGGAGGTCTCTCATAGGCAGCAGGCTGGGTGTCAGAACACACTGGGAACAGAGGTCATGGGATGGAGGTGTTGTAAAACCAGAAGCTCACTGTCGTCCCCCCCACCCCGTGGCGTCCGCCACTCTGCAGGGACCTCGGAGCCCTGCTTTAGGTCTCCAAACTCCAGCAGACCCTGCTCTGGCCCCGGGGCCAGCCATCGGCATGTAGTGACCATTGAGGCTGAGAAGGTCAACCGTGAGGCTAGGAGGCTGGGCCCAAGAGTGGCGAATCTTGGTCTGCAATTGGCTCTGTCCCCCACCCACCCTGCCCACGCAGCCACATGGCTGACCTGTGAACCGGGAGTGTGCGAACCACCACTCTGAGCACCTGGGGAACCATGGCTCCAAGGAAGCGCCTTAATGAAGGAAAAGGGTTCTTGAGGGACCACAGGAGATCCTCTAAAATGACAGTGCCCTCCTGAAGGAAGAAAAGAGCATTCCAGGTTCGGACGATGGAAAACATACACTTCCCTCTCTCTTGCTCTTGCCTAAGTCTCTTCAAACCTAAAGCCTGTCTTCCGAGGGCTCGTCTTGTGCCTACTCTTTTCTTTTTCTTAAAAAAATTTTTTAATGTCTATTTATTTTTGAGAGAGACAGAGCACGAGTGGGAGAGGGGCAAAGAGAGCGGGAGACATAGAATCTGGAGCAGGTTCCAGGCTCCGAGTTGTCAGCACAGAGCCTGATGTGGGGCTCGAACCCCAGAACCACAAAATCATGACCTGAGGCGAAGTTGGACGCTTAACCAACTGAGCCACCCAGGTGCCCCGTGCCTACACTTTTCTTAAGGGGTGATGAGGAGCAACCCACCCCATTTCACCCCATTTCTGGTTTTGCCCACATCAGACCTGAGCCTGCCCATCGCTTGGGTATCCTCCTCTGCCCTCCCTCCAGGCAGGTGCAAAAAGACTGATTTCCTGTGTGAAAGATAAAAAAGAACATGTCAGCGGATGGTCCGCTGTCAGTACTGACGTTCGTTGCCTGACAGGGAGACGTGGGGACCCAGAGCAGCTAAGTGACACCTTTGCTCCCCGGGGCAGTATTTGAAAGTGACGTCACCCCAGCGCCCAATTACAATTCGCACCTTTTAACCTCCCCAGTCATCTGAGATCCATATCAAGTTTGATTCTGGGAAGATGCCTCGATATTCTAAATTATTTGTCAGCCTGGCATGGCAAATAAACATTTGTGAAATTCATTTCAAAAGATGTTAACACTGGTGAAACCCATGTGCCCCCAGAGGGATTATACAAATTTCCATGTCAAATATTTGAGGCAAAGCACTTGTAGAGAAACAGTGTTTTTTTGTGTTTTGATGCCTTTCATTTCCATAAACTAGATTACTTTCTGAAATTACTTTCACACAGAGAACAGTTTCTATTGAATTCCAGTCAGTGAACTCCTCCGAGTGTGAGGTGAATAAAATATCTCGGGGCTGTGGGGCTTCCTTGATGCATATGCACCCGTGTTGTGTAAGGAAGGCAAACCAAGTTGAGATGTTATCTTTAGAGAGCTCATGTACCCAGATCTGCTGTCTTACGGTAATTGCTAAACAACCAATTCATTTAGAGCCTAACAAGGAAGCTCTAGGGCTTTCTCTCCCCCCCACCCCCCATCTCTCCTACCTGGCTAACAATGACTCCAGCTCTGTTGTTAACTGAAGATTTGCTGGCAGGCAGCTGCTTGCTACAGCGAGGTTCTCCAACAGTCAAGTTTTATCTGCTTCTTGCAAACACTGATTCTGCCAGAAAAATTCTCACAAAAAATTTTGATCCGAGGAAACATTGTCCTATTGTCCTAGTTCTGTCAAGCCCATAAAATTAAAATGGACTTAGTTTTCTTAAAGGGGGGGAAAAGGGAGAAAAAGGAGTTGAAGGCCCAAGTAGAAGAAAACTGCTGAGTTAAATGTTACTTTAAAACAAATAGGCATTTCCTGTGGGTGTGGGCTCTGACCTGCCCTGGGGCGACAGAACAGCGATTCCTGGGGGCTGCGGAGGTGGGGACAAAGGGGACAATCTCTCCTTAGATAAAGCCACTAAGAAGGTCTTATCATCCAGGGCTAGTGAGGGGAGTTCTAGGATCTGGGGAAGACATCTCTTAACAAATCTAACCTTGACCAAATTTAAAATGACCAACTGATTAGCATATGAGGATAACTCTGCAGCTGGGTGTGGCCTTGTAAACACCAGGAGCCCCAGGCCCCCCGCCCTCCGTCCCCCCCTCCCCCAGCTGGAGGGAGAACAGAAGAGAAGGGACTACAGCAGGCAGGGCTTGTTTGGGGTTTTGTTTCATCCAGAGAAGCAGAGGTGAAGAGAACACTTTCCAGCTTGACTCCTCCGGTAAAGCAGGAGCCATGGGAGGGTAGAAACCGAGGAGCCAGATGATGTGATTTGCTTTTTTAACAAGATCACTCCAGCTGTTAGGAGTAGATCAAAAGAAGAATTAGAAGCTTGTTGGAACAGCCAAAGCAAGACAGGATGGTGGCTTAGGCTAGAGTGGTAGCTGAGGAAAGGTTGGATTCTGAATCTATTTGAAGGCGAACCAACCCTTTCGGATGTGAGGACACAGGAAGAGTAAAGGATGACCCCGGTTTGTCATCCTGAGCAGCTGGGACAATAAAGTTACCATCTACTTGCATGGGGAAGGCTGTAGCTGGAAACTGGGGCTTGGGCATAGAGTCTTCATTTTGAGATGTCTATTGGACACCCCAGTGGAAAAGTCAGGTAGGCAGAGGGCATGGACTGTCAATTCAAGAGTCATCTATTTATAGATGTCTTTAATGCCTTGAAACTGGATGAGATCACCAAGGAGGCGAAGGTGAAGATAAGAAGAGGTCCTGGGGCACGTCAACATTAGGCATATTTGCCGTTTTATCACAATGTAATTGCAAATGCAAAATAAGCTAACTTTGTATAGACAAAAATTAACTCTCTGATCCCCTTCATGGGCCCTGGAGGACTGAAACACAGGATGTGTACACTATCAAGGAGGCAAGTCAAGGTCACTAGGAAATGGGCCTGGGAGGGACGGGAGGGACAGGGGATGATATCTATAACCTTCAGAGCAGACTCGCCCAGGAGGTACAGGGTATTAGACAAAGCTCACGGGTGCAGATGAGAAAGACTGTGCCAGATAGTCATTACAGAGAGAAATGGACCAAAGCCCAAGGAACAACCCCTCTTTGCAAATTCTCCTTCGGCTCCTTGTTCCCCCGTCACTCCTCATCGCCCTCTTGGGCAGCCTTCCACACACAGCAGGTGCCCAGGCATGTGCTCATTCCCTTCTTCTCATTCAGGAAGAGATTGGAGACACTGTGCTCTGTCACAGAGATGCTCATTCGTGGCAGGGTCACCCCAGCCTCTCATTCCCCATCCCTTCACCTGCTTCGTTTTTCTTCATCTCCCTGCGACCACCCTGAGCATCTCACCCAGTTTGTTTACTGCCTTCGCAACCACAGGCTTGGGAACCCCATGGGGGCGGTGACCTATCCTTAGTGCCTGGAACTGTGCCTAGTAAACAGTAGGTGCTCAATAAATACGTACTCATGAAATGGGTGATGTGCTGAAAGGCAGTGAAGGTTACCAATGCAAACACCTACCAGTTAATGGACTGTACAAATTTCATCGGTCGATCCCAGCCCCAGTATTTTGAACCACAAAATGGAAATCTTATCTACCTGTAGGCTATGAAAATTAAAATTAAATAAGATTATTTTTGTGAAGCATCCGATCTATAATGGGTACACAAGAAAAGTGTTTTCCCTACCTATCCTCCACTTTGGTCCGAAGAGAGTCACAGAATTTCCTAAGAAGGAGAGTTCTAAGTGTCAGAGAATGAATTTTCACAATAAGAACTGCATTTTGTAAGATGCCCTCATAATATAAAATAACGAGATGGCCAAGGAGAACATCAGAAAAGAACCATAAAACATCTTCTCAGTGAGAACTTGGCACACGGGACACTCAATAATATCTGATGAATGAATCGATGAGTGGACAGTAAGATCAATTAAAATTTAACCTAAAAGTTAAGGCTCTCCTAAAATTTGCTCTTGATTATCAATAAATTTCATTCTAATGAAAGTAGCCTGCAGTGCATTTTCAAGTACTCTCGTTTGTCAGCAGACTTTCCTTTGATCAAACACGAAAATGCAAAATTTACCTTTCTGCATTGAAGAAAAAATTTTCTATTTGGTTCTAAATTTCTTTTATTCTCCCAGCAACAATGGTAGCTTCTTAGTAATCTGGCGTGAGATTTATGGACTTCAAACCTCCCTCATTCTCCCCGGTCCTTTTTTATGCTTTCTACACTGTACAGAAGTTGTTTCTCTCTACTTGCAAAATTCACAGGAGAGCCCAGGGAAGTTCTGGGCACAGAATAAATAAAAGGAAATGATGCCAAAAGGAAGGTGATGATGTTTGCCATCAATAAGAGAATAACAGTGTGCTCAATACAGACTGTGGGCGGAGCTCCTGAAGGCTCAGTCCCAGAAGGGTAGTTTGAGGTCATCTTGGAGAAGTTGTTCCTGGCGCCCAAATCCCCAGAAGATTGGGGTGGGGCGGAGCTCTACTCTGAGATAACTTTCCTGAGTCCAATTGACTGAATGATGATGATTTAAAAATCTGTCTAAAGGGAAAAATAAAAGCTTCTTCTTGGCTTGAGACAGCTATGCCAGATTTCTGCCTGCAGCAAATTTTCATGGAAAAGGCAGACGACAGTGAACATATGGGGTATGCTATTGAAGATGACAGCCCGCGGGAGGTAGTACCAGGGCAGCTGCAACCGAGAGTTGGCTGGGGGGCCCACACAGAAACTAGCACCCAGGCTGACCATCGTCCCTGCCAACCCCACCGCTGTCCATCCATTCATATCCCTGCCCTCACCCGTTGGGCTCTGAGTCTGCTCTACACCAGGACAGACTTTCTAGGAAAAACAGTAACCTATTTGCCAAGAGGGTCTGCCAGCTGCAGGCCTTGCCTCTGACACTCAGGAGAACTTGAAACAACCTGGGAACTGAAGTCTTCATGTAGAACAGGGCTCGAGAGGGTGGATTGAGAACAATAATAGTGTTTTTGAGGAGCATCCAATTTTACGGGCATTGGGTTTGATGCTCTCTTCTGCCTCAGTTAGGACAAGGAACCAGGGCACCCTGGATGTTTCTCGGTGGGCAGAACAAATCTGAATGTGTCAACAAGGATCCCTTCTGGGAAGCAGGGCTGGAGCACTTTGACAGGCTCTGTCACTGACAAAGTTCTGGTGGCTGTGGTTTGAGGGCTACAGGCTGCTAACAGCTTTATTCTACCCATTATCATTTGATCTGCCCAACGCATCTCTGAGGGAAGAATTGACTTTTATATGGAGGAAGAAACCAAACTCATAGAGACTTTGCTGGTATCCTCCAGCAGTTAGTAAGTGGCAGAAAATCCTGGAATCGAAACGCAATGCCAAATTCAGTCTCTCAATGCATTTTCTGCAGTATAAAGTAGATTTTTCTCTCCCTTACCTAGCAGATGAGGAAACAGAATGGCTCTAGCAGGGTTACAAACAGAGAAAGCCTTGCGAGGTCATCCAGCCACCCCTGCACCACCTCCCCAACCCCCATCTCAAAATGTATTAAACCGAAAGAAAAACACAACAGGACCTCTGCATTGTGCTTTTTAAAGAAAGCAAGGTTGATCTTTGCAGATTCAATTCCAATTCCAAGATAAGTGGTAGTCCTCACCGAAATTAGCCTGGAGAAAAACACTTGTCACAAAGAGCCATTGTGGCTTGAACTTGCTTGATGTTATATATAGTTATGATCTATATTTCAGTGGAATCAGATAAAAACCTGAGAGGGACAATTATAGACCTTAATATCACCTGGCCTTTGCCATTCTGAAGGGAAAACAAGGATATCTGAGCTTTTCTCCATGACTTTGCGAGTGGCCACTTGGCTAATCTTTACAGCCAGGGATGTTGACTTTATCTGGGTTATTAGTTACCAGGATTAGTTTTCTCATTTCTAGGGTAACATGGATGACTCTAGTTGCTTTGTATGGATCATGACCACCTATTGAGAGACAGGCTACCAATATGCAGCAAGTGAACTGAACTGTCTTTTTCTGGTTCTGCTAACAAGGGCAGCTGGGGAAACCTTAGAACCCTCTGATTCCTGATTTTTGTGATCACATAGAAGGGTTTTTTGACAGAGCAGCAAAGATCACCTCCATCTCCTGGGGAAACAGACCACCCCATGAGTCCAAATAAAATCAGTTCAGAGCAACTTAAGAGTTTGTATGTTACTGACTCAAAATATCTTGCCAAACATCTAGGGATTTAGCCGATGGGAAGGTAGCACCAAAGGCTCTTCTCAAAGGGAGTTCTCTAGTCTGTGGCTAAGTATCAGATACTTACAGTTCCTTAAAGATGGATAAAAATGGCAACCTGAGGCTCAGCTCAGAGACCTGGCAAGAACAGAGACAGGTCTGGCCACTGGATGTGACCATTCTCTCCCTCGGTGGGATCAGGCCTTGCAGTACCTGCCCAATACCGCTCACACTCCCTGTGTCCAGGTCAGCTGTGGAGGGATCCTTTTGCCTCAATCTCCCTGTCTGTTTCATGCCCCCCCGCCCTGTACCCACAGCCACACCAGCAAGGACATCCTTTTTCACCTCTGTCTTCACCTGCCGCTTCCTCAAAGCCAAACCCTGAGGGCCTCAGTTCTTGCCCTTGTTGCCACCAGCCAGAGACAGGAACCCAGCTGATAGTGGGGCTCCTGACCCAGAAGAACCTTCTGGCTGCATGCACTTTCTGAAGTCGAGCAAGTCCCTCTTCTCCAGGGCTTCTCAGGCAGGGGTGACATCGGAGAGGACAATGGGGTGGCACCTCCCCCACACCCTGGGGAACAAGGTCACCCTCCATCCCACCTGTGTGGGGCTAATACACAGCCCCCAAGAACTTAATGTCTGTCCCTTCTCAGGTAGCATGTGGCTGTCCTTGCCACACGGCATCACATTTGGAAGCTCTGTCTGTTTTTCAGGTGATTAATTCATTGTGAAAACAAATACCTGGAGAAAGCAAACTTTTCTCAGGGATGCAAATAACCATGGATGTTCTGTGTTTTGTAAAGACGGCTGAACACCGCTGGTTGCATGAATGGTTTTATTACATGTGTGAACCATCAGAAATTTAGCCTCACTCCCAATCAACATGAGCGATTTGTAACCACAAACTTTGTGACAGAAAGACAAATGAGGAAAGCTCAGGACCAAATTAGGCATAATTAGTATCCACACAGGAAACTCTCCAGTAACCTGGCAGTTTGCAGCCGGGGGAGGACACATGCGGCATTGTCTTAACAACAAGTTCATCAAACGTGTAATTAGCCACCGGCCACCAGCCACCTTTGCAAACTGAATCTGAGCGGCTGCCAGTCACAGCCTGGCCTGCGGACGCCTCTGAAAGAAGCCTAGGTAGATGCACAAATGCAGTGCCCACCGGTAGGGGCAAACAGCCATGCCTGTCTGGCTTTTTACTTGACGGGCTCACAATCTTTTCCCTCCTTTTAATGAACTTGGACTCCAGAGGTAAGTTCTACTCAAGTTACTTTCTGAAGAAGAAAGTCCAGGGCATCACTTTTTTGTCAGACTTTAGTGACCGCTACGGCAAGAGTTGGCGGACAGAAGATGGATGACCTTGGTTGGGACAATTAGATTTTCCATTGTAAAGAGTTGAGTTCAAACACTTCCAACACAGATAAATATTCGGAAGCCCGATATTCCCAACCTCGTACATCCGGTATGGCGAGAAAGGCCTCAGGACCCCCATCTTCCCATTCCGGCATTACAGAAAGAATTAACTGAAAAATATTGTCTCTGCAAATAAAAAATAATAGTACATCCAATTATGCATGACCAATAAAGATTAAAGTCTGTGGCTTTTCTTTCTGGACATATCTGTCAATTCACTCTAGGACCAATATAGACTATTTCTCTCAGGAGGTGAGATTACAAAGGAAGAAAAATGTTCTCAGAGCTCAGTTGGTAATTAATCTCTGCATATGACTTCCTCATAGTTCCCATTAATTATCAATATTCAATCATGCATTAAAAATGGATTTTTCTTTGACAGAATTTAGCTGTTTGTAAGACTTACTATATCAAACGAACTTCTAATATAATCACAGAGCTTGGCCTTGCAAACCTTCATTACATTTTTACAAATCCTTTAGTGGAAGGTTCCACACAAACACATTAATAATAGCCAATTCAGCAAAATCAACATGCAAAAAACAATATCAAAAGCAAACATAAGCATATCAACCAACTGCCATGTGTGGCCTTTATTTGGATTCTGAGTCAAACAAACTGGATTTTTTTTTTAATTATGACATTTTGAGATGACTGGAAATTCAACACTGACTGGATATTGTTTAGAAATACTTGTTAATTTTCAGGTGTGATAATTGTATTGTGGTTATGTTTAAATATTTATGGATGAGACAACATGATATCTGAGATTTGCTTCAAAATAATATGGGAAGGAATGAGCAAAGATACAACAATATTGACCATTAATTGATAAAAGCAGATGGAAGTTTTTGATGTCTTCCTGGCCCAATATTATAGGAAAAAAAAAAAGACCAAAAATACATGAGGTCAACACAAGCATTGTCTCTCTAAAGATCATTTGTCCAGTAGCAATCACTTAATAAAATTGAATGAGTTCTTTCAATTGAATTGAGTTCTTTCTAATGATGACAACTCTAGACCGGAGGGATCAGACCAAAGACCTACTGATTGAGTCGGGCTTGCCGCTGTGTTTTCTCAAAATCTGAATTGTTTAATAACATAATAAGTTCTCTACTAACATAAATGAAGATCTTCTGTCAGATTCCTGGCTTTTCTTAAAAAGTCACAAGATTTGGGGCGCCTGGGTGGCTCAGTCAGTTGAACGTCCAACTTTGGCTCAGGTCATGATCTCAAGGTTGGTGAGCTTGAGCCCCATATCAGGCTCTCTGTCAGCACAGAGCCAGCTTTGGATTCTCTGTCCCCCTCTCTGTCTCTGTCTCTCTTTCAAAATTAAAAAAAGAAAAAGAAAAAAGAAAAGTCAGAAGATTTGGCAACCCCAAGCCTATGTCCCTACTTAACAACCGAACGTGTGGATGGGGAAGGACTACCTACCTGCTGCCAGTCCCTACCAGTCCCTACTTCACTCATCCACGTTATGGACAGACCTACACTTTGGACCTCGCTCTTACAGCAGTCCTCCAGGGTTATTCAGGGACCCATTGCCTGAGGACAAATGGGTTCAAATCAGCTTTTCAGCAATTACAACCAGCCACCCACATTCTCAAACGAAGTCACCTTTATCAGAAAGGGCACAAATCTCTCAGGCGCTGGGGAGGACCTGAAGACCATCTAGCCCAGTGTCCCCCACTTCGGCTACAAATTAGAATCCTCAGTGGCGAAGGGGGGGGATTTAAAAGGTTTCAAAGCAAAAACTTCATCTGAGGTCTTAATATCAGACTCCTGAGGGGTGATGTGTAAATCCATTTGGCCCTTGTGCCAACGGAGCAGTCGGCCCAGTGGGGCCTCACCGGCTGGGCAAACTTACCAGCTGACTATCTAAATATGCCCCGGACTTCTCATGTCTTTACAGAGCCCTCTGCTCTTTATGCTTCGAAAATGTCCTCTGCCTGTTGAAATCCTTTCAGATCTTCAAGTGTCACCTCCTCCCTGATCTCATTCCCCAAGCAAGATATTTTTCCCCTCTACTGACCGTCCGCAGCAAGTAACTGATAGCATTCTTATAATGTTTATTCTACCTTGGGCTGCAGCCATTTTATACACCTGCCTTTTTAAATATACTAGATCTTAATCTTCTTGAGGCCCAGGGTTATGTCTTCATTCTTTTATTCCCACAGCATAATGTTTGGAAACAAGTATTCCAAGACATCAATGAAATAAATTGATTCGAGTTGCATTAAATAATTAGGATCTCATTAGTCTGACCATCCTAGCTAGTACCTACATATTTTTAAAGTTTGTTTTGTGTTTTGTTTTGTTGATTTTTAACATGCGGAGTTGGAAGTAGGTATTAATTTCATTACTTTAAGTTTATTTATTTTGAGAGAGAGAAGGGGAGGGGCAGAGAGAGAGAGGGAGAGGGGGAATCCCAAGCAAGCTCCACACCATCATCGCAGAGCCCAGCACAGGGCTCAATCCCATGAACCACGAGATCATGACCTTAGCTGAAACCAAGAGCAGGATGCTTAACCAACTGAGCCATCCAGGTGCCCCAGTGTTCATTTCATTTTTGAGATGAGTATTTTTTTTAATTAAAAATATTTTTTTAATGTTTATTTATTTTTGAGAAAGAGACACAGAGCATGAGCAGGGGAGGGGCAGAGAGAGAGGGAGACACAGAATCCAAAGCAGGCTCCAGGCTCTGAACTGCCAGCACAGAGCCTGACGCAGGGTTCGAACTCACAAACTGTGAGATCATGACCTGAGCTGAAGTCAGATGCTTAACTAACTGAGCCACCCAGACACCCCGAGATGAATATTTTAATAGTAACAAGAGTATTCTGCTTAAAGCCATTTGGAGTTGATGGCAGAAATTGAGCTAGCTGGAAGCCCAGCTCGTTGTTTCTCCCACCTGCCTCTCTCCTTCCCTCTGTCCCGCTCTGTGTGTGACAGAGCCGATAAGGCTGATGGGGTTATTCCAGTCAGGGGGCCAGGAACACTGGGGTCAAAGAGGAGAGCATCATATTAGAAGTCTAAGCTGCCTGGAGATTTTCTTCAATCAACAGCTGGTGGGTGTTCTGTTCTTATTACCACCCAGGTAGGATAGAAAGTCTCTAAAAGGGCTGCTCTGTCCTCCTACCCCACCTTGCCCCAGCCCTTCCAATGGATGAGAGCATTCAGTAAAACTGGTACGCAGTAGGTCCTCGACAAATGGTGCTTGTTGATGTATTATTGGTCCTCAAGTATCTGGCCAAATCCAAGTGCAGAAAGAGGAGCATGTATATTGAGTGCCCCAAAGCCCTCAGTCACGGGCCCTCAAGGAAAACCTAGTGCAAGATGCTTATTTTTTAAATCCTGTTGCCTTTCAGAATTTAAAAAAAAAAAAAAAAGCTATGGGGCTCCTCTTCAAAAAGGTACACAAACATACAAATTTTATAGCACATTTCAGGGAATTGTGACCCGACCAAAGCTCATCATTCCTAGCCCCTCGCTAAGACACTCTGCTCCACAGTGGATGACCTTGTGCGTTTGGGCCTGGGAGACAGTGCCTGCACGGAGGGGCATGTGGCTGTATGCGTAGTGACCGCTTACTGGCCATGTGGCCCTGGACAAATTACATATCCTCTCTGCCTCCCGTTGTTCTGAGATGTAAAACAGATTGTACCCCATTTACATAAAGGACTTTGAAGAGATTAAAAATGGGACACCGTTGGTTTTTTTTTTTTTTTTTTTAATGCCTGGCACATTATATAGATGCTCAATAAAGGTTATTTCCATCTCCCCGAGCAGAAAGGACTAGAATTCTAGCTAACTGATTACTAGGCCAAGAGAACATGAACAATCAACATATTTGACCTGTCAGAAGTCTAATCAAATCAGAGGACTTGTACTACATCCTGAAGGTCAAGCCCTTGGACTTTGTCAGCCTGGGGTGGGATGATCTGCTTTCAGTGGTTGACTCTTTTTTTTTTTTTAACCGCAGGACAGAGAGATGATTTGGCACATTTGAATTGCAATTGAATGTAAACAGAGCTCTCGTGAATCGCTGGAGAATATGGCTGGGTGCCTGGTGGATGCGCGGATCCTATTTTTATATTACTGTGGTCCTGTTCTCCAATACCACACTCCAAACAAGGAAATTAAATTAAGCATTGCTTAAAATGCCTCAGACAATAATATAAATTTGTATTAAATGAATTTAGTGTCATTTTCTTGTTTGGAGTGGAAGGTGGGAAAACACTGGAGTGGTGGAGAGAGTAAATAGCTAACTCGATTAATCCTATTGAAGGGGAGGATGGAGCCACACGAGCGACTTTTGTGTGTGTTTGGTTAATATTTTACTGAAAATTGCTATTAGCTCTAACTGATCCGAATCAAAATCCACTGTGTAATATAGCCAACAACTTAATAGCTGAAGTACAGGATGGTGGGCTCGACATGATACCATGCTACATAGGGAAATAAAAAGAAAAACAGAAAAATTAAGTGGGGAGGGGCGGGAGAGAACCAGAGATTTAAAATCCAATGAAGGGAAAATTCAAACCAAGTAGGGAGATAGGATGGTGGGGGGGGGTGGCGGGGGAAAGGAAGGTCGGGACCAAAGGAGGATGGAGGCCAGTCCCAGGGCCCGATTCTACTGGAAATCTGTCTTTCGTAATTCACAAAGGACAAGGAGAGTGTTTGGAGATGGGGTAGGGAATCTCAAAAGGAAATCCCAACCCTACCCCCTAAGAGCTACTGTTATAACTCTCATCTTCCTTAGGATCCAGCAAAGCTGAAGAGAGGTTAGGGGACAGTCCCCATGCTGACCTCGGCCTATGGGGTAAGTGTTGTTGGGAGGTCTTTTACCCTTAACTAGGAGGGAGGGTTATTTTTTATTTTCTTTCATAGGGGTATGGAAGGGGAGAACCAAGAACAGGGATGAGTGGAGGGTGCCTGGTTGAGCCCTTGCCTCAGAGCTCATGTCACCCTGTCCTCTCCCCAGTGTGGGTCCTGGAGCTTGGGGTTCTCCCTTTCCTGAGTTAGTACACCTGGGAAAACACGGGGCTCCCTCCACACCATTGTCCCATCCTCTGGTACCCAGGATTCCAAATGTGGCAGTTTGCAGTTAGAACCCTGACTTTGCACTTACTTGCCGTGAACAGAAAATTACAGGCAGAAAATTAGGGCTGTTGTGAGGATTCGAAGTGTTTAGCACTTTATTTTCCAGAGTAGAAAGGAGAAGTTCACTTTCACTGTTACTATCACTTCCAGAGATTCCTCAGATTCCCTCCCAAGAAATGTGAGCCTCAACCAGAAGAACCGACCACAATTCGGATTACGTCTCATGTCTTCCACAAAGGGTTTCAGGTGACTTGCAGTGTGAAAAATCATATCAAACGGAACAATTAAAGACAGAAACAGAACAGAGACCATCTGGGGAAGCAGGGAAATGGGTCTTCCAGGAACTCTCTAAGAGGAGTTAATTAGTGTTGCCGAAAATTGATTTGGGCTTTAAGTCTCTAGGCAACGACAACAAAGAGGAGAATGTGTTGGGTTCCATGGTGTGCTTCCTCACCAAACCCATGCATATGCACACAACACACACACACACACACACACACACACACACGCATGCTTGACTAAGGAGAAATTCTTTTCTAGAAACTAATTTACAGGAGAAACTTATGATTTCATGAATATAGTATATTGGGTAACAGGATAATGCTTTTCTATGGCTTTACATATTCCAAGAGAACTCTTCCACCCACCCTGTTCACCGTAAGGTCATCATGCCCATAGTTTAATTGTGGTTTTGGAGAAGGGGAGCGGGGGCTGCGAGAATGTAGTGCTAAATATTTTACTTTCTCCCGACTTTACTTAATATAGTGAGAGAACTTGGAGGATCTAGGAGAATGAATAATGAACGTGTCCTTTTGCTATCCCACTAAGATTCCCTGGCTGGTACCGAATCACTATCAGTTCATGACAAAAATCTCCAATGAGTGCCGATTGTGACGGTATTTGAAGGTAGTAGTTAAACCGAGAATTCCATTCGCTTCATCCATCAGATATGAGGGCAGAAAGGAAATATACCACTGACCCAGCTTTGCTTTATGTATTTAGCTGAATATATTAAAGATGTTAGCTAGCACATCAATACAATGTGAATAAAGAAATAAAAATAGGGAGCAAAGGAGAAAACATAAGCACAATTTTTCATCTTAACAAGTTCAACGAATACTACCTATCATGAAACAGTAGCCATTCCTCATGAAACTAAAAAACAAAGGGTCAAAATGGATCTCATCAACTAATTTAGTATTAGCCACTAAGGCATCAGTAAAAGTTGCTCATGGAGTTATTCCAACTAATTATCAGCATGATTTTGACATAAAAACATGAACTCTATGCTTCTAGACAAATCTGGGAGTCTATAAATAATCTTCTTTAAAAATTATTTTTACTCTTCTACCTGACAAATATCCGTTAGTGTCTACCATATGCCAGTCACTGTTCTCAGCCCTTGGAATACGTCAGTGAACAAAACAAAGATCTCTGCCCTGGAGCAGGTGACATTCTCAAAGGACAGACAGACAATAACAATACATTTGACAAGTAACGCATGTAATACATTAGCAGGTGATAATAAGTGTTTAGGGGTGGAAAACAGGAGGTGGGGTCACAGTATAAGGAGACAGAGTAGGATATAATTTTAAACAGAACGGTCAGGGTAAACCTTGTCGAGAAGGGAACATCTGAGAAAAGGATTTGGTGATCGAGGAGGAGGCGAGAAAGGTGTAAAAGACTGTCAGATGAATTCAGTTTTTACAATGTATTTGAACTCAAATTCAACAAGTCCTAATCCAAACCCCCAGTTTCCCCGCCCACCTCCTGCAACAGGCTCTCTACTACTGTTTAGATCTCACGGGATGGTGTTTCCATTCATACATGGAGCCATTGAGACATGGAAGGCACTCAAGCACAGTGTTCAAGAGGAAGGGCTTGGACCCAAATGCCTGGCGTATGCCTCAATTTTCTCACATACACACTGGAGATAGTACATTTACTACACAGGGCTACAGTGTACATTAAATGAATTAATTCTTAGAATGGTGCCAGGACATAAAAGCGTTCATTAAAAAATTGTCCTTCTCAGCACACTTGGATGGCTCAGCGCAGTTTGGCGTCCAACTTCAGCTCAGATCATGATCTCGAGGTTTGTGAATTTGAGCCCTGCATTGGGCTTTCTGCTGTCAGCATGGAGCTTGCTTCGGATCCTCTATCTCCCTCTCTCTCTGCCCCTCTCCCGTGCACATGCTCTCCCTCAAAAATGAATAAACATTTTTTAATGAAATGGTTCTTTCTAGGGGCATTGGGGTGGCTCAGTCAGTTAACTGTCCGACTCTTGGTTTCGACTCAGGTCATGATCTCACAGTTGGCGAGTCTGAGCCCCACATCGGGCTCTGTGCTGATGCTGCAAAGCTGTCTTGGGATTCTGTTTCTCCTCTCTCTGCCCCTCAACTGCTTGTGATCTCTATCTCAAAATAAGCTTAAAAAAAAAAGGGTTTCCTTTAAAAAAAAATGGTTCTTCCCAATTCCCCATAAAACAATCAGTCTCCAAATCCTTTTGCATCTTACTTCCAAGTGTCTACCAAATATACTCACTTCTCCCCTTTAGCAACACAGTCCTAGTCCAAGCTGCCATCATCTCCCCCAGCTTAAAATCCTTCAACAGTTTCTCTTGCTCTTTCCATAACACAAACTCTGGCAGAGTTTGCATGGTCCTGCTGACCACCGTAACCTCAACTCATACCAGGCTCCCGGTTGCCCTCTGGTCATCCTGTTCCTCACACCCAGCTTCTCCCACCAACCACAAAGCTGTTGCTGGTAGCGTTCCTCACTGCTCCTTTACCTGAGTAAGCACTACTCATCCTTTAGGTCTTAGCTAAAACTTATCTTCCCTGACTTCCTAGACCAAGTCACATTGCACCCCTTGTAGACCATCCTAGAACCGCATGCCCTTCTTTGGAGCACTCGCCCAGAAGCTGTTTGTGTGTTTCTTTTCCCCAGCAGGTCATAGGCCTACTGAGCACATGCTTTCCCACTGCTGTTTCTGCAGTGCTGGGGATGGCCTGGCCCATAAACACTCACTGAATGAATAATAGAGTCCCCAAATAATTATGTATCACCACAGATGTTTGCATTGTATCCCACGGGCAGAGTCCCCAACTAGACACCATGAAAGTCTCTAGGTAAGCAAGGAATTTGCTTGAGGAATTGTCCTTGAGGAATCTGAGTCTAGCTGGAGAGAAACAGTGGAACACTTGCAAACAACGTATTGAGGGATGAATCAGGGGCATACAAAAGTACTCAAGGGGTCAGGACTTGCAAAATTGTACAAATAATGTCAGGCCGGGCTTTATGGGGGAAAGCAGTTTTGAGGCAGGTTTTAAAGGAGGAATGGCTGAAAGGAGAGAGGCGGCACATTCTTCTTCAGTCTTCTCACTCAGCTCCTCTTAGGTATGCTACGGGCCGGCTCACCACCTCTGGAGCCATGTTGCTGGATTCGAAACTGACTCAACGGCTTAACCCACCGTGTGAGCTTGGACAGTTATTTTCCCTCTCTCTCAATTTCCTCATTCACAAAATAAAGAGATTAACAGTTGCTGTCTCAAAGGGATATTGCCACGATTAAGCCAGTCCGTGGTCCCCCCATGTAGTAACACTACGTCTCTGTCTGATGCTATTTTTGTGGCTGGTGTCACACTATGACTATTGGTTGAAGGAATGGCCAGGACAGTGGCAAAGAAGTGTTCATGAAATGCTGCAAATGGGCCTTCTAGCATCCTGCCACAGATCATAGGTGTTTTTACTGGGAAGACCAGAAGCCCAGTGGAACAAAGTGCTCAATCTGTTATTCAGTCACTATGATTTCAATTAGCACAATGCCTGGCATCAGTGGTCCTTAAATAGTTGTGGAATGCATGATTTATTTTTTTTTTACCATTTATTGATAGTGCATAATATTCTCAGCATTGAACTAAGGGCTCTACAGGCATGCTCATACCTAATCTTCACAATACACCTATGAGGTACCTACCATCATCATCTTGGCTTTTCAGAGGAGGTTTCGGAGGCTAATTTACCTAAGGCACACAGTCAGTAAGTGGCAGGTCTAAATTTGAATACAAACGGCTGATTCCAGAATGATTAATCAGTTAATAAAGAGTTTGAGTATCATCAACAGCAAGAATCAGAAATAACCAAGGGTAGGAAATACAAAAAGGTATTACCTTGGTAAAAGAAAGATCTTAGGGGGCAAGATAATGAAGACAAAGAACTTATTTAGAAGCAAATATGAGAATACAGGTACCCAGTGATAAGGGCCTGGAAGTCAGATAAAATAAGTCTCTCTGGCTCTGCCGGGAAGACCGCACCTGGGTTTCTCAAATGTTCTTTACCTGAGGGCATGGTGCAGGGCACCACCTCCTGCACTGAAATTTGTTGTTTTAATTTTTGGAGATTGCTATGAGAATCTAATAGAAACTACGATCCTTCTCTTGAGAAACACACATATACATGTGCACACATGCACAAGGGTTAACATTCCTAGAAGACCCTGAGCCTTCTGAAGCCCACGATGGGCCCAGATTAAGAGTACTCCTGGTCGAAATTCAAACTTTAGCAACCTCCGGATGCCCACCAAGCTCACTAGTTAATGTCCGAGTAAAATATTGCCAAGAGGAATCACCGTGCCAATGCAGGGTCACTGAGAGCCAATGCAGGGTCACTGAGATGCCCCACTGCATCTCGACAAGCCCCACCCACCCCAGTGGGCTAGAGATGCCATCTTCTCCAGGCTCTTTAGAATGCGTTGTCCTTAAGGGGTGCCCGGGTGGCTTAGTTGGTTAAGCATCCGATTTTGGCTCAGGTCATGATCTCACGATTAGTGGGTCTGAGCCAGCATCAGGCTCTGTGCTGACAGCTTAGAGTCTGGAGCTTGCTTTGGATTTTGTCTCTCCTGCTCTCTCTGCCCCTCCCCTGCTGGTGCTCTGTCTGTCTCTCTCTCAAGAATAAATAAACACTAAAAAAAAAAAAAAAAAAAAAGAATGTGTTTGTGTTGTCTTTAAGCTCTAGGCTCTCATAAGGTTGAGAGAACTCAGTGGAAGGCTTGAAGATCGGGAACAAAAAGGAAAGTCACCTCATGGAAAGTGTTCTCTGGCAGGAAGATGGTGATTTTTGTGATTTTGCAAGGTTCATGATTGACTTGGCATTTAAAAAAAGAATATCTTTTATTTTTAAATATTTTATTTTTTATAATCTTTCTTTTTAATTTTTTTTAATTTTAAAGAGAGAGAGTGGGGGAGAGGGACAGATGGAGAGAGAGAGAGAGAGAGAGAGAGAGAGAGAAGAGGGAGGGAGGAAGAGAGTCTCAAGCAGGCTCCACACTCAGCACAGAGCCCAACTCAGGGCTTGATCCCATGACACTGGGATCATAACTGAGCCAAAATCAAGAGTTGGACACTCAACCGACTGAGCCACCCAGGTGACCTTTAGAGATTTTGTTTTTAAGTAATGTCTTTACCCAATGTGGGGCTTGAACCCACAACCCCAAGACCCCGAGATCAAGAGTCTCACGCTCCACTGACTGAGCCAGCCAGGAACCCCCCGCTTCCAAAGAATATCAGTTAAATGATCTATACAGCCAGCACCAAGAGAAATAGCTGAGTTGATACTTCTCAGCTTATTGGCAATACTTTCAACCTAATTACAATCATATGGAAATTTTACAACAACTCCAGAAAATAGGAATGCATAGAATTACCCAAGATTCAATAAACATCTATGCAGAGGAAGATTAGTGAGAAATTCTGGGTGAAAAAAAAATTCTAATCCACCTTCTACAGTCTCTGCTACTGCAAGGAATTGCTCATACTAAATATTTCACTCACTCAAGTTTGCTCTGTTCAACTTATATGAAAGAAGAGAGATAATCTAAAAAATTAAGTGTAAGTCGTGTTTCCAAACATGTATTCACCCTGATGTTGAAAATCATATTTCTCACAGCCAGCTGTTCAAAGACATTTTGGGTTCCTCCTTAGAAGATACAATAAGTCACCAATACTTAGCGATAAAACATTCTTTTTTTTATACACCAATATAATATCCCTTCCCATAGATCTGAAAAGAAATGAAGTATATTTCAACAGGGAAAGCAGAAAGCCTGGACCCGAGGAAAGAGATTCTCTTTTACAGCAGAATTAAATTGGTTGAAGACCAGAAGAGCCTTTGAATTCTACTGCCTTTTTTTTTTTTTTTTTTAACATTCCAGTATAACTGGTTGGATGGCAGGAAATGGGAACTATGAGCAACTAAGTGGCTCCATGACCCCCAAAACTTGATTCGCTGCTCTTCCCTTGAAGTAGCTGGTCAGTCCACTGCATCAAAATGCTGAAACGCTGCTGGTGTAGGAGGCATTGGACAGGTCTATTTGGGGAGGAGGGTTGCTTGGCTCTCTTTCCTCCCGGTTATGCGCTGGTCATCTTTACGTTGTTGAGTTTGCACAGGTGAGGGGAATTTGCCTCCTAACGTTCCCAGGACTCCTGGCATCCCCTATCAGCCAGAGTTCCCAAAGTGGAAGAGAAAAGGATTGCCAGGAAAATTCTAACGTAGAAGGTGAATTGGAAAGATGGATACCCTTGGGCCATGTCGCTGGGCACACCACGCATCCCGTAGTGTGTGGGTGAAGCAGAGAGTGTGCAGAGAGCAAGCCAGAACTTTACTTCTCTGGTTGACAACTGCTAAAATAAATGTTTTGTTCTTTCTAGCTAACAATGGCTTTTATTGGACACCTACCCCCAGGTGAGCTTTTAGTTTCTGGTCCCTGGATGATAACCCTAAAAAAACTTGGCCTCAGAAATGTGATTCCCTGGGAGACCTACCTGTGTCCAGGAATCTGGGTAGCAACAGGGAGACCATTTCAAAAAGCCCCGAGCGGAGAGGGGACCGTTTATCTCGACCCACTTCAATGAAAATGGTCATGTTTTATATTGCCACGAAATAACAATCAGAAGCTGGGGGAAGGCACACAATTTTCCCTGCCCAGTTGTCCTAAATGGCAGCCCTGCAGAAACCAATTATGCTAATAATATTTTCATACTAAAAGGGAAATGTGCGGTTGCTGGTTATTTTGTTTTGAACGGATGTCATTTTTTCCACTGGGGAAAGTTTAAATGCAATTTTGTTGTTTCCCTTGCCTCAAAAATGGATCTCAAATGGCAATAAACCCCAGTTACAAGAATCTTCTAGTGAATTTTGAAGACTAAAGTGTAGGTAACAGTTTTTGCCCCAAGCTGCTTTCAGCCTCTAGCAGGTTAGCCTAAGTGCCAGGAATTCGGCCGCCCACCTAGTCCTGCCCTGCTCCCTTAGTCCTTTCTCAGCTGTACCCAAACTCGCAGACCAAATGCTGGTCTTGTGTGGCTCAGCATCGCATCCCACACGTGATCTTCCTGTGCGACCCTCCAAGCCGAAGCTGGTCGCGGCTCAGACACGCCAGGGAGGAAGCTTTCTCCCCTGTCTGGGCCACACCACTTTAAAAACAAAGCCAACCACCCCGAGCCCAACACAAAACAATCTCTGTGCTCTCCCCACTTTCGGCCCATTCCTATCCCTGCAGGAGTGACGTGAGCAAAAGCCCTTCCTTCTTCAGAGTGATTTCCAGTAACCTCCAGAGCCGTTTTTCTAATTAAATAAACCTCATCTTGTCTAGCTTCCTGGTCAGCATTTTGAACCCCCTACAGATGGGTCTGAAGGATTAACAGCAAATCCTCCTCGACCTAGCTCTGGCAGATGGGCGGCATGTGTCTGATAAATACTCGGACCAGGCTTGCTTCCTCCTGCTCCTAACAGATAGACAGAACACCGAGCAAATTAATTTTAAAATGGTGCCCCTCACAACCCTTCGAATGGCAAAGGAGGACAAACACAAATGATATGAATTTCATATGTGGAACACATTATCACCTCCCAATAACTGAGAAAAATATCAACCTGTTGGGCAAACAGGACCTCAGGGGAAGGCTGGGTCAGGAAGCTCACCCTCAACCCGGAGAGCAGGCCACGCGCGCACTCTACACACTCACCTCCTTGTCACGCGTTCATTTGCATGTAGCCCTTTCCTGCTGTGAAAATGCCTTTCTGCTCTTGCATTTACTTTGTGGTAATCTGAGTGCCTTTGGAATTTCGTGTAGATATGCCAGAAGATGGAACCTGTGTGGCTTTCCTGTTTTCAGAAAGAAGCAACCGGAAATAGGTGATGGGGATTTAAGGAGGGCACCTGTCATGAGGTAATACATTGAAGTGTTAAATCACTGCGTTGTTCACCTGAAACTAATATAACACTGAAGGGCAACTATACTGGAAATAAAATAAAATAAAATAAAATAAAATAAAATAAAATAAAATAAAATAAACTTTCAAAAAGAAACTTAAAAAAAAAGAAGCAATGATGGACATAACAAGGGGCGACAAAAATGTCTTCCCCGATTGTTAGAGATTTTTACATTTGAGGGTCGATGACTATGTCAGACTTTTCCAACTTGGAAGGGCAAAGCGACCCTAAGGTCTGGGAGAAAGGTGTAATACACATGACTTCCATGAAAGCATTCTTCCAGTGAAACCCCTTTTAGAAGCTGTGCGGAATAGCTGGCAAAACTCGGCACTGCCAGCCAGAGGTGTGTGCCCTCTCCTGCTCATGGGCTGTGTAACCCGGGGCCTTTGACCTCATTTGTAACATTGAAGAAATACTATTTTAACTCTTCTCCACTCCCCAGAAAAGCCCAAGCTGGATCAAGTATCTTGCAGGATTCTTTAGCCTTAAGAGCTGTGATTTAGGGGCACCTGGGCAGCTTGGTCCGTTAAGTGTCTGACTTCGGCTCAGGTCATGATCTCACGGTTTGTGGGTTTGAGCCCTGTGTCAGGCTCTGTGCTGACAGCTCAGAGCCTGGAGCCTGCTTCAGATTCATGTGTCTCCCTCTCTCTCTGCCCTTCCCCCGCCTGCACTCTGTCTCTCTCTTTCTCAAAAATAAAAACATAAAAAAATTTAAAAAAAGAGCTGTGATTTATAATCTTAGAAAACAGACAAGGCAGGTAGGGAAGGTGTTTTTATCTCCATTACAAATATGGGGAAACACATCCCAGTTGGGAGGACAAACCGTTGTTCAGTAAATAGTGAGTGAAAGGGTGACAGGTGGAACTCAGCCACAGGAATAGACACGCTGTGGACATGCTACTACTTTCTGGAAAAGATGGGAATGGAAACTACGTTTCTAGACCATATCACTCCTTGCAGAGAGAACTCCTTGAATTCCCCCAAATCGATACAGGTGGCCGATTGCTGATGACGGTGTCAGGATGGGAGAAAACCGGTCCCCAGCAACCGGGGTGACTAACCACAAGTAACGTGCTGCGTGCTCCAAGGATGATTCAAACCAAGAATCTAGGACTCGGCTCTCTTATGCGTCACCGCTCTCTGTGACCTTATTAGTTTTATTTTTCTTCATAGCTAAGGTGCACAGATGTCCACGTTTGCTCAAGACGATCCCATTTGACGATGGTTTGAAAGTAACTATAAAAATCCTCCTTTTCACACTCAAAAGGAAAAGGATTTGGAAAATAAAAATTACAAGACAAACCATCCCCTGACATATATTTTGTGTTTGTTTATCGTTTATCTCCGCCACTAGAATGTCAGCTCCGTGACAGCAGGAACCCCATGTGTTTTGTTCAGTGCTATGTCGTTAGTATCTTAACTGGTGCTAGCACATAGTTGATGTTAATAAATATTTATTGAATTAACTAAATAATTTATTTTTAAATGAGTGAGCTTTATGGCCTCAGAAGAGTATTCGAGAGTAACGTGATCAAATGGGTTTCAGGGTCAGTTCAGACTCCTTGGGTCTGTGGGTCCGTCGGGCATGTCCCCTACCCTCCGGGAGCTTCAGGGTCCTCCTGGATAGAAGGGAGCTAATTGTAATACTGGTTCTGCCAACCAGGGGTAGCAGCAAGCAGGCTAATGTGTATGAACATAAATGATAATACCTTAGAACCTGTAATGTGCCTTCCAAATTGCTACTTGATTTGACTTCAACAGTTCTAGGACAGCGGCTTTGTTAGAAATGAGATGGTCGCATGGATGAGAAGGGAGGTGGTAAAGCGCATATTCAGACTTTTTTTTTTTTAAAGGGCTGGGCATTCTGTACCCTCTCACCACTTGTGAGGAAGTCCAATAAGCTGGCGCGGGCTTTGCAAAAGACTGTTTTACAGGGCCGTGCTTAAAACGCAACCTTTACCAGATTCCTGTTTCAGGCAGGAGGAAACAGGGCACGCTGCTCTTAAATGTATTGTTCCCAGGCCCAGCTGGCTCCCTCCCTCTGTCTCTCTAGGCGGCAAAGGGCAGCTTGCAAGGAGGCAGGCTGCTCAGAGCAAAGACGCGGGTCCTGCTCTCAACGGGACCGTCACACACACTTAGAGCCAAACCACGGCAGGTCCAGGGCGTTCTACTCTCTCCCAGGGAGTTCCCAGAGCAATTAACGAAACAGAGGCCTAATTAGGAGCATTTGGGATTTACTGCCGACTTTAAAGTGATCCTGAGACCCTTTTAAAGGAAAGTGAGGTCTTTTCCCAGGATCCTCCAAGCAGGAATTTGTCAAAGATTTGTCTAAGGGTGGCAGAGCCTGGCAGCTAATTCTCCAGCCTCTCCCGATGGAATCTCTACTCTTTGAAGGGCTTCCCCCCAATCTAGAAAAATCTAAGGAGCAAGGCAAGGAAACATAATTTTGACCACCTGAGGCCTTACCTTTTGCAAATTACCTTCTCTGCTGTTGATCTGTGTATTCGCTTCAGCAAATGATGAGTTTTGCTTTTGACTTTTTTTTCTCTTTTGTAACATCTGACAATCAAGACCACGTGAGTGTGCGCCTATGTGATTCCCTCAGTAACCCTTCCGAAGGCCTGCCATCAGTCATTTCTGACTACGTGCTTCTCGTCACGAGAGGCACCAAGAAGAATAACATCGGTTGTCAGCTCTGGCTCAATAATACTCATAGGAAGAGAGATGCAAGTTATAACTCTACAGAGATACCTTTTTCACCTATCAGATTAGCAACCATCAACAAGTTCATGGTGCTGCGTCGGCGAGAGAAGGTGGGAAAATGGGCATTGCCGTAGATGGAAAAGGCCCTGCCACAGGAGCTGGGAGCCTTTAGATCAGTGCAGTCCGGGGCTATCTATCAAGTTCACAAATGCTCTCACACTTTGACCCAGCAATTCCACTCCTGGGCATTTTTCCTGTAGACATCCTTGTTGGCCTACAGAATCCGTTTACGAATGGGAAAGCGGTTATGTGAACCAGTCATAGAGCCATAAAAAATGAGGAAGCTTTTTATGTACCAACATATGCCAGTTACGTTGCTAAGTTAGAAAAACAAAGGGAGAACACTGTGTACAGTAAGTAGGCTCTCACGTATTTTTAAAAGGGAGTGACTGCACAAACAGACAAGTAAGTCTGAATATGCATAGAATGTCTAGAGTGATAAGCAAACCATGGTTAACACTGTTTGTCTTTAGAGAAAGGAACGGGGGAACAAGTGTAGAAGAGAGATTTTTCCATATACCTTTTTTTATACCTTTTGAGTTTTGCATTCTGCACAATTAGCTTCTTGGGAAAAAAGAACAAAAGAAAGAAGGAAAGAGAAAGAAAGAAGGAAGTCTGTACATTCTCAATGCCTCCATTCTAAGCCCTAGAATTTGCTTGGTGTGCATGCTATAATGCAGGATATTCATAACTTTTATAATTTTAATACAAAAAGATACTGTATTATATTTCTTTTTTTAAGATTTTATTTTTTAATAATTTCTATAACTTTTAGTAATCTCTGCACCCAATGTAGGGCTCAAACTCACAACCCTGAGATCAGAGTTGCATGCTCCGCTGACTGAGCCGGCCAGGCGCCCTCTGGCTTGTGTTTCTGAAGTGGTTTCAGATACAGGGTTGACCTAGGAGTTTAACCTTGGTTAAATGAGCTCTCTCAATACAACATTCTGTTTAGTTTCATAATTCTTTAATAAAAATTAAAATAAGATGGACAGAGAGAGGAATTTAAGATGCTTAGAGTCAGAAATACATCTCTAAAACCAGATCTTAATATTTGATCTAATAGATGATAACCCAATATCAAAGATAGTATATTTAAAGCAGAAATAACATTTGCTTTCACCTCTCTTGCTCCTTTATAACCATTTCATGAATCACTCTCTTCGTCCTCTATGTGATTCTTATGAATTTAGTTTATACTTTGTGAGGTTGCCCCATAATACCTGTTGAGAAATGCTATTTCCTCTGGCTGGAGACGTGAGCCTTAGAATAAAACAGACTAGGTTCAGATCCTGGTGCCACATCCACCAGTTACGTGACCTTGGGCAAATTCCTTAATCTCTCTGATCCTCCGTCCCTCATCCGTAGAATGGCATAGTCCTAACGCATGGAAGGGCGTGTTCATGAGATCACTCATGCTGAACGCCTGGTCCAGGGCCTGGTGTGCAGTGAGCTCTCCAGCAGTGGTGACTACATTTTTGTCACCATTCAAGCTCCTTGCTTCATTTCCTTAACTTATAATTAAGTGACAACAGGGCTGCCTCTTTTTCAACCAGTTCTTATCTCACGGCACTCACGCCCTGCCAAAGGTGAGCACTAAAGAAAAGGCCAATCGGCTCCTAGATCTTAGAGCTGGGGACCTCAAAAGCTCCCTTAGTGTGGGTCCAGCCCCTTGTATAGATAAGACATTACCTCCATTTTATAAAAGGTAGAATGGGACCCCAAGAGGGAGTTAAATGGCCTGAACTTTTACTTTCTTTAAAATATAGTTCTTTCGTTCTTACAAAAGTACAAAAGTTGAGTATATTTATCTTTCTCATGGTGTTAAATCCATCCATTACATTTCTCATTATTTCTGGTATTGGAGTCTCACCCCCTTTCGTGCTCATTTCTAAGACTTGATGGAAAAGTATCCCTATTATTTTTTTTGGCTTTATTGTACCCTCATTATTTTTATGAAATGAGATCAGATGATCACACAGAGGTTCTCAGAGTTGCTGGCGGCGGAGGGGGAGTGGTGTGTGCTGTGTGGGACCGGAGAGTTCCCCTAAAGCAAGAGGACAGGGTTTCCTGTCTATGGTCCTGGCAGCAAACAACTTCTGAGAGGCCTTCTGGACTGATGCCCAACCTACTGGGATCATAGATGGAAGTTAGAATGTTCTAGCCCTTAAGAAGCCCAGGATGAAAAAAGTCTGCAGGGCCAGCTCAGTAGATGTCCGCTGGTTACTACTGCTACCGTTATGAGCACTGTTGTCTACATTATCCTATTGTACCTTATTGAAGCCCCAATTAAGTTATATTTTGCTTAATTTATATCAAATAACTCTTTCCTGTATTTAGTGCAGAGAAGTTGAAAAAAGGAATTAAAACAAAAAATAAAACAAATTCATCTCTTTCCAAAGGCATCAAATGACATAGGACTAACCTTCCCCATCTTTCCACACTCATGTTGATTTTCAGATACAGGGGAAAATGGCACTGCTTATAAAAAAAAAAACCTTCGAGCATGGGCCTCTGCTAATGTCTACAGCATCGTGGAGCCTCATCTTGCCACACCCCAACCACGCCGAGCCACTTCAGTTCCCCTAAGCCACCCTGAGAATTTAGTACAGCTTTTGTCTTAAATATGGTGGCTCTGGAACAGACAACCTGAACTTGAATCCACCATCTTCTAATTACTGGCTCAGTGACCTTGGGCAAGTTCTATAAACTTCTTATGGCTCAGTTCTCCTATTTATAAAATGAGAATACTACACTTCATAGAGTTATTATGGGGTATGTGTGTGTGTGTATATATATATACACACACACACAACTTTGAAAAATGCCATGCAAACAGTAAGCATTCAATGCATGTTAGCTATCTCTGTAAACTCCAGGATTTTCCCCTTACTGTTCTGTATACCCAAACACTCATGCTTTCCATGTGCGCCCCTTTTGCCCTTGAACTTCTCCCTCACTCTTTAGAATCAACTTAAAATCAACTTCCTCCAGGAAGCCTTCTCTGAAAAGCCCCTTCAGACCCAGCCACGACCAGGGGCCCTTTCTTTAGGGCTTCCTTTGTCTCTTGTCAACCGCTATGTAGAGAACGTCACACTCATTTATGAGTGTCTGTTTACTTGTCTGGCATCCCGCTATATTATAAGTTTCACAAGGATGGTTATTCATCGTATCCACAGCACGTGGTTGGCATGCAGTAGGTTATCAATATTTGCATAAGACAGAATGCATAAGAACCTTGTCCGCTGAGGCTGTGTTCAGAAATGTCTTTGAGGAGAGTTTTGTACTGGAATGCCTCTTGACATTCAAAAGTGGTGAGCCAATCAGAGACGGACACCTAGGATAGCTGACATGGATTTAAACCTTGAAAAAAATATGAATGTAGATTATATAGATAAACCACTATCAAAATACCCCAGGTAGTAAGTGCTTAGTCCTCTGTGTATTTTGGATCCTGTTGGTTGTTGTTTTGACAGATAGTAGCTAATTCCCACCCACAGAGGTGAATAAATACATTCACGGAGGTGAAAGGGGGTGGTGACATTAGAACATGATCCTCTGGGTTTCTGCGTGGAAAACTCACAATCATAACCTTCCCTTACTCCTTGACTGTCGTCCAGTTCTTGCTCCTATCAGGAGAGCGTGACCTCAGGAAGAATGGCTTGGCATGAGCACCCAGAGGATCTAGCCAGGAGTCTCCTTGTAAAGACTCAAGCTCCCCAACCTAATATATTTTTTAAAGTTTATTTATTTATTTTGAGAGAGAGACAGAGAGTGCCAAGCCGTCTCTGTGATGATAGCACAGAACCCAATATGTTTGGGTGTGAGACCATGACCTAAGCCAAAATCAAGACTTGGACACTTAACCGACTGAGGCACCCAGGCACCCCAACCTAATATTTTTTAAAACTGACAAATAGGCCCCTTAATTGCTAATAGAATAGCAATATGGCTTTGCATCTCCTGACCTAAAAATATGTCTCTGATAGCCTGAGGGTGTGTGTGTGTGTGTGTGTGTGTGTGTGTGTGTGTGTGTGTTTTCAGAAGGTGGATTTCTAGGCAAGCCCCTGTGTTATTTCCACATAGAACTTGCTCTTTGGTCTCACTAGAAGGAGCACATCCCCTTTTCAACACGGCCACTAGAAAATGAACAGTCAAAACTAATTTTCAGAACTATGAAATATAAAAGAAACATAGACATGCAGAACTTTAGCCTCTTGGTGATGACCAACTCCTATCCGCTACTCTTCCGAAGAGAGAAGCCGACCCACGCTGAGAAAGTGAGAGGCCCCAGCAAGGCTTGCAGTTTGTGCTCCAACCTCCCTTCTGACTCTGTCTCACTTCTTACCCTTCTCCACCTCACTTTTCTCACTTACTTTTAATTTGTCCTTCTCAACTCCATGTATTTTTGTACACTGCCCTCAATTATTTCTAGGGAGAGATGAAATGTATGTGAATACGCTCAATAAAAACCACGTCGTCCTTAAAGTAAGTCGCTTCTGCTTCTGGGAGTCCTCGTCAATGGGAATTGAGTGACTAGTGCTCACTGCTGGTTTGGGCTGAGCCGCCACTAGGAAGTCTGTACCCGTGGTGAGCTGGTCGTAGACTGGGGGACAAACTCAATCTGCATAGTAAGTGCTCTCCAGCCTTATTTCATGGCGCACTCCAAGACCCCGATTCCAAGGTGAGTACACAAAGCTTATTGTTTTCTTTGGGGACCTTTTGCCACACTTCCCTCTCACTGTGCTTTGAAAATTAACCACCAGAGTCTGGTCATTATGGCTTCATTAACTATTCCTTGTAATTGCACCAGTCATAATTAATTCATTTGTTATTCACATGGGTGACATACGGACCCTTTAATAGATTTTCCTCAGGGAATTCCACATATTAAATGATATTGATGGTGCTTTCAGAAGAGATTCAAAGGGAACTACAGTATAAACCATTTTGTCTAAGTAGCAATGAGTTATTTTATTATAAAAATGAAGTTAATTATTTTAATCTCTCAACCTTTTTTCAGATAAAAACCAGAAAATGTAGAAACTAGTTTTTCCTCCCTCCACCAGACATTTCTAATCCATAATTCTGAGTGCCAAAATAAAATCATTCTTATAAAAATAGATGGTGCATTTACACAAATGCATACCAGGGTATTTAAGTAAATCATACTTGAATTAATTTCAGGTTAAAACCTTTCCTTTAAGCCTCTCTCTCTTTCTCTCTCTCTCTCTCTCTTTTTTTTCCAGAAACCATCTGTATTTTAACATCTTACGGCACAGCTGCATTCCTCATGTTTAATTTATGTTGGAGATCTTTTGTGACAAGACCAACTTATTTTTCAAATGAAATCAATTCATTTTAGGTAAAACATTGGTGACCCAAATATTACGCACTTTCAAATTATGCATAATCCCTCCCCTACCCCTGGGCCACACAAACACACATGCATACATAGACACACACATTCCCACCCCCTCCTTTTTTCGGTAGGAATGAATGAAAATTCTATACTGCCAAATATTTAACCAAATACTTTAATCATTGGTTGTCTGGTAGAAACATCAGGCCTTTGCTGACAGACCCACAATGACATGGCAGAACTACAGCAATTATCTGTATAATTCAGGTTCGAAACTAAACTCAACAACCAGTTTTGCCTGAAATACCCCAATCACGAAGAGGGAAAAAGAAAAGGGTCCCTTTGGTTTGTATTATCCCCGTAATTGCCTTAATTCCCATTTGACTCCGTGTGAGTGGCATCACAGACACAGAATTTTAGTCTCTTGGAGATTATCTAGTTCAACCCCCTTATTTTTCAGATGAGAAAACTCAGATCCACAGAGGTCAAGCGCCCTGCCCAGGTCATTAGTAGGTGGTGGCAGGGTCCAGTCATGAACCCGTCTTTCCCAGTTCCTGGCCCAGCTCCTCACAACCGATGCTGTCTTGCCACCTGATTCTGAGGCCCCCAGAGGTAAAGGAAATGGTGCCGGCATGAAGAACTTTAAATGAAGACAGTAAAATGCCACCCAAGACTTCGAATCCAAATCAAATGCAACAATTCACCTCAGCTGAGCATCAAATACTTTTCTTTGCACGTGTTCTACTAGCAGTCAAATGACCAGCTTTTTAAATTCTTTTTAAATGTTTATTTCTGAGAAAGAGAGACACACACACAGAGTGCAAGTCAGGGAGGGTCAGAGAGAGAGGGAGACACAGAATCTGAAGCGGGCTCCAGGCTCTGAACTGTCAGCACAGAGCTTGGTGTGGGGCTCAACCTCACGAATGGTGAGATTAGACCTGAACCAAAGTTGGACGCCCAACTGAATGAGCCACCCACGGGCTCCTTCTAATGACCAGCTTTTAAAAGCACACATGAGCATGATAACATAATTCAGGTTTATATATTCAGGTTATATATATAAGTTATATAATATATAATTCAGAGGTGGGGAAAGCATTAGACAGACACTATTAAAGAACGGAAAAAGACAAAGCTACATGAGTCTTCACAAAATAAACTAAAACATTTTCCCATTCCTAATAGGACCCCAGTGAAACACCTACCAAAAAATCCCTTAAGACCCGCAGGAAAACTCTGGCCCAGGGTGTTTCACGAGCTTCACACGTACCTCACACAAGCCGGGTTATCAGCCTGATGACCTTCAAGCCAAGCAAACACATTACATCAGACCATTATGAAAGAGCCCACACTCAGCTGCCCTGTTCTCTCCAGAAGGGCTCCCAGCCTGCAAGTGGGGTGCTGTGTTTTCAGTCTCCTAGGGCGTTGCATATATCCTTTGTTTTCGAAACAAGAAAGTTTTTGTAATTCTTCCAAAAGGGTGCTTTCTATTTTAAGGCCAGCCCAGAATCTTGACTGTTTTGCTCCCCTGCCTTTTCTGCCTCAAAGCCCAGCACATGACTTTTTATTTGTTTGTTTCTGCATTTTTATATCAGGACTCCCTTGATTTTCAGGGCCATGGGAGCCACCTGTAGGGTTACCTGTTAGTGTAAGCCACCCAGAGAAGGTTGTGCTCGTCCTGTATTCTCCTGGCTAGAACGGACGACCCGGACTAAGGTCAAAATTATTATGTGGAGATTAAAGTGTAGAATTTAATTACGTGTTCTGTTGCTCCTGGTGCATTTATTAATTTAGCAGTATAAACTGACTGGAGCCAAACAAGCAGGACTGATTAATTTGCAAAGACATCTAGGTAACAGATTGTGATCAAAGTGGAGACCTGATCCTGTTAGATTGAAATGTGTTGTTTTGTGCTTGCAGGAAGGACATGGTGTGGCGTGGTTTATCTTTATCAATGCTTTCCTCTGAAGGAGGGCAACAGGCTTGCAGATACTAATCAGGGCTGAGGCCCTGCCACTCAATAATTACCCACTGTCTCATCATAATCCCGGAACTAAGCCCCTGCCCAATCCATCTGGGACCCTTTTCCATCTATTGCACAGCTCAAGAATACGTGTGTAAGCTATTACCTCTGGTCGTGCTATCTGTCCCCTGAGTATAGATTCATGGCAGTGACCAATTAGGTTGCCGTGTTCTCTTTCCCCCTTTGCTTCCAAACCATGCTTGCTGTACTTCTCGGCGCCGAAAAGGAAGCACAGACTCATTGGGGTGTAGGAATCCACTCACCTATAAAAGCTGTCTCGTCACGGTCACTGATAAACATCACGTGATGCTTAATTTTATGGGATGCTCTGAAACTAGGAGTGGCAAGACCTGAACTCTGCATCTCCAGGTTTCTTTAAGCCACTCTCAACCAGCCACTGCCTTACGCTGGAAACGAATCACCACAGAGTGAGGAAAATACTTCTGACCTTAATCCAGAAATCAAACGGCCGGGAAGTGAGGAGGGCAAATGTGGGTATAATTGAATTCTGGACCCCTGAATGAAAACCCTGTATTATACAATGGCTAAAAGCAAGGAGTCCTGAAGTCCAAGAGACTTGGGTTGAAATTCTGGCTCTGCTGCTCACCAGCTAGTCACTGAACGTTTCCCTCTCGATAAAACAGTGCCTGCCATACAGGGTAGCCAACAGAGACATACAGCTTTAAAATGATAAGACCTTGAGGCATATGATTGGCTCAGTTGGTAGAGCATATAACTCTTGATCATGAGGACATAAGCTCAAGCCCCACGTTGTGGAGCCTACTTAAATAAATAAATAAATGAATAAATAAATAAATAAATAAAACCTCAGTATGTGTTAGCCAGCCCTCCCACTACATTTATAGCCAGAGCCAAAAAACCCAGTTCTGGTTCAAATTGTGCCAACCATTATGTGCTAATTATTTTATATATACATTTCATCTTTCCTAATAAATTACACATTCCTGAAGGTTAAAATCCATTTTTTTCATCTCCCACAGGTGATAGTTAACAAATGTTTCCTGATTCTTTCCCTTGAACTTAAAAACCCTTCATAAAATTCTTCATAAACAGTTTGAAGAGAGACAAGTAGTCAGTTATAATTTTCAAATAAAGAAACAGAGACAACAGTGATGGTGAGCAAGTCGCTGTTATTAGTGGTAGAAATCAGCGGATACGATCAAGTCGTTACTAATAAAAGAATCCGCGGAGCAACTGCGTGATGCCTACTGTATGCTCTTGGTCCGCGCAAAACCCATTTGAAACCGCAGGGACTGTTTTCAGTATATACGCTGTCAGGGCACACGCCCAGCTCCTAATTAGTCAGGAGCCCATTTCAGATCTTTGCTGATGCTGACGGTAATTTAATTAATTAAATCTACAACTTGGCTCTTGTTGTTCTTCTCTGGCAGTCAGAGAGGAAAATATGCTAAAATGTGAATGTTTCACATTTACACTTCCAAAACACCCCCTCCCTAAGGCGTTGAGGATGTACCCTGAAGGCGGACCACCCTTTGGAATTTATACCAGCAGCTCTGACAGCTGTTTTGTATTTATTTCCACGGTTGGCCATTTCAATTTGGGACTCTTATTCATTATATAAGCAAATATTTGTTAAGGGATCAGGCCCAGGATGAGGTATGTTTGTCAGGATTGTAATTAAGGTGGCATGTGGACCGGAGTTAGAGGAAGACAGGATGGATTGTTCCTCAATTCGCTGTGGCTGTGTTACTTTGAAAGACTTACCAACCTCTCTGGGCCACATCTGTCCCTTGTATGAGTTATCCTTGTTCGACTGTCCCAAAGCATAGATGGGTAAGAAACAACCTGGATAACATGTTTTAAGACGCTCACGCATGAGTTTTGGCAAATTCTTTGCTTACAGCATATCCTAAAGCCCTCTTATTTTTCAGAGTGAATTCTGATCTCAAGACATTTTAAAAAATGTTTTAGTTCGATGTTCTTATTTCCAATGTATTCATCAATAGTTTAGCTCTGACAAAATGATCGTAGATATTACCGATGAGTACTTCGCCAGTGACATGATTACTTTCCTGAACGGTGATGTGGTTTCACGGATTCACCCTGCAGGTGCCCAGGCAGAAAACTAGCCTTTGGAGTGTGGCATTCCCTTTTTAGTTTGTTAATTGAAATGTGCTGTTTTGTGCTGCAGGAAGGACATCCCTGTGTGCCCCAAAACGACCTGCGAGCATTTCGTCGCATATTTGAGCCTGCAGTAGACATTCATTGTTTTTAAGTAGATTCCCTCATTTCATATAATGCCTTACATCTTGGGATCTGTACAAATTCATTAGTGTAGACTCCTCAGGCTTTCAGCTAGGATGTGTCTAAGTTATTAGGTGGGCTAGCTGGGGCTATGAAGTTACAAGTTTTGCCAGGGGGCAGCCCTCTTAAGAGGAACTCAGAATCACTAAACTAGAGCTGGGCTCCCCCGTAGAGAACCCCGGCCTTTTCTCTCTGTGGCTGGTGACACCGCAGAGCTCTCTATCACACGTACCTTTGGCTTCTGTAATATGACTTTCCCCCCTGGTTGTTTCGCCCCCCACCCCCATCCTCTCTGTGGGTGTTCTTTAACCCTCTACTTCTTTCTAAATTTAAATCGTCTAGAACTTATTTATTCTTGTGTCCTTCACACCAGCCTGTACAGCTCTTGGAAACCTGCTTCTCCGTTGCTGACCATTCGCCCAGGCTCTGATTCTGGATTACCAGCACTTTCTAGATGTCTGTACCTGGAAAAAGCCTCATCTCCTAAAATTCAACATGTTCTCAAAGAAGCCCATTAATATCCCACCCCACCCCTCAACACACACTACAGTATTTTACCTCCAGCAGCGGCTCTACAGAATTTGACACTTCCCTGTTCTCTAATTGCTTACTTTGTGTGTCTGTTTTGCCTCCTGACTAGACTGCAATATCTCTGAGGGAGGAGGTTCCGTGGAGCAGGAGGCCCCTGGAGAGACCCTAATAAGTGCCAAATGCAAAAAAGGTTGAAGTCACCAATTGAGAAAATCCGCATAAAATACACCTGAGCTTTTGGCCTGTGTAAAATCAGCATGATGTTTTCTCCTGGGAGAGGTTCACAGCATATAATTTTTAGTTCCTATTCTCCCTAGTGCTCAAGTTTCTCCAGGAAGCAATTTGGGGTGAGAGAAAGGCACAGGTTCAGCTGAACACACGGAAACCAAAAAATGCTTTGAAATATCTTCTGTGAGAAAACTGTGTTTTCTCTCGACCGAATATTCTGGGGACATAGGTAAGCCTCAGAAACTTCCCTGCAAGCCGGCAAGGTATAAATACCTTGCTAAGGGAATACGGCAGGGGATAATGGAATCAGAGGGACCCGAGTTCAAATCTGACATTAGTTGCTTATGTCTACGTGTCCTTGGGAAACTCACTTACCATCTCGGATCCTCATTTTCCTCACTGGAAAAATGGAAATAAGATGATTTCTTAAGATTTGTGTGAGGATTAGTAGTAATATATTCGAAGTACCTAACAGAGTGCTTGGCATAGAGCAGGTGCTTAATGAATAATGACTGTTATTTATGATGAGGATGAGGACAGGTGTTGATGGTTATAAGGATAATGTTGAGGACAAACCCACCCACAAGAGAGGTTCACTGATATGTAATTTGGCACACTACGGCCTGCTCAATGCACCAGGATTAGAGAGGAAAGGATCTCCACTGTAAAAAATACCCCGTGTGTCTAGCCAATGAGTTCTTTCCCCTTGAGATTCTATCATCAGCTCTTGGGGTGTACTGCTTGCTCCCCACCCTGATACCGTCCTACTCATTTTCCCAAGCATTGCTCTGTTCTGAAAAAACTTGCCAATCAACCCAGGGGCTCCTGGGTGGCTTAGTTGGTTAAGTGTCCAACTTTTGATTTTGACTCAGGTCATGCTCTCACGGTTCGTGAGATGGAGCCCCGTGTCTGGCTCTGCACTGACAGCCCGGAGACTGCTTAGGATTCTCTCTCTCTCTCCTTCTCTCTCTGCTCTTCCCCGACTTGTGCTCGCACGCGCATGCGTGCACACACACACACACACACACTCTCTCTCTCTCAAAATAAATAAATAAGCATTAAAAAAAAAAGTTGCCTATTCACATTCAGTCTTCTCCCCATCTCTCGGCAACAAAAGCGCAAAAGCACAAGCATCAGTCATGACATTCTCTTTTGGAAACCTTCCAACCTAATGTATAGACACTGTCACCCCCTATCCCTCTATCAGTGCATTCATATAGTTAGCCCTCTGTTGACTGATCTAATCTATCTATACTATGTGAATCCAGCCCTTAAGCAGTGAGAAACCAACCACTTTGAAAAATGCTTATCCTATTGAAATGTTGCCTGGCTAACGGTTCTTCAGGGACAGACTTCAAAAGGCTTTATGACAGTGTCGTAAGCTCGATCTACGTAAGTTGAAGTTATAACCCCTGAGCGTTAGGGGTAAAACATCCTATAGGACTAACATGCCGTGAAACGACCACGGGATGAGAGCTGAGAGGTGTTTGATTTAATCGTTGAGCTTTGTGGTTGAGGGATATTCTAAAATGGTTTATGGTGATTTTATCAGCCCGCTTGAGTTAATGTTGAATTTTCTATTTGACAGGACCTGCCAATTTCCCATCTGTTGGATTTCAGTAATATACAAAATGCCCAAGATGAATTATAATCCCTTTACTATCATAATCAATGTACAGTGCACATGGCGCCTTGGCCCACAGACAATGGCTGGGGGTTTGGGCAGGTGATTATCTTCATATACTTGCCGGCTGCCTGATGCTTCCCTCTCTGGGTTCAGATTATGTTCCTCAACTTTGCTGTGACAGAGAACGTGCTTACTGGCGGGGATTTACTCGAGTCTGAGGCACTTGTTAGACTCTCAGATTCTGATCCAATAGCTGCCTTTGGCTTTGTGTTTCTCTCACACTGATGAGGATTGAGAGCCTCTAACCTCTCTCGGGAAGTGTGAGCAGAAATCTGAATCCCACCAAAGTTGAGTTTCTTGATAACATTTCAAAGTTTGAGAAGGGAGCCTACACAGGACTGAGACAGGGAAGGGGCGGATTTGCCACTCCAAGAACAGAGGGTAAATCTTGAAATTTATAGTCTCTGATGTAAGAATGGGTTCGTTAATCTTAAAACACCAGCCTTTACAGACAGGAGATGTCTACGTGACATTTTCTCAAGTCAAAAATTCATTAGTTCATTGTCCGCCGAGGCAACTCATGGACTTAAAATAAATTTTTCTAACAGTAAATCAGTAGGATAGCATCCTATTGATTCAGACAAAGTTAAAACCAAGCCCTTCCTCCCCAAACAGTCAACTGGTGACCACGGGCTAGGAAAGAGCAGACTAGTGTGCCTTGCTAAGAAGTATTTCTCCCCTGACAGATAACATGAGCAGGCTTCATCGGTGGCTTGAGCACAGAGAAAAAGTGACAACGTCATAGTCTAGATGATAAAACCCCCAAGACAGAAAATATCTGGATGCTTAATGACTCTCCTAGAACTGCTCCACCTTCTTCCTCACAACAGGGAGAGCAGTGCCTTCAGACCAGTGGCTTTTCGCATTTGAGAGGCTCCGTGGGCTGGGACCTACCACAAATGAGGCTCCCTTCACAAATTAACAGGCTCTGGGGGGAAAGCATCATCTTAACTGCTCCCAAATGTCATCAAAATCCAGAAATCTATGTAGGAGGGAAAGTCACTTCTATGATAGGAAAAGCAGAACTGAACGATTCTTGCCCTCAATGTTCCCACATCTGTGCGGTGGTACCTGGTATACCTTTTGTCCTGGATCATGCCATTTATTCCACAATAGAGACCCAAACTGTATGAGTTAGGGTAATACTAACCACTGTAGCAAATGGATATCAGGTGTTTTGTTTTTATATACATACTCCAAGCATGTGTTGGTGAGAGAGAGCACTGTTCAGGGAGATAGAGGTTCTGCCACCTTCAACACAGGACTTCCAAAGTCACCTTGATCATTCTCCATCAGAATGGGGGAAAGCACGGAAGAGCACGGACATCACCCTGAACCATTCACATGATCTACAACTCAGTTGCATGGTCACACATAACGGCAAGGGAGCCTGGAAAATGTAGGCTAGCTGGGTAGCCAGAAAGAAGAGGAAACATTCTTGGTGAACAGTTGGAAATCTTTGCCCCTAGATTATAAGCCAGAAATCCCTGGCAAAATAAAGCATTGGCTATTAATGTTAGGGACTGGCATGAGGTTTGGTTAGGAAGGAAAGTGTAAGGAGACTGGAAATATGAGGAGCAAGGTGAAAGAACAATATCCCAGATGGTGGTAACGATGAGGGGACAATGACATACTTGATGGGCCCTCACATTCCAAAAGACGACTTCCCACGTCACCCTGAGCCATTCACATGGGCTGACAAGGTACTGCTTATGGCCAATGGTATGATGGCTGACAGGGGAGAGGCCAAAACCGTGACCAGGGAACAGGTCTATGTGGCTAACACAGAAGAGGACTGTAAGCCTTAGCCATCAACATCAAAAAGATTGCAAAATTGACTTCCTTGCAGAGTTAGCTCTGAAAAGAAGGAGGAACGTGATTGATTTCAGGTCATGGAGCTATACAAAGCCAGAGTCAGAAATAGCATAGGGAAAAATCCAGGTGTCCTCACTTCCCAGCATTCATCCCACAAGCTAAAGGAGCCACTGTCCTTCTTAACTGAAGATGGCGTCGGAAGGTTCTGGCTATGGCCAATCAGATTAACGAGTAAACACTTTCTCGGCAACAGGCACTTACACAATGATCTGAGGTTGGGCCCAAAATGCTGCTTAACCTTTGGCCAAAACCGCCACTCCATTGCTTAAGATGAACGACAAGCTGGCCTCTTACAAGGTGCATGCTCCCACTCACCCAATATAAGACTGTGAAGTTTGATGTGTAATTCATTATGCACTCACATAATGAATGCACTTAAACTACCTCGATTTTAGGTAGCTGTGCAGCACTTCCCTGAGGGTTTTGCCACCCGTTTTCTTCATATGTCCACCCCAGGGGATGGAAGACACAGCTAGCAGCATTTCAGTGCTGGCGAACTACAATCCAGATATAGTTAGAGATTCATTAGTGCCATGATATGTGCTGCACTCCAACATTTCGCGGAGCTTCCAAAACTACCCAGCTTACTTGCAGCAGCTGGTTTTAGGGGCTGACTCACTGCAGAATCAGGGCCATCAAGCCACCGCTACGTGGACACCAGATATCCTTAGAGTGGGCTGATGTAATGGAAATGCATGGGATTTGGAGTCAGGCCGTTCTGCTTGCCCCTTGCCAGCTCTGTGAATTTGGGCAAATTCTTTAATCTCTCTGAGTCTTAAGTATCCTTTCTGCAAAATACCGATTATGATATCTACTTTATACACCACTATAAAATAAAAAGTAGTTAAGTGCTTTATTGACTGCCTTCCATACATGCTAGAGATGTTATGTATCTCTTGAAACCATTCCTTGAGTTAAGCATCGATTCCACACCCTCTGTTTATAGATGAAAAAACTGAGGCTTTTAGACTAACTGGCCAAAGACCTAGAGCTAGGAAGAAGTAGGATTTGAATCCACAGCTTTCTCATCCAAAGAGAGTCTTAATTACTAAGTTACCCTGCTGAGATGATAAAGTGAGATAAATTATGATACTTGGCAGAAGGGACCTAGAAAATGTTAGTTTTCTTCCTTTTTCCCTTTTGTTGTTAAGGTTCTAAGTTACAGCTTTCCTTTCTGTGCTCAGATAATTCATACCGTATTGTAGTTGGCTTATTTTCATTCACATTCACTTACTTGGTAAATATTTACTGAGTGTCTACTATGTGTCTTGCCCCATGCCAGACACTGGGTATTCAGCGGCGAATACAAAAGACTTGATTTCCCCCCATCCTCAGTGTACTTGTAGCAATGCCAACTGCGGCCTCCAGGAGTCTCTGAATATAGAGACTGAGTCATGCCACTCTTCTTTAAGATGGATTAATACCATAGCATTTGCAACTATAATATTATGTTACCTTGGACACCAGGCAATTAGCAAGCAATTAAATCTCCCTTGGTCTGAATACACCTGCAACCAAACTGTCTGCGAAAGTTCTGTTACACTCATTAATTAGCATGAGTTGAATGACAGGATAATCAGAAAGGAAATACCTCCTCTTGGAGACAAGGAGTAAATGAATAAAAATTGGAAGGTGCTTTTAACACTTTTTGCTTGAGGTTATACCAATGTAGAGTATATGGATGGGCCCACTGTTTATCAACATTAATGTCTCTGGCAGTGGATGTGCCAAGGGAGAATTGACATATGCTAATATTTATATTCGTCCATTTGACATCACAAAAAAGTTGAAAATAACTGGTTTAGACCCCAGCTGAATGCTTCCAATAGTAACAAGCAACCATCTCTCAGAGCTAAAAGTGAAGACCCTAAACCTGATTAAGTAGAAGAGCACTCACTCGAGAAGCCAGAGTTTTATTTTTATGACTACCTACTATGGGCACTATAAAAAATAAAGAACTCTCATCCAATTTCTCTCCCACCCATTATATTACCTGTTTCTTTTTTTTTTTAAACTGTTTATTTTGAAGAGAGGGAAAGAGAGAGCGTGAGTGGGGGAGGGGCAGAGAGAGAGGGAGACAGAGGATCTGAAGTGGGCTCTGCGCTAACAGCGGAGAGCCAGATGCGAGGCTCAAACTCAAAAAGCGTGAGGTCATGACCCGCACCGAAATCAAGAGCTGGACACTTAATCGACTGAGCCACCCAGGCACCCTTATATTACTTGTTTCAACAGAGCCTGATGTCAACCTAGATTAGGGATATATCAAGAAAAATTAGCTTTTTGACTATAGAGTATTTTTTTTAACAAACAGACAAAATATTCAATAGATCTTTAGATATTACGCTTCCTCCTTTTAAATCCCTTATCTTTGATTCCTAGATCGCTTTAAAAACGTCGGTAAGGAGTATCACAGTATCGCATTATCTTTGTGTTATCCCCCACTAAGGAGCCCGTCAATATCTCTCAACTGGAGACAAAAAGCGACTGGGCTGCGTGGTTGGCTCACTGTACAGGCTCTGCTGAGCCTGTCCTTGTTGAGTCAGCTGTTGTCATCCCTCCGGCCACAGCCTGGGCAGACCCCGGCCTCGTGGCCTTCAAGAAAGGCCATGAACCAGGGCTGCTGTGGTAACAGTCAGTTAGAAATGGACTCAGGGCAAAGTCAGAGGTCCTGGAGCCCACTCTGAGTTTTCAAATGTCTATTGTTCAAAACATTTGCCAGCCCTTCAACAAAAGCTCGATGGGACAAACGTCAACGCTCGAGGCTCTAAGGGAATTTAGCTTCATGCTAACGCAGAAAAAAACGTCCCAGCCACTCACGTAACTTTATTAGACAAAGTGAAGCATGCCTGCTGTTAAAGAAGAAGAAGAAAAAAAAGACATTATTTTCTTTTTCCGAGATTGTGCTGCCCTCGAAAGGGAATTCAGTTGAAGTAGCAAACGTAGACCGTTTCAGGCAAACGTGTACTTTGTCTTCAAATGAACAGCTTTCAGAATGATCTTGTTTAAGCCCCCTTTTATTTTTATCTTTTATTCCCCCACAATGCCAGCTGAGGTTGTCCATCTCCCAACAGCTACCAAATGGACTAGTAATTGTAAGGCTCAGTGATTTAATTAGACTCATTCTAAACACTCACATTTTTATCAATTAGTTAATGGGCTAAAGAGAGTCTCTTTGTTGGAGCCAGGTCATTTGGAAGCTAGAGGCTTCTTGAGGGCAAGAAGCTGAAGAACCACAGCGTTAATATCTGTAATTAACCTCACGAGTCCCAGGTTGTTCAATTAGGAATGACCTCCCTTCCCTCCCATATGCCTTTCGGCAAATGGGATGCTCATGTGAAATAATCACTGAAGAAAAATGAATCAAAAAAGGATGCTGCAAAAAAACAAACAATCATACCTGGATGAAAATTAAAGAAAAGTTCCCGGTCTTCAAATGCTTCTCAGTTATTTTTTCAATTAAAGTTGTTTGTGCCTTGCGGCTTCCCCTAAAAATAATAATTCTGGGTGTTTCAGATCAGCAACGCTTCCAGTAATAGCTTTGGAGGAATGTTAAAAACTAGGGTTTTGTCGTATCAAACAGGCCAGTTCTAGAACAGGGATGCTGCGGTGTGCTTCTGAAAAAGTTCAACCTTTGATTATTTCTTGCAAATGATTGCCTTCACCTTTTTTGGCTTGGAGAATTCCATTTACCATTTCTCTGTGAAAGAAGACTTCCATCTTATACCTGTGGTTATAATAAATAAATATCAGATGCATTATATCAAGGATTATTTTGCTTCTTAACAAGCTACTCAACTTCTGCTTGTGTGAGAAGTCTATTCATAAACTGCCCATACTTATTCCCATCCACTGATAAAATGTGGAGCAGGCTTACATAGAAATAAAAACTAGTATTGGCAGAAAAAAGTTAATCTCTAAAAAGGGAATAAAACAATTTACAAATTAAAGTACAGAAAAGACCATACCAAGTGATCTACTAGGAAAAATCCACTGCCCTCAAAGAATATACACCATTATTTTTCATTTCTAACTAAATCTGTAAGTTGTTATGGTGTAACAGCATCAGTATTTTGAATTTAAGGAAAAAGATATATTCACTTTGAAGCCAGACACATCAAAATAGTAGCAGTATCAAAGGTAACTCCTTTGTTTTCTGCTTGGTTAGAAACCATCACAGATGAGAAAATTAAGGACTGAATTTTCGAGAACCAGGCAAAACACAGGAAGAGACACTCGTTTTGAGGATGTTAACAAGAAAACGAGGATAGACAACCTTTTGAGAAAATCTGAGTCTATCAGGCATTCTTCACAAACTTCGAGTCCTATCTCTTACCGCCGGGCATCAAAACTAAAGGCACCAAACAGCTGCTAAAAAGTAGCAACTCCCCACTCCTACTGTGACTGTGTTTATGTATCAGCCGCTCTGACCAGTAGCAGTTTACGTTTATTGTTATGGTCAACAATTACATTGTGCATGCTCAGTAAATACGCTGCTCGCCGCGCCTCATAAATGTGCCCTTTGTTTGCTTCATCATTAGGCAGACAGTTCGTTCTGTACAATGTCCAACTTCCAGACAGGTGGAATAAGGAGGTGGCATCTGTCTAAATATTGAATGCCACGCTTCCCCCATCTGCTGTAATAACAGTGCCGGGCCTGCTTGGCTTCGGTTACCCTCTTCTGCGTACAACCAGTCAGCCATATGCCCTATATAAGTGCACGTGCCACCAGAGCGACAGGGCCTGCTTTGCAGCCTCTGAGCTGGTCCCCAAACAAGTGGGGAAGAGAGGAGAGGTGGAGGTTGGAGGTCAGGCACGTGCAGGAATCAGCAGGTGATGGTCAATATGGCCGCTGGGAGCGGTTCAAAGAGCCAGTAGAAAAGGCCTTCAAAAGTCAATGGCCGGCATAGAGCACATTGCCAATCAAATTTTACAGGGCATACCTTCCAGGCTAGGCAAATAAGAAGATTTAGAGCACATGGCAGTTCATCGTTTATAATCCTGTCTTAGCCCAGCATGGCTTAGTGACAGTGCAGTGACAGATGATGAGCACATGACAGCTGCAGGATCTTATACAAACGCACACAGTAAAATTAAAATTAAATTAGTGACACACGTGTACACATCGGTTGTGCAACAGTTACACAATCTGTTCGGGACCCCTCGCAGACTCTGTCACTATGCCCTGGATTCGGGGTGCCCATAAGCACTTTCGAGAGGCTGCCACGAGCTGGTCCTAGCCAGGAAGGGCCCTTCCCCTAGGGCCAAGGTGGAATTCAAAAATCCTCCAAGGCAAACAAAGGTGCTTAGGATCCCACACACAAAAGTGACAAAGTTTAATGATGTATCCAATTGGCCTAATTAAAATCGACTGAGGGTTTGGAGTACTTAAAGAAAGAAGAAAAAAAGGCCAACACAACAGAAGGAAGTAAGTGTACCGGGCCTGGAGTAAATCATTAATGACCTCGCTCCTTTCAATCTGTAATCTGCTGATTTTATTACTCACAAATTACATACATTTTTTTGGGTAAAAATATGAATGCCCATCCTTGAGAATTCTAGTTTGGGTGTGACTTCGATTGTTCTAGATGTCTCTGTCTTTTGCTATACATGACAAATGTTCTATCGTTCATTTGTCGGAATATTTGTTCAGGTAACTTACCACAATTAAGGAGCTTTATGAAGCTTTATGAAGATGTTACCTATTTTTAGAAATTGAAGGTTATAGTTAAGATGTATTTACTCTCCTCCCTTGACCTAACCCACTTCAAAGGGATTTGTGGTGACTGTTTCACATTTACATTTGCTTCTCCTCAGATTTTAAGAAAAACCACTGTGTTGGCAAGCAAAAATGTTCGATAAAGAATACCGTTTCAGCTCTGACCTGCTTGTCATACATCTGTAAAATATCTTTTTTCTTTTCTTTTTTTTTTTTAGTATATTAGTTGTACAGTCGTGTCTTACTGAATTTGCAATTCGCAAATTCCTGGAAAAAGAGTTTGTAGGGGGAAAAATGTTAGTACAGACAAAAACTGTACTTACTGATTTGAAAGATTTTCACAGTCATCTAGAAAAATGTTAATTTTCTTCTCAGGAAATCAACTCACAGATAATAACGATGGTTCTTCTAAATGTCCAGATCTGTTTACACCTCATGAAATCTAATCAGGAGGGATAACTCCACGACTGTGCGTGTTTACGATAATTACTTTACAAATCATTCCAGGTTTTAACGCACAAAATAATTTATGAAAGCTTTTTCAAAGTGTTTTTTAAAGACTATTTTGAATTGTTAGCATATCAAAATCAATTTGTTGTAAGGAATGATTACGAATCCTCCCAGCAGTTCTGTGAACACTGTAACTCACTGATGCAACAAAGCCTTGAAAGGGACAAGCCATTTGATCGAAGTCACACGCAAAAAAATCATCAGCGGAATTAAGATTCAAACGAAGACCTTCTTGCTTTGCCTTTTACACTTTTATTGTAGACTCAAAACTTCCTCACCGAATGTAAACTCCTGTCCCCTCTTTTGGGTCTGCTCCTCTGCTTCAGGTCTCCTGTGTCTCTCCTGTTACTAAACATGAAGGAACCCTCAGAATCCGTGTGAGTGGATTTATGAATAAAGAAAAGGCCAAAAGGTGTTTAAGGTGGGTACTGAAGCCTCATTTCTAGATGCTTTGGGGCTGTTTTTAAAAACTTGTAAGGGTCAGGGGCGCCTGGCTGGCTCAGTTGGAAGAGCATGTGACTCTTGTTGATCTTGGGGTCCTGAGTTTGAGCCCCATGTGGGGTGCAGAGATTACTAAAATAAATAAAGCAACGTAGAAACACTTGAAAGAACTATATTTTCATACGAATGAAATCTTACCTATCGATGCTGATAGTGTTTTGGATATAAGATTTATTGGAACATTTCAAATTCTCAGAGGTAGTAATAAAATTACCTACTGATTTCCAAATGAAGTATCTTTGAAAATTTCTTCTCTGACTCCTGTATGATATACAGCTTCTCTTGAGGTCAATCTCTACTGAGTATACATACAAAATATCACACGCCTCAATTAAAGAGATTTCATGGAGTTTTTCTTAAAAAAGAAAAAAGAAAAGCTTTGATAAGCAACTGTTTTACTGTTCAGTTATTACTGCTCTGTAACCAAAGTTCCCACTGAATCCCAGTTCTCTGTCCCATTCCAACAAGTTCCTGTATTGGTCTTACGTGCTGCGTGGTGGTCTAGTACAGAAAAAGCATAGGAAACATGAATCCTACGGTATTCTACATTTAATGTAAAGCAGCAGGGCCTTTTCTTGAGAGCGAAAAGCAAATGGCAATTTTGAATCTGTATTGCTAAGCCTTATTTGGTATATCCAAACAACAGGCCGAAAATCTGCCAGCTCCAGAACCATGTATTCAAGTTAGATTCCTGGTCCATCCAAATCAGGCATGTGGTCTGTGTACCTGTGAGCACAAAAAGCCAGAGGGATCCTAGTCCCAACCTGCGTGAGCCCTTTGTGATCTCCAGACAGACCGCAATGAGGATGCACACACAAGAAAAGGGGCTTTTTGCCAAAGGTTGGAGGAAACGGGAAATAAACACTGATGGAAACGAATATGTATGTGCTATTAAAAAAGTACACACGTGTACATTTTTTGATAAATAGGTTCACGCAGAAGGAGCATCCATTTGTTGTGAAAGTTCTCCAGGGGAATGAACCACATTACGTATGATGGGAAATAGTAGCGGTCACTGCAGGTGGCCTCGAGTTTACTGAAAAGTGACACAAATTATAGAAATAACAAATCATAAAACGTCATCATTAGGTTGATGGAGTGGCCATATTTGGCACAAGGGTGTCCTCTGGAGGGAGTTCTGTGTCCGAGCTTCTCTGCAGCCCGCCCATGAGAACGAAGCTTAAATCTTTGCTGGGGGAGCAGCTTTGGGAGGTGGGGAGGGCGCAAGGCAGGGTAGGGAGCCATCTCCCAAAGTCACTAAACAAACCTTAAAAAAAAAATCTCCTCATTACTATTATTATTTCCAGCCCCAGTCCTTCATTAGAAATAAAAGAGTCATACTCAGAAGCCAAATCTGAAATGATGAAAATCCGTCGAGGAAAAGAAGGAAGAAAGATTTAGCCGTTCACCCTTCTATTACTGTTATGATTACTCTTTATTACTTAGCACTTACATGGTACTTTATTTCTTCCAAGTGCCTTACAATCCTTAATTACTTAATCTTGAAATATATTTAGAAAGGCACTTGAATTTATTTGACGCTGCTGTTCAAAACCTATTTTGCCCCATTTTCAGCCCCCACTCGCGGAGGTACAGTATCTTCCCGCTGGGGAGCGAGGTGCGGAAAGGGGTGGCCCATAGAAAACTCCTGAAGAAAAATGGAGGGGGAGGAAGGAGAGGAGAAACCAGTCTGTGGCACAATAACAATAATCAGCCATGACTGCTACTCTCTCCTTCTCTTCGGCATTCTGTGCCAATCCGGCGCCTTTCAAATTTGTAAATAATCAGTAATTTATAAAATGCAATAAATATATATTATGCATAGCATACACACAACAGAATTTTCTGACTGAATTCTGTTGCTTGTCATGCAAATAGGTAATCCTGAATCAATTAAAAAACAAAGGCACGTTGTAATGGAGTAATGGAAGTTTCTGGATGCCAGCTCCTAGGCACAGAGTCCTTAAAGACAGAGAAGAAAAAGAAACCCGGAGAACAATATCATCATTCTATCAGCGGTTAACTTGAGTCTACTTATGCATGATCAAAGACTGCAAATATAGTTTAAACAGCATGAAATAATCGCCGGGTTTACAATATGAAATGATTTTTTAAAAGCAAGACCGACAACAATCGTGGTGCCACTATGTTCGGCGACTAAAGACTAATTTTGTGATGCACAGCCAAGCTGAGCTAGTGGTAGGGAAATTAGGGTTAAGAGGCTAACCTCCCTCCCGGGTTCCCTTTGAAGATTTCTATATTCTGGGGGAGAGGGTAATGAAAATATTTTACCTCCCCTATTGCAATTAGGTCAGTGGGCCAAAGAAAAAAGCTGCTCCCTCCACCACACGCCCGTGCAGTTGCAATCCTAAAGAGGCAGAAGGGACGGGATTCAGCAATATCGCCTGCCCTAGAAAGGCCAGTCCGAAGGCAGTGAGTTCGGCTCCTCTTCCGGCTCCGGCATTTCGACCGGAGAGTGAGAGACTAGAAGAAGCGCAAGTCTTCCTTCCCGAGTCTTAGGCTTCTCACCCCTGCAGAGCATCCACACCAACTGGGAGCTCCGGTCCACCAAAACAACTCACGGCCGAAGCCTGGAGCTGAGGGCCAGTGTTCATAAAGACAGAAAGGGCGGCCCTGGCACCTCCGTTGCCGGACACTCCTTAGCAAGGACGGAAAGCCATAATGGGGAGCAGCCATCTGCCTGGTTGCCTCGCCGTTGCTGTTTTTCTAATTTCACTTCTGACACCGATGAGGCAAACGAGTGGCATACAGAACATTTAGAACCCAGAAACTTAATAAAATGGCTCGAAACATGACAGCGTTTATGAAAAAGATTAATTACTAGGAGTAAGGGGGCCTGATGCCAGGAATTTATAGGATTGATACAAATACGATGCCCTGCTGGGCTGCTAGGCCCATAAAATGCGACCCTAATCTTCAGGCCTATTGTTGTTTTTGCAGAAACAACAGGCTTCAGCCAAGACGACAAAAGGGTCTATAATAGAGTTTCAGTAGGGGGAAAAAAAATCACCAGAGCCGTGGAAAATAAACACCTTAAGAGAATCTGTCTGTGAACACCTAACCTGGCCTTCCTTCCCTCAAAGCGCCCGTGTCTACAGAGCGAAGGCGCCATGGTTGTGTTCATCTCTGAGCCCAGCCGAAGGAAAGGGGAGGACCAATTCGGAAAAAGAAACGGGGCTGCTAACTGCACAGCCTGTAGTTTTGTTCTTTAACTGGGAAATGATCCATCCTCCTTCTTAAAGAAGAGAATTGCTCTTGCAAACACCCAGGAAGCCCTCTCTGCCTCCCATCACTACTTTAGTTCTTCGCAAACATTTTTTAACCTCCTCTCCCCGCCCTTATGGCTCTCCTTGTGCATCTTGCCCACCTCTCATAATTGACGTGTCTGACATTCAGAAACACTTTGCGAAACCACAAATTAGTCATGGCAGGAACAAGAAAAGAAGCTCAACTCGGCAATTGGATTACACTAACCAATCGGACCGGTGTCTGCCTGTGTTTGTACTGGCCACATTGATGGTAAAAAGAAAGACAACTTTCGTGACTAATAATCTGAGGTTTGTACTACATTCGTGTTTAAAATCAGACACATTCTCTGGGTACCGACCAAAGGAAACACATTGTGTTTTTTCACGTTTGTGGGTCTGCAATGTCTTTGTAAAGTGTGAAGGGGTAAATACAAAAACACCTAACCTAAGTGCAACCCTGTGTTCACATATAAATTAATCTTGACATTCTACATATTCAAAGGGTTCGTTTACAACATATGGTGTCTGTTTCACACGCTAACAGTGACTTTTTAATTTGAAGTCAGCCACAATCAGTGGTCCTAAATCCTCACTGTCTCTGGGATTAATTATGGGCACTAGACAGCAATAGCAATCCTCTCTTCATGATAAGCTGCATGGAGGAGTTGGTTGGCAAGGGGAGAAAATAGGCCTTTCAAGGTTAGAGAATAACCAGACGGACACGCACATCTGAATGACATCTGTTTGAAATATTAATGATAAGATGGCCTCCCTTCTTAGAGCACCTTAGTAAGACACCCTAGACCCAAGAAATGCCGTCCCTAAAGGCTTCCTACTTCTTCCTCTCGGTAGAATGATCAAAAGAGCTACATACATCTGCCTCTACAGTGAACAACTGCTACACAAACAAGTAAATGAAACGACAACAAAAACCCGTAGTCAGAATAATGGACAGCAGCTACGGCACCGTCGGTCACCGGCTTCCCAGTTTAACAAGCCGGAACCTGCAGGAACACAGGCTGCGCACGTCCAGGCCACGCTGCCTCCCCGTGGACAAAAAGAATCGCAATCTCTGCCCACAGATGAATGGAGCAGCCACAGCTTCACTCACCACATATCTGCCCATGCTCCCCACAATTTATAATCTAAAGAGGAGTTCCTGGTCACAATCGTTCGTGCAGACCTGCTCACATAGTAAGATGCCCAAACCTCTGTATTGTTTTAGCAATGTTTTTTTCTACCTGTTTCTAAAGACTGAGGAAGGCGGAGTGAGGAAGGGGGTCAAGTTGATTACTTGCGATACTTTCCAGTCCTGGTTTTTAAAATCTAAGACGTTTTATGGAAGCAGCCTGAACGCTTCTTGGGTAGCTTTGTTGTGTATTCACTTGAGAACTTAAACACCTACAATGTGTCAGGCACTGTCCTGGGCCCGAGGATACAACAATGTGCAAAAACATGGGGTTCTGCCTCGGGGAGGGGGGATGTGATTAGAGAAAAGAGGCCAGGTCATTCCGGGTATGGCGGAAAGCTTCTTTGAGGAGAGGACATTTTGGCTGAAATCTTAAGGAGGAGTAGAAATAACCGAGGGGAAGTGGAAGTCTGCTCACTTTTGGCAAAGAGCACAGCATGAGCAAAGGTCCTGAGGTGGGTGAGAGCATATTCTTTTTAGGAACCAAAAGAAAGTTGGTGACTGGAAGTGAGGGGCGCCTGGTGCTGGAGGAGGTGACAGAGGTAGACAGGGATTCAACTACAGTATGGTCTTGCATAATTACAGAAACCCAGAATTTTTTTCCTTAGTAAGTCCGTTGCTCTTGTAGAGTCTTTTCGATTGCATTGTGAACAAATAAGAATATAAGACCTTGCTTTGGAAACCTGTAAACATTTAACGTCCCCAAAGTACTCACAAATAATATAGAATATAGAAACCTAGCATGTATGGTCTGAACTGTTCAGATATCCAACTCCTGTTTTGTAATTTGCAACACAGTTTAAAGGCTTACCCATCCAAGAAACACAGACCTATTGCCAGAATGTTCTCCTGTGCACAGCAGGTTAGTCTCTGAGTTAGGGGCTTTGCTAACACACAAGTGAATAAACTCTTTTTATAATTGACCTCTATTCAACAGAATTTTAGTTTTTTATGGCTAAAACTTTGATTCCATCATAGCTCAGAATTTGTCCCTTGGTGTCTTCTTGTAAAACCATCCACGATGGGGTGCCTGGCTAGCTCAGTCGGTAGAGTATGTGGTGGTGAGTTCAAGCCCCACGTTGGACCTAGAGCTCCCTTGAAAAAATAATGTACAAGAGATTTTACGTTAACAACCAGCACTGAGACGCCACCCTCCTAAAGACAACTAAGTCCTGAAAAACAGACAACAAACCCAAAATGTCAGCCAAACTTGGTAAGAGATTGAATCCTTCCTCAAATGTGGACGAAAGACTTGAACTAATTGTAAATACACAATTACAACGGAGATGGTTTTAGGCCATTGGGAAGTAGACTCCATGAAAGGCAATGTAAGGGAGTGTCACAAATAGGGATGTGTTGACAATCACACTTGACCCAAACGTTGCTGAAGAAAACATCTTTGTTTTCTCAGCCTAATTAAATGTGGACACGATTGATAGACAAGACAATATTCAGCATCAAATTTTGCCACGTCTCAATTCATAAATAGCCTCCAATGCACTGACTTCTCACTGAAGAATGAAGTGCTTCCAGCTCTTTCTGCAGTCTGGGATCTTGTCTCCCATGGCTGACTCTATCTTAGTAACGGAGAGAAATTCAGGATTTTAAATGAATTGGCTTCTTACTCTATATTCTCTTTTCTTTCAATCAACTCCTCCTCATTAAAAAAAGAAAAAAAGGAGGGTGGTGGTGTTATTTTTTTTTTTTTTTCCTGAGGCAAATACTGCTTTTGTATAATGGCAGTGTCCTTTTCTCTGTCTCCCAAGTAGGGACCTCTCTCATCTACTATCGGTCTCTGGGCTTTGTTTTCTGAAGTTCCTCGGTGGTTCGAAGCACCTTTTCCCCTCCAGAGTAGTGCTTAATTTTCAGGAACAGAAACTCAAACGTCGGGAACACCATTCCCCTTCAGTTGCTTAAGAGCAACTATCCCCAAAAAAAACCCCTCGATTTATCCAGAAGCCGTATTTGCAGCCTGTTAATTACATAGCTCCGCAGCAACTCTGCAGGCTGTTGGCTTTTTGGCCACTTCACTTTTCATTAGCACTTTCAGCAGAAAAAGAACAAGAACTACCAGAAGGCTTAAATTCTCATAAAGCAGCCTTGGATACTCCTCTGTGTAGTCAGGGTCTCGTAATTTTGGAAAGGGCTTTAGGGATCACCTAGCCCATCCCAGACATGAGGAAACAGGCTCAGGACCCCGTGCGATTCCCAGGGACGCAGGCTGACATAATGGCAGTGAGCGGAGAGGAGAACCTCCACAGCAGACTCCTGTGTCTTCTACTGCAGTGTAGATTCTTTGAGAACAGCAGGTAGAAGTTTGAAATTCTAGTTCTGTCTTCATGTCCTCTTCACATTGTACTTTCAAGGAAGCCACAGCGCTTTTCTGAGGCTTCTGCCTTACCCATTACATACAGTTACTGTACAGGAAGTTACTTTAAAATCTATACAGAGTAGGGGCACCACTGGGTGGCTCAGTAGATTAAGCCTCCGATTCCTGGTTTCAGCTAAGGTCGTGATCTCACTGTTCATGGGTTTGAGCCCTGATCAGGCTCTGTGCTGACAGTGGGGAGCCTGCTTAGGATTCTCTCTCTCTCCCTCGCTCTCTCTGCTCCTCCTCCACCCATGCTCACTCTCTCTCTCTCTTCCCCCCCATTCTTTCAAAATTAATAAACTTAAAAAAAATCTAAGGGCGCTTGGGTGGCTCAACGGGTTAAGCGCCAACTTCAGCTCAGGTCATGATTTCGTGATTCATGAGTTCAAGCCCCATGTGGAACTCTGTGCTGACAGCTCAGAGCTCGAAGCCTGCTTCGGATTCTGTGTCTCCCCCTCTCTCTCTCTGCCCCTCCCCCACTTGCGCACGCGCACGCTCTCTCTCTCAAAAATAAATAAAAATTAAAAAATTTTTCCTTAACTCATACATTTTTTTTTTTTTGAGAGAGAGAAACATCATGAGCAGGGGAGGAACAGAGAGAGAGGGAGACACAGAATCTGAAGCAGACTCCAGGCTCTGAGCTGTCAGCACAGAGCCCGATGTGGGGCTCAAACCCGAGAAACGTGAGATCATGACCTGAGCTGAAGTCAGAGGCTTAACCAACTGAGCCACCCAGGTGCCCCTCATACATCTTTTAGAAAAAATTCACAGTGTATATCTTCCAAGAATCCATGCATATCCAAGGAAAAACATGATCTGCGTTAAAGAAAGTGCCTATGGAGGGTGAGGACACAGAGGGATGAGAGCTGGGAAGATGACTGTGTGATCACCCGAAGAGTATGATTAATCCAACTCTCTGCACCTGAGGTTAAAAAAAAAACCTGGGGCACCTGGGTGACTCAGTCGGTTGAGCATCCGACTTTGGCTCAGATCATGATCTTGCGGTTTGTGAGTTCGAGCCCCGCGTCAAGCTCTGTGCTGACAGCTCAGAGCCTGGAGCCTGCTTCAGATTCTGTGTCTCCCTCTCTTTCTGCCCGTTCCCTGCTTGTCCTCTGTCTCTCTTTCTCTCTCCCTCAGAAATAAAATTAACATTAAAAATTAGAAAAACAAACCCTAGTGGAACAGTTTAACGAACATTATTTTTTAAGATGTGAAGACCAATAACAAGGAAAGGCAGGTTGCAAACATTAAATACAATGGTCACTCTAAACTTTATTAGACACTATCTCATCAATTCAGCATCATTGAGGGAGTGGTCGCAAATGTTAAGCAGTTCCTTCTAGAATCTGTCCTGTGGAACTGGTATAGGGGAAGGCTGCATCTCCTAAACAGTGTGCAAAACAGTTTATTAACAGCCGAAATAAACACTTGTGTCTGTTCTTCAGGGCTAGTTTCAGAGAAAACCAGTAGGAGAGTGACATCATCGTTTGGAGAAGTGACTAAGTTCCATTCCCTGCACACGGGGACAGCCCTCACTCTAGGAGATTGTGCAGATTTGCACCAGGGACCATGCTAAAGTTCTGAAACGTTAGAACCAAAAATAAGGGCATCTGTCTCTACTTACTTTATTTCTAATTTTGCTATTGGCATCCACCCAATATTTAAATAGAGTGTCATTCAAAATCTACTTTCTATTTCAGCGATTCAAAGCTGTTATAAAGCTGTTCAATGTATAAGCATTTATAACTTCATTTCAAAAGGACTTCGTTTCCCAAGGAATTTCAGGATACAGGTGACATACCCCCTCTTACCTGTAGAAGGGACTGGAAACGAATTGCAGGTCTGTGAGTTCTGCCCCTTTTAACTCTGAAGTCATTTGCATGGCGCTGGGTGGCGTAGAACCAGCAGATCCCGGAACAGCATTTGCTGGTCCTCTGCTTCCAGCCCTGCGTGGACTGTCACCGACGCATTACTAATTGAACATGATGGGCACTAGGTTGATTAAAGGGAAAATTGCATTCTACTTATCAAATGCTGATTAGCATAAGTAGCACATGTGCTTGCTTTCTCTTGCCCTATTCAATAAACATTTCGTTAGAAAAATGAATTCTGTCATTTGGGAAATGGGGCTCTAACTCATACACTTTTTACTCGGCATGTAATATTCAAAGGAACCTGATATACAGTCCATGGTGTGTGTGTTGCTGTATCTATTTGAAAAACTCCCCAAGCAGATCGTGGCCAATAATTTGCTTTTAAAATAGGGGAAGTAAAAAGGTAACTTAGGTGAGGTCTTGGCCCCAGGACATGAAGAGCAGCTGACGCAGGCCCCCCTGGGCAACAGACCAGAGCCCCCCAGGGCAGAGACACCAGGAACACAGGCTGCTCCTCTCGGCAGACAGTTCCACAGCCAGGTGGCAAAGGGCCTCGCTGAGTGTGGCCCCTGCCGCAGCTAGCTGCCTGGGTTCCGGCTCTGGTCCCCCACAGCAGCAGCAAGAACTTTCCCAAGCAGCTGTAAACATCTCCCGTCCGACCCTACCTCTCCCCCAGGCCAAAATAAGTTAGAGGAATGGCAGTGCAAGGGAAATAAGGGGAGTCAAGTATTGACTTCCTGGGGTACCTGGGGGGCTCAGTCGGTTAAGCATCCAACTTTGGCTTAGGTCATGATTTCATGGTTCATGGGTTCAAGCCCCATTGGCACTGATGGCGCCGAGCCTGCTTGGGATTCTCTCTCTTCCCCTCTGTCCCTCCTCCACTTGTGCTCACTCTCTCCAAAATAAATAAACTTAAAACAAATTAATAATAATTGACTTCCCCCTCTGTTGTAGTTGACACCCTTTGGTGTGTCTGATTAGCTTGTGGTGGCTCCCTCAGTTCTGGAAACAGGTTTGCCCACCTTGCCTGTCAACCTGGTAACGGCTTGCACTCCATGACCCACCTGGATCTTCACTGATTGGATTGGGGGTAGGGGAGTCACCTGTCTCAGGCTGGGCCAATTACTTCCTTCTTCAATTTCTGGGACTGGGTCAGAGCTGCAGCAAATTCCATGAGTACTTGCAATCACAGCGGGTAGGCCGTATTCCACCACATGGACCACAAAGATAGAGGTGGTCAGAGAGAAAGTAAGCGAGAAAGGAATTAAGTAAAAATAGCCAGAAGGGAGGGGAAAGGGAAAGGGAGAGGAGAGGGAAGAGAAGAGGGGAGGGGAAGGGGGGGCAGTGGGGGAGACGAGAGGATAAAGGTGGTCAGAGAGAAAGTAAGCGAGAAGGAATTAAGTAAAAATAGCCAGAGTAGGGGAAAGGAGAGGAGAAGAGAGGAGAAGAAAACCTAGAAACATTGCACTTCAGATTCAAAAATGCCTTTGGCATGCATGCCCTTGAGTCTGAAAGAAACCCCTGGGCCCTGAAATATTTTTCCCATTTTTGCTTAAACCAGTGTGACTTAGTTTCTTTTCCATGAAACCATTAAGTCTTGACTAATTAATATAACATGTTTCTTTCAAACAGCTCAAAGTGACTGAAAGAGAGTCCCAGGATTCATCAATATCCACGAGAAGCTAGTGCCAAGATGTCCACAAAAGTTTGGAAGATGGAAAGCAGATGGCCAGGCAGTAACTGACCCAGCAAAGCAGAGAAAGTGCAAACACCAGCACCTGCAGAAGGGAAAGGCCAAAAGCAACACAAAACAAAAGCAAGTGGATATTTGCCACAGGATCCAAGAAGGGGTCAGGATTTAGAAGCACCAGATATTGAAGAGTAAATTAGGGGTGGGGATTTTACACTGAAGAATGCCATCCTGTATGTGACTGCTCATACGGGAGCTGAGTGACCAGCAGAAGTTAGGAGAGTGCCTCTCTGAAGAAATGGAACCACAGGGGCTCTGGCCATGGACATGGGCTCACTAGACAAGGAGAAGGACAAGGGTGAAACGCTCCCCTGAAAGATGGAGGAGATGACTGACAGCTTGCAGGCTGAAGCAGGGACCACCCAGCCCCTTTCCTGCTCTCCCGGACTGCAGGTAGATGCCTTATTCTTCATATTTTAAATACAGCCAGTATAGCACAGACATCAACCAACTGGACTGAACACGGGCTTTAGCACGGAGGTAAGATCTTGTAGGCTTTAACCCTACAGCTGCCAGTTGTGGGGAGCAGAGTTTCGGAAGGGTCAGGGTCCTAAAGCAAGGGGCAGTCTGAGAGCTCAGGGCGGTGTTAAGAGTTTCATTATTTTCACAAGCAGTGTGTCTGCACTAGTGTGTCCCAGCGGAATATCAGCCCAGCTCATACCCAGAGGCAAGAAATCCTTCTCTGGTGAAACTGAATTTTTCTCTGATGAAAATCTGAAGACTTAGGGTCCCTAAATATAAAAGCCAGGTCATGCCCAATCATCCAATGGTGAACCCCAATAGTCGATAAAACTCTGCCCATGTACACAGTTTCCAACTGGCTTCTAGGGACCACTCCACTCTGAGGAAGCCTCTGCCATTAAAGTTGGAGAACAAACAAAGGAAATAAAAAACTCAGAGGGAACAGACATGAAGTGGAGAACGGGAAAAAAAAAAAAGATTTCCAATTATAGAATTAATATATTAGATGGCTAAGTAAAGAAATTGCAACAGGAATAAAAACAACCAAAAAATCATATATGCCATTCATGTATTTAACAGTTGTTTATTTAGCATATACTACATATCACCCTGTTTCAGTGATCACCTCCCATTTTCTGCCCCTCTGGCCACCCCCACAGCCACAGCCCTAGACGTATGCTTACCACCTCTCAGCTGAACTTTAGCATTGACTTCCAATTCAGTTCCCTGTCTAGTCTTGCTCTCCTTTAATCCGCCGTTTACATTTAGAAGGTAAACTCCCAGGATCTATGGGATTTCCACTGCCCAGAGAAAAGAGCCCAGAAATCTTAGCTCTGCACACACAGCCCCCAACTCAGCAGTGCTAAAGTACTTGACATTCCATAAATGTGTTGACATTTCCCAGCTTCGTGTCTTTGAGTTCCTTCTGCCTGAAATCACCTCCTCCACCTCGTCCACAGTTAGAGACAGGCTCCTCTCATGTCACCCGAACACCAGGCAGCACTGCACATGCCCTCCTCACTGCCACTGGACTCTTCTCTTTGTGCTCTTCTCGTGCATGGAAATGTTGGTTCCGTGTCTGTTGTCCCTCAAGGCTCGGGGCTTTGCTTCATTTGGATCCTCACGACCTCGCCCAGTGCTCGACCCCTGGTAGAGTAATGTTCTTAGACAAGATAGGTGGGTGTGTGGATGAACTGAGGAACGGAGCTGGGTCTCACAGGATGAATAGACTCTGGACTGGCAGAAAGAAAAGAGGAAGGCATTCCAAACCGGGAGAATGTAATGAGTGTTCAGACGGAAGCGGGTATAGGCACGGCAAAAACACTACCCAGCCTAGAACACAGGATGGGAGCTGGGCAGAGGAGAGTCCGTGAAGCCTCGGAATAGGAGTTTGGTTAGATATGGCAGAGCATAAAAGCTGTCGTTAAAATGGTTTGTGAGTAATTACAGCTTTGAGTTCGACCAATGAATCTGTCATGAAGCCTGGGGCAGACGCCCAAAAAAGCAAAGTGTGGAAAGAGTGACACGTGTGAACCCTGAGTGTGGACAAGATATATCACATGAATATCTTAGGTAAGACTATTTCCATCACATAAGGCAGGAATCATTAGCCCCATTTTGGACACAAAGGAACTGAGACTTAAAGAAGTTAAGGATCTTGCCAAAGACCACAGCAAATGACAGTAAATTTGAATCCAGATCTAGCCCACCATGAATATTGTATTGTATTCTTTGAACTCTGTATTCTAATTGTATTCAATAACTCTGATTGGCATAGAAATCTAGGTCATTTCCATACTTGACCAAAAATGTGACAACTCCGCTGAAATAAATACCATTTAAATTAATTTCTGGCTTTAAGATCTGGTTTGTTTTATTTACAAGTAAGCAAGAAAACACCTGGCATGATGTAAACAATTCACATGACTTCTTTGGTCTTAGTTTACTCATCTATAAACAAATGGTTACCTCACAGAGTTGCTACGGAGGACTAGTGAGTTAGTGAATTTAAAGTACTTAGCTAGTATCTGATACACCCCAATACTTGATAAATATTAGCTACTGTCATTACATTTGTTTTACTAACTTAATACCATTCATGTAGTAACTTTAATTCTTTAAATGTTTCTGTTATCAAAGAGACTAAGAGAATTTAAGAGATCTTAAATGTCCCCACCACAATAAAAGAAACGGCAATTATGTGTCATGACACAGATATTAGCTAACGCTATGGTGATAATCATTTTACATACACGAGTGTAATATCAACACCGTTGTACACCTTAAATGTATACAATGTTGCATGTAAATAATATCTGATAAAGCTGGAAAAAAATAATAAAATAAAATAAACATGAAATAAAATGTTTCTTTTCAGGATACAAAACTCCTTCACATCTTGCATTAGATGTAAGAATTACTTTGCAAGTTAATATTTTGAAATTATAGGCAATATATAAGTGAATCTTCTTTATACACTCTTACTATATAAATTGCTGTGCTACAGTCAAGTATATTAAAATTACTCACTAGAAATCAGAGCCACCATTCCCATCGCAGTGATTTCCTATGACATCCCACAAAATATAAAATCAGACACGTAATGAGGCAATGCTTTCGAACTTCTTATAAGCCCAAAAGGTACCGCAACTTGTTTACTTGACAGCTCAGCCATTAATTTCAGAAAGGCTAAAAGGAAGAACCACCCAGGTTACAGTTGCCTTGCAGGAATCCCTCTGCTATAATCTCATAGTTTTTTCACCTAATTAATTTCCCCTTTCCTTACACCAGAGTTTCATGAGTGTATCTTGTTTGGAGGAGATTAAGAGTCACACGCTTCATTAGCAAGGTGTAAATTATCAGCGAGGCCCTCTCCATCCACCTGCTTAATCGGGTTAATGAAGCACCTCTGCAGGCCCTTCCTAGTGCCGCCCTCTCCATGCTCTCTGCAGGTTTCACCTCCCTCGGCTGCTGGAAAAACAGGGAAGTGTTTAAAGGTGCTACAGGCCTGCTCTGTTTCCAACAAGGGAAACTTTGACTCTAAAATTCAGCTTAGCTTTGGTCTTTTGAAAGACAAAAATTGTTGCTTGGGGAAAACTACCAACAGGTGTTTCTGCTTTTGCCTTCCTGTCTCCTGCTCTTTCAGAGAGTTTGCCCTGAGTGGGGCTCGAGTCAACTCTTGAGATTAGGGTGGTGACCATCTAATAGAGGATCCTAATCTCCTTGTAGGCCCCTTGAGTATCAGTGCAAATGTCAGGAAGGTAATCTCCATCATGGTTTTTTCTGGTTTGGAGATCATCAGGGTAGCTTTTCCTTTTCATCATTTCTAAGTTCTTCAGTGTTGACTTAAAACCTCTGCCAAGAAATTTTTTAAAATGTGATACATCGTGGTTAGCTGTGTTCAAGCCGGTCATTTCTACAATATCCTTACTCCTAAAGGGATGTTCGTGGAGGCTCTCCAAGCCCTCCGGGTGATGTGCAAGCTTACTTGGAGATGCTGATCTTAGACCTATAAAGACAAAACGAGACACCCACACGTCTAAGGTACACATTTACTGGGTCACTCTCAAAGGGGCTTCTGTTCTACTCCCCAGTGCGCTCTATCCTCCGGCGGTAAAGCTAGTGGCTTCATGGTTTCCTCAGGTCTGTAGCCCAGCGGGAATGAACCCTTGGGTCCCCTCTGGCATCCCTTCAGGCCAAATTTTCAATGAACTTAAAATTAATTAGAGGTCAAATTTGGATATCAGTGACTATCTCGGGAATTTTGTCCGAGAAAGAAGCCCATTGTGCTTAAATCCTGTAGCCATATGAATTAAGTCTCTTCTTAGAATTTCCCATTATCAGTTCACTGAATTGCCCATCCCCGCCGGCCAATGAAAAATACTCCAGCCCCTGCTTTCTGAAACGCCCTAGAGTGTAAAGACAACATGCAAAAAAAAAAAAAAAAAAATTCTTTACTAGGTCAAGTTCCCCTTTTCACCATCTGTATACACTTGGATTCGAAATGAATGGGGTTGGGGGTGGGAGGGGAATAAAGATAGAAGTAGAAGAGGATCTGTAAGTATATTCAACATGTGTGTTTGTTTCGGGTATTCAGGTGGAAACTACCAAGTACAGGTGTGCTGAAAGCTTTAGTTTCTACTAGGATGTTTATACTCTGCAGTTTATGTGACCTGTAGCACAGTGCAACTTGAGCTCTTAAGACCATGTCTCACATGATTATCGCCATCCCTCAAACATAAATAGACACACACGTGTACGCAAGCATATATATAGTCCTACGTTTCACAGAAATCCTTCCTTCAGCCTCTTCCGATAGGCAATTTAAGGTGAATTATATGAATAAGCAGATTGGTCCATCCGTAATGTCAACACTGATAATGCAAATATCGTGGAGAATTTTAGACACTAGATTTTTCTTTTATTATTAATGAAAAGTAATCAAATGACAGCTGAATGTGTTTCCATTCAGGCCGGTGAGACAGTGTTAACATTAGTGTCGGGATCTGTTTATCTTCGCGCTCAGTCCTGGTTACAATTATTAAGTTGTGCAGATAAGAAACCTTTACTTTTGCAGCAGGTCCCTCATTTACTTCCTTTATAATCACTCCCATTACAGTCACAACTACCCACGTCTGATGGAATAATTCTCTTTGCAGCCGTGTAATCTCTAAGACAACATTCATTAGCATACGCCATGCTGACCCGAACGAGCGTGTGCTAGGCACCGAAGTGTCTGGGGCCGCCTGGCAGTCAGGGGTCAGCAGATAGCTTGGCCGACCCGAACTGTGCTAGAAAGCAACGTCCTGCCTCCTCTCCACATAAGGAATACTTGGACACCTCTTTCCTCTGTAAGCACATGCAAGTTCTCATTGGCTCCAGAATAAATCTAAGGAGAGAAAGTAGCCTTAAATTCCGTATCTGGACGACGCTGCGCATAGGACACGCTCCAGGATCTGATCTGTACCTCTTCCACACAGTGCTTTTGAAGGCAAACCGGTGAGAAGAAACATCTGCCTGCATCCCAGGCACTAGCTATGTTTGGACCATTCTCCGCCTTGGGACCCATATATTTCAGCCCCATGTCAACTGCACCGAAAGCCTGCGTTAACGTAGACTGACAACTGTGGGCATTATAATCAGTGTGCAAATAATATCAAAGGACAGGTGAGAAACTGGATCTTTTGGGAGAACCACCTGCGATGTCAAACGATTCCCAAGAATGTGAGGGCGATCACATGATGCTCAACCGCCCCAGAGCTGTGAAAGCTGACGCTATACTGTTTTTTTCCATAGGCACCTTAGTGTATTTCTAGCTATAGAACTTTTAATAGCCACTGGTGTTTTTTATACCTTCAAATTTTCATTAAATTAATTAATTAAATCTCATTAATTGAATAAAAATCAAATGCAACTTTGAAGTCTCTTAATTTTCTGCTACCCCGAAAGCATGTTCTGACTTTCCAGATAAGACGATTATATTCCATTATGATCAAACTTTCTCATATTTCTGATAAGTGAGTCTGCATTAGCGAAGAAGAGGCGAAGAAAGCACAGGACTTAGGAGAATGAGACTTTCCTGTTGTGGATAACTGCAAACCAGAGGGTCCCGGCTTAACTGCCTTGACTCCTATTTCACAGTTCATAGTTGAACTGAAATTGCCTCCATTCATTTATTTATTCAGCATTTGACAATCATTTACTGAAGGTCAGTACTCTGTGCTGAACACAGCACTAGAGAGTGGATACCATGCCCTCAAAGTGAGGCTCCCTCCCTCCAGGACAGGAGGTTCCTGGGCAAATAGAAAGCAATGGCTTCAAAGTAGCAAGATATCTTAAACATCTGTAATTCAACCTTCCTTCTATAAACTACAGAAATTCCTTCCACAGAACATACGACCAAAGTTTCAGCCTGTTTCTGCTTCACTAGTTCTCAGAGGAAGAGCTCACTTCTCTGCAAGTCAGTGCTTTCCCACTATTTACTCACTCTACATGTTCCTGAATTAGGATAATTCAAATTCTTCTCCTTGTAGCTCCGCCTACCATCACCCCACTACCTTTCACTCTAGAATATAATAAATTCCTTCTCTACTTTTTCTTTTTTTTTTTAACGTTTATTTTTGAGAGACATAGAGACAGAGCGTGAACATGGGAAGGGCAGACAGAGAGGGAGACACAGAATCTGAAGCAGGCCCCAGGCCCTGAGCTGTCAGCACAGAACCCGATGCGGGGCTCGAACTCATGAGCCATGAGATCATGACCTGAGCTGAAGTCGGCCGCTCAACCGCTCAACCGACTGAGCCACCCAGGCGCCCCCCTTCTCTACTTTTTCTATGTCTCACATATTTAAAGATAGTGATTATATCCTCCCTGTTTTTAAATACTCCAAATTTCTTCCAATGCTCTTCAACAGAATTTGCAAGTCCCACCATGTTTTTCAAAGTCTTTTGTAAAGTGTGAACCCAGATCTGGGTGCAGTTCTGTAGTTATGACTGGGACATTGTATTTGTGCTAATTCAGTCTACAGAGGCATTTCATGTTCATTTCTTGATTGGGAGTCTCTCACTTTTCCTGCACCCCAAGAGTTTTTAGAACCCAAGCCATTCTTATCCTGCAACTGCCCCCCAAATCCTTTCTACATACTCTTCTTAGGAATGTCATTGTACTCCAAGGCACCTAGATGTGAAACGTTGAAGTCTTTTTTTTTTTTTAAGTTTATTTATTTATTTTGAGAGAGGCAGAGAGAGAATGTGAGTGGGGGAGCGGCGGAGAGAGAGAGACGGAGAATCTCAAGCAGGCTCTGTGCTGTCTACACAGAGCCCTTACGTGGGGCTCTAACTCACAAAACTGAGAAATCATGACCTGAGCCAAAATCAAGAGCTGGGTGCTCAACCGATTGAGCCACCCAGGTGCCCCAAACCTTGAAGTCTTAAGTGGGTATTTATTATATCTCACTTGGATGGTTTGCTTTTTTTGTTCGTTTGTTTTTAATTTTGTTTTTAAGTAAAGTCTGCCTCCAATGTAGGGCTCGAACTCATGATTCCAAGATCAAGAGTCTCATGCTCTACTGACTGAGCCAGCCAGGTGTCCCCAACTTGGGCTATATAAATGGCTGCCAAATGGTCTTTCTGCCTTAAATCTCTCTCAGCTATAATCCATCCTTCAGCTACTACCACAGTCATCTTCGTAAGGAGGTGCCTCTGATCGTTTCACTCCAAATCGATGTAAACTATGTATCTTTTTCTACTTCCCCTCACTTCTATTGGAAGTGTTTAAATTTCTTAACCAAATATACGTATTTTTACTTGCCACATTTTATTTGTAATCCTATCATTACCAGTAGGGTGATAACTGTGCAGTTATATTTACAAACTTGGATAATACTCCAGGTTCACTTTATTACTCGTGTACTCATATAGTCTATTAATATCAAACTATTGAGGGCAGTAAGAACTGGATTTTTTAACTTTCTATTCTGCTTTTCTTTCCATCATTGGGCACTTTTTCTACTATAATTTTTCTCCAAAGGCCACAACTCTTGTCCATAGTATCAACGAAGAGTTATAGACCATAAGAGAAATAAAGATAAAATGCTATAAAAGAGGCAGAACCTGAGTTAAGCCTTAAAGGATGGGTAGGACTTGGGGATGGTGATAGAAGAAAAGCCATTATTGGTGTCAGGATTTACAAAGAATAAACTGGAAGTGGGCAAAGACTTTTGATAGGTCTCATTGCCAAGGATGTAAAGTACATGAGAAGAAGATATAGGCCCTAAGAGAAAAAAAGGGATTGGCTCTTAGCGTATTTGAATGCCAAATGATGGCATTTGATACCATTGGAATGACAAGCTTTTAATTTACCGTGGTCCAACTTCTACCTGTGTCTCCAAACCTGGGATTCCCTATCTCTTCAAAGTTGATAAAGATATACGCTAGGTTTGGGCTTACACTGTGTTGTTTGTTCTCATTTGAATCAGAGGAGGCAGATAGAGGGTGGTGGGTTTTATGATCCTTGCCGTGTGTCACTGATTCAGGAAGAGGGGGACACTGCCCACTTTGCCATCACTTGACAACTGCAGGCACAGAGCCCTTCGTGCTCCTCAGTACGGTAATGTCACGATGTGGCTCTTTCTGCTGGACAGCTACAGAATTTCTTCCAATTGCGAAAACTTGCATGTACATATTTAGATTCCTCCAAGTATTCTTTCTCCATCCTCTCCTGAACATCTCTGGGCCCACTCCACAAAGGAAGAGCTTCTTACCTGTTGCAAGACTCTAATGCTGCCAAGTTCCTCCTCTTCCTCCTCCTCCCTCCCCTTTATTGTACTCCTTCACCACGTACGTCTCACCACTAATTTTGTGCCATTTTTGTGCACATGACAACTTTTTCCATCTGGCTGACTTCTATCTCTGAGCACTCCAACCTCTTCAAAAAGGCAGAAAATCTGTCCTTTCTAGAACATGGATTCTTAATCTAAAGTTCCCAGGACCAGTGCCCACATATACCTATACACATACAAGGTGTTTCTGCACAGAATTCAGGGGGAGGGGGCCGTGAAGTTGGGTGGAAGGAAAGAAATCACACCTTTAATTACAGTCACCTCCTACAGAAATTTAGCATTTTCTTCCATTCCATGAATATAGGCAACAAACGTCATTATCTTAAGCAGTACCTGTGACTTCGTCTTGAGTACAGAGAGATCACAGATATTTTCATCATATTTCAGGAGCTGCAGATATCTCGAAATATTGTCTAGGCCCATCGAAACTTCAGAATTAAAGTCTTTATTGGTCTCATTACTAGATCTTATTTTTAAGGCATTAAAAAAGAAAGGCACAGGGGGGCCTGCTGACTCTGTCGGCAGAGCATGCAACTCAGTGTTGGGGTCTGAGTTCTAGCCCCACCTTGGGTGTAGAAATTACTTAAATAAATAAAACTTTAAAAAAAAAGAAAGAGAAAAAGAAAGAAAGAAAGAAATTAAGAAAGAAAGAAAGAAAGAAAGAAAGAAAGAAAGGCACCTTTTATTATATCACAACTTTTTTTTCTTTTACTATTTTGATAACCATTTTCAACTAATTGGTTTCCTTTGCAATTCTATGTTATTTTTAATGCATTTAAAAATGTCCTGGGGGTGTCTGGCTGGTTCAGTCAGAAGAGCCTGCAACTCTTGAGATCAGGGTTGTGCGGTCAAGCCCCAGGCTGGGCGTGGAGCCTACTTAAAAATAAGAAAGCCCTTTGGTCTCTGACACCACAGGAAACGTGCTACATCGCCTCCTACCTGCCGACGCTCTCTAGGCCAACGCCTCCCTCAAGTGCCAAGGACATCAAGAAGATTCTGGACAGCATGGGTGTTGAGGCGGACAACGACCTGCTTGACGAGGTTATCCGTGAGCCGACTGGAAAAAACACTGAAGACGTCACAGTCCAGGGTATTGGCAGGTTGGCCAGCGTGCCTGCTGGCGAGGCTGTGGCTGTGCGTGCCGCCCCAGGATCCGCAGCTCCTGCTGCTGGTTCCACCCCAGCTGCAGCAGAGGAGAAGAAAGATGAGGAGAAAGAGTTCAAGGAATTGGACAATGACATGGAATTTGACATGTTTTACCATAGTCCCCGCCTTCCCGCAAATAAAACTCTTTTTACATACATACATACATACTTTAAAAAACTGTTCTGAGGAGTCTATGGACATCACCAGACTGCCAAAGGAGTCTAAAGCACAGAAAGAGATTAGGATCCCTGCCTGGGAGGGAAACCTCACTGCATTTAGAGTATGTATATTTTTGTTTTATAGTACATACAACTGGGGGTGGTTGGCTGGCTCAGTCAGAAGAGCAAGCAACTCTTGATTTCGGGGTTGTGAGTTTGAGCCCCAAACTGGGTACAGAGATAGCTTAAATAAATAAAAATTTTTTTAAATAGAGTACATATAATTGGTGAATGCTCTAGAAAGAAGACACACTTAGCAGAACCACAGAGCAAAACTATTCTTCCAGCAATGGAAAAACGGCTGAGAGCATGGGGTGAATCCAAGAGTCAGGTATCGAGTCCCAACTCTGACATTTCCTGGGGTTGCGGCATTGGATCTATCATTGGTGTCTATGTACTCACCTAAGATAAAACATAGGTTTTAAAATGTAAACGAAGTTTCATGTCTAAGTGATTAGAAAGTGCCTGGTACATAGTCAGCGTTCAGTAGATAAATAATAGCTATCATTAATAATGATTATAGTCAATTATTATCATAGAAGATAGCAATATCAGTACTAGTATTGATTAGCATTAATTATTAATATAGTTATGGTTTATCATAATGACTATGATTCCTTGTTACAGTATTCTGATTATCATTTAACATCAATGACTAGGATCCCCTGTGATGTCCCCTCAAGGACATGTTTTTGTCTCAAAACGTTCATCATTAAAAGTCTTCTACAAAAGAATGATCATGAAAAGTCCATTCTATTCAACTAATATTAAGGAACGATTGATTGTGTGTGCTGTGCTCTATACTGGGTGCTGAGATTGTCAGATGGCTAAGGCTTGGCTGGCCCCCTGCCCTCGGTAGCTCGTGGTCTAGCTGGAAAGACAATCATGTAAACAAACGGTTATGATAACTTATAATAAGTGGTAACCATTAGTCCTAGAGAAGGGCTGTGAGAACCTGGTAGACAGAGGGATTAGCCGGCCAAGGAGGTAGCAGCTGAGCTGGAAGTCTTCACAGAGATGGTGATATTTGAGCTGTCTGGAAGGATGAGTCATGGTTTAGGAGGCAGGAAAGGTATAACACGAGTCAAAGCCCAAGTCGGAGAATTGCCAAGGAATGCCAAGAACAACAGCTTTGCTAGAATGTAGGGTGCAGGGTAAGCAGTGAATTGAGATGAAGCTAAAAAAGGCATTTACCACCTGGGCCAGGCCAAGTGTTATAGAGACTCGGCACTCAAAATGTGGTCCCAGGACCTGCAGCATCTGCAGCATTTGAGATGCTGTTAAAAGTGCAAATTCTTGGGCCTCACCCCCAGACTGACCAGATCAGAATCTGCATTCTGAAAACCCCAGGTGATTTGTATGCGCATTAAAGTCTGAAAAGCACTGTGATAGAACCATAAATACCAGGCCAACGTGTTAAGCCTTTATCCTGAGGCCCTTATATGTTACAGATGTGGTTTCTAGAAACTAAATTTAATAGCGGCATGAACAGATTGGAAGGTGGAGAGGAGAAAGCAGGATGGGTAGAGAAGAGACCAAAGTAAGGGCTCTATCAAGGTAGAGAGGGTACAAAACAACAGATGAACGCCCTCTGGCCTTGCCTTTGGTTGCTAGAGTCATCATTACCTATCGACAATTTCTCTGTTTTAAGCACCTGCTGTATTCCAAGTCCTGGACTGGGTACTGGGGGGACAAAAATAAGTTTAAGTGAAACCCCTGAAAATTTCATCCTATATAGTGAGATGACAGACACATGAAAAGTTAACAAATGCATAGAGGGGTGTATATGTGTTACACACATGTGTACACATACATGTATATAAACAGTATATACACTAACTGCCACCTCTCCTGACCCCTGCTCCAATCTATGATAAAGTGATTACTGGTCATCTTCTGGAGGTGAAACTGGTAATATGGAGACAGGAACCAACCCCAGGTTCACGGCTGTGCCCGATTAATCTGAGATCGGGATGGATAGCGAATGGGGGTTTAGAGCATCATCATACGAGCCATTAACTTGAGGGGAGGCAGTTTTTCCCTGACAATGCAATCACTTGCCTCGTGCTTGGAATGTTTAAACGTAGATAATATTTTGTATCTAGCAATGTTATTTTTGTAAAAAATAAAATAAATAGTTCTGCAAGATACTTTTCTCTCTCCCCATTAATATTATAATTAGTTTGTTAGATGTTTGGTGTAAATTTAATGGCTTCATGGATCAGAAGCACTTAAAACTATCTAATAAGTATTAGTGATTATTCCAAATTTATTAACCATTTTATTTCTTAGCAGAATGCCTATCTGTACTTGTCAAATGAAAGAGCATTACCTGCAAGAACCACCCCCCCCATCTTGATCAATATTGTATCGTAAAGTACACTGGGATTTTCTTTCCTACTGGTGTTGGCAACAGAATGATGTCTTAGAGTATCTACAACGTCACATGTTTTAGAACAGAAAAGTATCAGAAGGAGCTCCACAGCCATTCAGCCTGAGGAAATGTTATCTACTCTTCCTCCCTCACCCAGGAGGGTAGGGGAATGGAGGAACCAGAACTTGGCTACAAACCTAACAATCTCTAGATATACCACCATCACCTCTCTGTTTGCCCCCCACTCCCGCACCTCTCTCTCTGTCTCTCTCTGACTCTGTGTGTCTTTCTCTCTCTCTCTCTCTTGTTCACACACACACACCCCTCCTTCAGGAATTTTCTCACAGGAATCAACTGTAAACAAGACCAGCCCCATAGTTGACACAGTAGCAATATGGACTTTTACACTAAATTAAAGAATAAATATAATCTCACTGTATTTTTTTTTAATGTTTGTTTATTTTTGAGAGAGACAAGCATGAACAGGAAAGAGGCAGAGAGAGAGGGAGACACAGAATCCGAAGCTGGCTCCAGGCTCTGAGCTGTCAGCACAGAGCCCGACATGGGGCTCAAACTCATGAACTGCGAGGTCATGCCCTGAGTGAAGTCAGGTTCCTAATTGACTGAGCTGCCCAGGTGCCCCTAATCTCACCATATTATCAAAGGATATATGAATGTGTGTATCCAAAGTCATTCTGTAACGAATTGATCATTCAATTTCATTGTGACAGAAAAAGGTGTTGGGAGCACTGGATGTTGACAAGGTTGAAGAATGTCCGTGCAGATCACACCACTCCGAGAAAGATTTGGGAACAGTGTGGGGACTCCCTCTCGGAAAGAGCTGCGGAAGCTACATGTACTGCAGACAAAGCTTTCTAACATCTGCAGCAAGTCTGATTGCTTAAAGACACATATATTCACTTTTGGTCCCCCTAGGAGGATTGTGTCTAGAAAGATTAACACCAGACCATAACAAAGAAACCTGGCTGGCTCAGTCAGAAAAGCATGTGACTCTTGATCTCGGGGTCGTGAGTTCAAGCCCCCACTATGGGTGTAGAGATCACTTAAATAAATATATACTTCTAAAAAAAACACTTCCAAAAAGAAAACACAAACAAAACCCTACTACTGTTTCTCTCACAATCAACTAGTTTCTTCTTCTTCTTTTTAAGTTTATTTACTTATTTTGAGAGAGACAGCATGAGCAAAGGAGAGGCGGGGGGTGGGAGGGGGGACAGAGGATCCGAAGCAAGCTCTGTGCTGACAGCAGAGAGCTCATTGAGGGGCTCGAACTCATGAACCATGAGATCACAACCTGAGCGAAATCAGAGGCTTAAATGGCTAAGCCACCCAGGCGCCCCACAATCAGCTAGTTTCTAAGTTTACCTAGCTGGTAAGAACTCTGGGCACTCAGCTGGTATATAACATACTACGTACAAAATGATGTTTCCTTGTGGTTTTAAATTTTAAAAGACCACCACAGAGATTAAATATCTCCAATATTTTTACTAAGTCAGCTCACTCCTGATGAATCAAGGACCTAATGGCCACTGAGGTTTCAGTTGAGACCTAACAATAGTAGTTGTTGCGGTTGATGTTTTCTAAATAGAAGAACGCCCTTTGCCATTCTGCTCTTGCCCCTACCACCCCACCACCCCCACCTCGGGACCGGGGCAAATGCCGGCCATCTCCTGGTTCTGCCAAAGACAGAGTGGGAGAAAGGTGGAGAGCTGCGGATGGACTGCCACGTTCATGCCAGCTGTAAAAAGGGAAATATTAAAGCCACAGCAGTCTTTTTGCGAACCCATTGATGCCAGGCGCCGGGAGAAGAAAATCTGCATTGGCAGGTTTTGTTATTTTTTAACTTGACCCTGACAATACCTGCTGTGCTACCTGTGCTTTCTGCCAAAGAAGTGTCAGATGAGGGAGGAAGTTTGCACACCTGGTGAATTCAACATCACAATGCCATTTGGAGGGAGGAAAGAGAGAAAGAAAGGCAACTACAGAAAAGAACAGAGCCAAGAAATAGAAACTGGGGAGGAGGAGGAAGAGTAATGAAACAAACAATTTGGAGGCATTCTTGTGTGACATTTTCCAAGATCGTATTACACCACAGGGACAGTAATGATTAAGTATTCTAGTAGCCTCGGAGTGTGAGAATACACCACTCCGGGTTTGAATTTTTGTACCTGGAGCTGAAAAGGAAACTGCACCAGCCACTGTGTCTGTCTGAGATTTTGATGGCCTGTTTGGCTGGGCTGCTACTCTGCAGAGTTTCCAACTGCATGTAATTAAACATTAAGTGGTCTCTTAATGGGCTGTCTTTTCCAAAAAGGCCTTTCTTTAATTTACAATCAGTATGTCTGTAGAAAACACTAGATGATTGCTTTCGCCTATCCCAGGAATACTTTGGCCATTCCATTCACAGCCCTGTTTTTTAAGGAGTCAGTCTGATGGAGGCAATTGGAGGGGGTGAAGGAGGGGTGAGTTTCAAAGACGTTCAAGCCTAAGCCAAGCTCGTTAGCAGCAACTGTCACAGAACAAGGCCAGGACACAGGACACCATATGGAGCTTCTGCAACCACGGGCCCTGAGACCCACGTCGGTTCTCAATGCAGAGCATCTCGTGCGTTCCGACCTCCCTCCGCACCCCCAGGACTCCCAGAGGGGCCTGAGTGTGGAGCATCACAAGCTATATCCGTTCATTGGAACATCTGGATTCTACTCGAATGTGTTTTGAAAATATGTGTTCTCATCCATTAGAGGATCAACAGACATTATCTTCTAGCGTCACCTGCATTTCCATACATCCTTAAACGCACCAGCATTTTCCTTTAGACTCAGAAGCTTCTGCTCCCATTATGATCACCCAGCAGAATGGTCTCCCATAAACATGAATGTGAGCTCCATGAAGCTGAAACTTTGTGTGCCTGGTACAGAAAAGACCCTCACATAGTTACTGAATGAATAGACACATCTTACCATAGTCCTAGTTTTCCTAAATCCTAAATGAAAGTTTAAGTGGAAGCTTAATTTTGTAAGCTTGACAGCTGAGAAGCCTTTCCTATAGCCATTCTAATACCCATTTTAATGTTTATTTTTGAGAGACACAGAGAGAGAGAGTGAATGGGGTAGGGCAGAGAGAGAGGGAGACACGGAATAATCTGAAGCAGGCTCCAGGCTTTGAGCTGTCTGCAGAGTCTGATGCGGGACTTGAACTCAGGAACCCTGTGACCACGACCTGAGCTGAAGTCAGACACTTAACCAACTGAGCCACCCAGGCACCCCTCTAATATCCATTTTAATGTCTCTGGGGCCAGAAAAATATTATAATTTTATTATTCATATAATTGTTACTAATGCAGTTAGTGTCTGCTGTTCAGAGAAATTTACAGCAGGCATGAGAAGCTACAATGTGCTTGGTTATTCTCTCACTCTCCTAAAGAGGTCAAAGCTGAAGTGTCTTCAAGGCAAACATGGACTCTTATTAATATAACTACATCTCTTTGTGGAACAAATGCAAATCTATATGAACCTATTCCCTTTGGCAATAATACCATTAGTGTCATAAATGTCAAAAGGTATTAAAAACTAAGAGTGGTGTTTAATAAGCATACGGGTAAGTACCTTATAGGGAGGAACTCTCACCTAACAGGTCACCTAGTTGTGAGTCGAGCTGTCTGCTGATGCTGGACAGTTCCTGAGGCTTAATTCCAAGGGTTCTTTCTTCTTCCTTCCCTGACTTTAAATGCTCCAGACTGGTGATTCTGTCACTTCCCTTGAGCGACACTCCCACAGCATTTGAGAGGTCATCGCTGAGAGATCTTTTGTTTTCATATTTTTATTCCAAACTAGTCCCTCAGCTGACCCTGGACAATTCTGATGGGTGATGCCTTTTCAGACTCTTGCAGGTGGTTGTCAGGTCCCTGCTCCGTCGCAGTCATCAGAGAGGTCCTGCCTCCCTGTCCATGCGCTCAGAGACGTGTTTTGAGTTTGCAATCTTAAACAAATTGCTTCCACAGACCTGTGTGCTGAAGAACTGTGGAAGCTGATGACTAAAGCTTTGCTCTTTGCAAATGGGGTCCATTTTGCCTATTCAGGCTTTCTTGAGATATCAGCCCCTCTAGCCACTTACTCGTTTTCTCCGTAATTCCTTAGAGAGCTGAATTGCCGTCTTCAGTAAATTCATTTGAACAAATTCATTACCCTGTTCTCTTCTCCTTCTGCCATCATCCTTACTAGTTGATTTGCATAAAGCTTTTTTTATTCCCAATTATTCTCTTCTTTTTTTAAACCAAGGGCCCAATTTACAAGGTCTTTATTATTTTATTACTAAACAACTTTACCACACTTTTCTTGTTAAATGCTGATGTTTAGGGGGGAAATTGTGAAACGTGCTGACAGCCCTGTTTAAGCCATATTTAAAAGGAAATTAAAACCATGTTTTGACAGCATTTTTAGAGATGAGGAGGAGGCAATAAACATTGTCCATGGACTGAATTAACCTGTAGTATGTGGGACCAAAGATGCTAGTATCATTCTCAACGACACTGAGAGCAGGTTGGGGGTCAGAGCATTTGGAGCTGGGGAAAATCTTCTTGCAATAATGGATAAACATCTTAAATCTTACATGGAAAAGACTAGAAGTATGATTTAAAGATAGCAGTGTGGCGGCGCCTGGGTGCCTCAGCCGGGTAAGCAGTTAAGCATCCAACTTCGGCTCAGGTCGTGGTGTCCTGGTTCATGAGTTTGAGTCCCACATCAGGCTCTCTGCTGTCAGCGTGGAGCCAGATTTGGGACCTCTGTCTCCTCTTTCTGCCCTTCCCCAGCTTGTGTATGTGCACCCTTTCTGAACAATGAACATTTAAAAGATTAAGAAAAAACAATTAAAGGTGGCAGTGTGGGGGCGCCTGGGTGGCTTGGTAGGTTAAGCAGAGACAGACTTCAGCTCAGGTCATGATCTCATGGCTCATGAGTTGAGCCCTGGTGGCGGTGGTGGGCTCTCTGCTGTGTGGAGCCCGCCTTTAATCATGTCTTTCTCTCTGTCCACCCCCCCATGATCTCTTTCTCTCTCTCTCTCTCTCAAAAATAAACACTAAAAAAAAATTTTTTTTAATAAAATAAAGATAGCAGTGTGGTTTGTTTTGTTACACTTTGACCCTCCTGTCAAATTTGTCTTTGCTCTTCCTTCCTTTTTGCCAAATATATTTGCAGATTGCAAAATCCTTATGGTTTCTTGGACTGTGGAACAAAATCGGAGTCTCTTTGTGACAAAGGCAAACACAACACAAAATGAATTTAACCATGTAGTTATGCTACATCTATAATTTGATACATATTATACAATATTACATGATCACTCTGGTATTCTTCCTATATCTGTGTTCTTATCCTTTTGGTAGAGTGAGTACAGTCAACGTTAGTTCCTCCAGGCTTCTGACTCTGACTCAGTTTTGCTGCTCAGAGACTGACTACCGTGACAGTGACCATAATGGTAGTAATAGTAACAGGGAACAAGGATTGAGCACCTACTGTCTACCGACGAGACACTGAACTAAGGGCTTAACCCTCACAACAATCAGAGAAGTTGAAACTACTATTTTTTCCTGTTTTACAGATGAGGACACTAAGGCCCAGAGGGTTGGAAAATCTTCATAAGGAAAAATATCTACTTCATTATAGAGGAGCTTGGACTGAAAACCAGACAATCGAATTTAAAGCCTGAATGTTCCATCACTACCTTTAACTACTCCCCTGGTGGAACTAGGGGTCAACTTCTCAAATAACAACAACAACAACAAATATGTACTGACTTACATTTTCCAAGACACCTGGAAGTCACAACTGCTTATTAAGTACTGTTGTGTGAGGGTTTCTACAATACCATGAGAGCCAGAGGCATAGGCAAAAACCAATACCTCTCACTCATGCCACCACTACCACAACACAATTTGTATATGAAGTTGAGGTAAAATTAACCAAAGTGTAGAAAAAGCTCGAGATATTCAGAAAAAAACAAGCAGGATGAGACCAGACTGCACTTCCACGCGGGAAGCTATACTGGTTTCTGAGGGCACGAAATCTACTCATGTTATTGATGGAACGCACGAATGTGAAAGTTCTAGACCTACAGTAAAAAACTGACCTCTGGAAAGCAGCAAATTGGTCAACTGGGATAGAGCTTCAAAAGGCTGAGTAGATCACCAGGTCCCATGTCCTGCTGATGGGTTTGCGATATATGCAAATCACTTCAATATGGGAGGTTGATCCAACCTTCATCACTGCCGTCGCAAGGCAAGACGAGACCAAGAGAACACAGGCCTGATCTCTTCTGTCCAGGCTCTAAATTCCATCCAGCCCACTTCTCATGGAGCAGACACATACTAAGGACAGACAGTCCTGAAATTGTAAGCTCTAAATATCTAAACATTTTGCTTTGCCTCTTGTCTGCCTGGGCAAATGCTGGTCATGTGTTTTTGAACATTATATCATCAAGACACTGGAGCCAACGCCAGTCTTAAGCAGTAACCAGACTTCACTGTTTATTCCATGCCCTATTTCCCCACAATCCCTTAAGAAAAATCTTCCGATGTTACAAAATACACCACTGTTATCAAACGGTGACTTTTTATCCTAAGGGGTGTCCTTTTACCAATTGTATACAACACTCTCATCCTGAGATTAGTAATTATGACTTGAGTTTGTTTATTTAGTGTATCATTTTGGGGGGAAGATACCAAACAATGGAGTAGGGTTTGCAGACACCGGTTAATTAAAAAGCGAGGTCAGCAAACAAAGGGTCTAGGAATGAAGTTATAGAACACACTGTTTGCTGACTGACTGAAATTCTGCATATGTCAAGTTGATTTTTGATCTTGCCCAAAGGAGCTTATTGCTAAAAATACCTAAAATAATTTGTGTCTACTTTTACTATCAATGACCCACTTCCAACACATGGACTTTAAACAACATATTATTAAAATAGCTACAGTATTTTTGAAACCTCTCGATTTTTTTTTTTAATCTGTCAGTCCTTTCCAGAGCCATCTAACAAAATCAAATAGAATGATTACAACTAGGATATTGGAGCAGCAGAGGCAGAATAATTCCACCAAGCAGTAAAGGAGCATTTCTGTGACTTTAGGCGAGAGCCGAGTACCCTGGGATATGAACCTAAAACTGTTCCCTCTAGGTATTTGTAAAGTGCAAATAGTTAACAGTTGCCCTGCGGGTCACTTAGCCTGGTCTCCCTCTGGGCATCAGTGGCTTTCCTTCACCACTACACCCCTTTCCTTTATTCTCCAGTGTACCCCCCCCATTTCCTGCTGCCCCTTCTATCCCTGAAAATGATATGGAATGAAAACATGGCGATCTGTACTGACCTTCCAGATTGCAAAAACAAAGCCATTTTCAAAACAATAAAAGCAATTCTATTGCCTTTTTTTTTTATATGTGCATTTTCCCTCTACTGTTTGGCAAAAAACATTCATTTCCAGAGGCTTTTTCTAGTCATAGTCACGGTGATGTTGTTTAAAGTTTATTGGGAAATAAACACAGGGAAAACACACAGTTACCTTTTTCAACCTTTCTAATTTGTATTGGATTCTAAGCTCCCACATCTTGGCCCTCGGGCATTTTCCTTGATAAAGCCCTCCTGCCTTCCAGTCCAACAAAGACCAAAGACTTTGGATATGAAATTTTAAAGTAACCACTGGAGAAGAGGCTTCAATTGTATTGGCCCAACTGGCAATCTGTGGAAGGCCACATGAATGGTGCAGAGATAACGCCCTGCCTTTCACCTTGCGGTCACCAGTTTGAGTCAAGCAGAGATTAACGGTGTCCAAGGGCTGTTATCATCTGGTGATGGCTTGGGAGCTGATATGAAATAAATTGCTAGTATCTTGCGTCTACTTGCCTGAGGTCGCTCGGTTCAGGCTATTTTAGGGACCAGATCCAAATCTTAGCTGCAATGGTTACTCTAAATGGAAGCCTCTGCGCAAAGATCAAATGTAAATAAACCCATAGATTATGCTTCCTCTTGCACTAATGGAAGATATCCCCTTAGACAAGGTTGGAAGTAAGCTGGGGAGTTCTGGGTGGGGGGAAATGGGCTAGATCTGCTATTCTGAAGACAGACCTCTGAGTATTTAATTTAAATTCTACCCTGGGTTCCTTACAGGTGATTATGCCATCTGACCTTGAATTCCTTACCTGGATGGTAAAACCATGCCTTCCTTCTGATTCAGTCGGAAGGTCCCACCTCCCTTATCTATTATGTCACCCACTTTTGACAATCATTAAACTTTAAGGAAAATGAAAACCTTTCAACAGAAAAACTTGGGAACCTAGGCATGATTACTAAATTTATGTATGTGCACAAAGAGAAAGAGATCCAATTCCTCCTAAATTTCCTAAAGTTTTAAATTAGAGCCAGATAATATTCTGTTGTTAGTACTGTTGATTGTCTTGTTTGGGTTAAAGAGGCTTGGGGTGCCTGGGTGGCTCAGTCACTTAAGCATTTTGGTTTTGGCTCAGGTCATGATCTCATGGTTCTTGAGTTCAAGCCCTGCATTGGGCTCTGTGCTGACAATGCAGAGCCTGCTTGGGATTCTCCGTCTCCCTCTCTCTTTGCTCCTTTCCCACACAGGCTCTCTTTCTCTCAAAAATTAAATAAACATTTTTTTAAAGTGGTTTCTTGGTATGAATCATTAAAATATTTGCTTAAATTCTCTACATTTCATGTGTAGATAATATTAAAAATAAGTCTTATTTACCTGTTATATTACAATGTGTTATACATAAATAACCTCATGGACAATAATTCAAATTGGGCCTCACTAGATAAAAGTCAAAAATAAAAGGGATTTTTGAAGATTACTTTGTTGAAAAAAAACAAGTTTTGAAATGTTAGGGATAGATCTAAATTTCACTGGGCTGCCATCCTGTCCAGCGCTTAGGAGAACTACAAGTGTCTATCCCCAAGTTCAGCCTTCTTTCACAACATAATAATCGTAAACACCAATGACTCTTAATTTAGTGTGGTGACAGCCTTTTCTTGTATGTGAATTTAACAAAAGCTATAGATCTGTCCAGAAATATTATGGTGAACACAGACCAAAAAAAAAAATATATATATATACATATATGTATATGTGTATATATATATATTTTTTTTTCCATACAATTAAGGGAATTTACCCATCCTCTAAAATCTATCCATGGACAACCATCCCCAAAGGGAAGCTAGAACCACAGGTTAAGAATTCATGAAGGGGCACCTGGGTGGCTCAGTAGGTTGAGCTTCAAACTCCCCCTCCTACCATGATCCCCCTTGTTCCTGAGTTAGAGGGATGTTGTTCCCACATCAGGCTCTGCTCTCGGCACACAGAGCACACTTTGGATCCTCTGCCTCCCTCTCTCTCTGCCCCTCCTCTGCTCACCTTCGAGCTCTCTCTCAAAAATAAACAAACATTAAAAAAAAAATTCCTGAAAAAGATATCAGCTCAGGCACGTCTTAATAAAAGTATGACTTATACCCTCCATACCTTTAGCTATACATATGAAGGGGGGGGGAAGGAGGAAGAAAAACGGAAGAGAGGGAGTAATGTGTTCATCTAAAATGGTCAGGAATCAAGATTATTGGTTTAATCAACTCAATTATTTGGTATTCAAAATGGAGAATGTATGTTTGTACCACTCCCCCCCCCCCCCCCCCCCGCACCCTTCTCAAGATCAGAGGGCTTTATCCGTGGTCAGTTTTAAGACTAAATAAAGGCTATACTTTTTGGTAGAGAATTAATAAAAACTGAGTTTTTGTTAGCCTTCTAAAGCTTCAAAGTGGCCAATTTAGACTAAAATTAAAATAGAATCAACTTAATCCGCGAGAAGAGCTATTGAGAAATACATTTCAATTAGAGACTTGCATCAATTTAAAATGTGTAATATTAACGTGACTCTTCACTCCAAAATTACCTAATTTCATTTTTGGATGTGTGGGTGTGTGTACAAGTCTCCAAAATATCTGCCTCCTTAGGACTGTCTAGCAATAAGAATGAATAGCTGGAAATTTCGAGCCAAACATGACTCAAAGGTTGTCAAACTTGCATGGGTCCGTTTGGGAAAAGCTCGGGAAAAGCTTTATGTACGTACACCCTCAGTGTTCAAAACTCGAACTCAGCGTTCATTTTAGGACTCCTTACCAGTCTTCTCGAACCTGCCCGTCAGCTCCGGAGGGCCAGGCCAGGCCGGGCCTCCAGGTGAAACAGGAAGCCGCCCCCCGCCGGGGCCCAGGCCTCGGGGTCGGAATGGGCGCTCGGCCGCCAGGACCCAGGAAGGGGCCCAGATCCTGGGCACTGGCATCCAATCCCAGGCCCGGCCGGGGAGGCAGCGGTTACTCCAGGTCGCGGGCTCTATACGGACAAGCATGTCTCAGTTCCCGCGTCTTTTCGCCACGAGAACCTGGAAGGAGGAAATGTGGATTTCGGTGCCCCCCGGGAGTGGGGCGCCCACGTCGGTCGAGACGCCTCCGGCGTCGTCACATCCCCTACGCACAATCCCGACCTTCTGGGAGACTCCGGAAGCGGCCGAAGGTGCAGCACGAGGACCATGGGACACCCCCCACCCCTCCCCCACCCCGGGCTTCCCGCTTCCGAGAGCGGCGCCACTGTGCCTGGCGCCCGAGCCTTCTCAGTCTCCACGGGGTCCCAGCGACGGCGGGTTCGAGGCCCTCTGCCGTCGGAGGTACGCGCGAGGGGTCGTGGTCTCGCTGTCCCCAGCAGCTGGCCGGAAGCTGCCTATTCGTGTGAGACTCTTAGCGGTCCCCAGCACTCCCCTGGTCTGCAAGTCACCTTAGCGGGGGCGGAGGCGGGTGGGCGCCGCTGGGGCTGTTGAGGCCCAGGTTTCGGAACCCTCCGCTTAGTTTGCTGAGTTGGGGAGCGGGTGGGGAGGGCGGAGGACGGGAACACGCTGCGCCGGCCCCACTTTTCCTGAAACCCGGGACCCCGCTCCCTCCGGCGTCGCAGCGCCGGCCGGGGCGTCCTCAGCAACGTCGACCGCGAGCGGCCAGGCCCGAAGGCTTCCGCGCCGCCGGCAGGAGCCCCGGGCGAGTGTTCCAGACTCGGCCGGCCTTGTCGGGGCGGCCCGGCAGCGGCTTCAGGGACTCCGCGCCGGGGCGGAGAAGCGCGGGGGTCCCGCGGGGAAGCCCCGGACTTAGGGCAACGCAGACATCCCGGGCGCGGGCCTCCATCGGCCCTAGCCACCGCCTTTCGAGCAGAGCTCCCTTAGAAGCAGGGAGGAGGGGCAGTGGCCCTCGACCCGCCCCTCTTTCGTCTGGAGGTGACCTTATGCCGACCGGCAAGTTTTCCCCCTCCCCTTTCCAAAACTCAGCGCGTTTGTTAAATCCGGTTAAACGAAGAACACAGAAGTCTCCCGCTCTGCTGTCGGGAAGAACGCCTCTACTTAAGAGCATCGCAGCTAAAATGTGGTTTGGCTGTAAGCTGATAATCAAGTAGCTGTGGTCAGACACCCACTCCAGAACATCGCTATTCAGGGACCATGTTGTCACACACGACGTCCATTAGGCCCCAGTAATCCGCCATCAACGCATTTTAGAGCCATTTGAATGTTAAGGAGATTTTTATTAATGGCCCATGAGCCTAAAATGTGACTATTGGTTCTTGGAACAGATTTTAACAACTAGGGGCCGGGATGAGTGATTTTCAGGTTGCAGTGTGGCCGCGGGCCTCTGGAGACTCCAGTTGGGGGGTTGGGGACAGGGCCTAAGGGAGAGCCTTCACCCAAAAGCTGACTCTAAGGGGCGCTTCAGGCCTTCACCTGGGGAACCGAGGGTGGAGGGCAGCAGACCTGCAGGGTGCAGTCAAGCGCTGCGCCTGCGTTTCCCGAAGGTCGCGTTTGCTGGTCTCGTCGTGGGCAGTTCAAAGGGGTAAAAATCGGCACTGATAAACAGCGGCTAGAACTGGCATCTTAGTTTTAAAGACACCCTAGGCTGGAAGTGTCTCCTAGTAAGAAACCTTTAATCCAAAGGTCCCCTTCCCACCTTCACAGTAGGCAAACTCAGGCGAGGACACTGGGAAGAGGGTGGCAAAGGATTCTCATTCTTGGACACCTTTTTTTCCCTCCTGGTGCTGAAACAGAAGTCAGTTCAAACTCTGGCCACTTACCATTACACATTTGCTGTGGGATTCTTTTTTGTTTTCTTTGTTGTTGTTTTTTTCCACCCTCCAATACCATGTTTCCTTCCACTAAGAATGGAAGGTAAAGGGTGGGGGAGATTAAGGAATAAAAGTGAGTCATAGACCTCATGCTGTTCGACTTTCCCTTTAGGAGAAAAACAAAATTCGGAGTCGACCCTCCCCCCAGTGATAGTCTGGTGTCTCTGGCACCTGTAGTTATCTTTGACCGAATAGGGTGGGCTCGAATGGGGTGGGCTCGGTAGGGCTCCTTTATTTGAATTCGCTTATTGTTTGTTTGCAGTCGACGGCAGGTTGATTTTTAAATATAAAACACGCTGCTTGCAAGACAGGAAGTCTGACTGATTCCCTTTAGAATTGGGGGGATGCCTGCCTTGCTTCTGGGAGCTGCTGCAGAGTAGAAGGTCTTTCAAACGCATGCCTGCTTACTTCTCTCCAGCCACTTCTGCAGGCAGAAGCTTCCTCCAGCTGGCGAATGGGTTCCGTTTCCTTCGAATTGCCTCCATTAGAAAAACTGTCCTCTCCGAATAGTACCTAAATTTTGTTTTAATCGGGTTTAAAACAAAAACCCATGTATGCTTTCAAAGCCTCGTATTGCTATTAACAGGCAGTTTGGAAGAGATGCTCCAAGCAATTCTATACAATGTGTCTCAATACACCGGAGCACTATGGTTTCACATGTAATGTTAATTCTGTCCGAGACAAATCCCATAATCTGTGCAGTTTCAGAGCCTAATAGTGAAAGACGTCGGGGTGGGTTTTGTTTGGGGTTTTGCTCTCTCCATCCCAGGGGCTCCCTGTCTTTCCTATCCTGCTAACCCAAGGGTGGAAATGGGGCAGCTGGGGTATCAGGTTTTATCCCCGAATGCTGCGCTTACAGGGTGCTACGGGTTGAGGAGAGAAAAACAGGTGTGTGGAAGGCACTGGTCACAGATCTGGGCATGCAGATGCGTGACTGGGGCTTGGACCCTTTTGTGATAGGAGAGGTGAAGAGCTGTTCTTCCTCTAGGTTTCCAAGGAAGGCAAGAAGCAGGCTGAGGTCATGGCTCAGTTCCGACCCTGTATTTTCCCATTTGGGTTGTTTTCTACGACGGTCAGCTTCCATTTGTGTGGGATGCGCCGGACTCCTGCCTGACTCCTTTGTTTTTCCCTTTTGCATGATTAAAACATGTCTCTGTATGCAGTAAACCACCACCCAACACTGGCACGCCTGGTTTTGGGTTACAGCTTTGTCTCGGTAACAGCAGCGAGGTTTTCACCGGGTGTTAGATGCGGGTTCAAACTTGTGCTGTACGTGGCAGGTCTGGCTGCCCGATCACCCGCTTCTGGTTAAGTGGGGGCGGGCACAGTTCTGCGGCCACTGCCCTGCAGGTAACCAGAATGGGCTTCCTGGCGCTGTCCCGGACGCCTAAGGCACCGCTTCCCTATTCCAGACCTGGCCTCCAGCCTTCGGGGTTGTTCAGTGCTGCGTACAGGTCCAAAAAGGAAAAGACTGGGCACTCGGTTAAAAAACGAAATGTAGAGGAGTGGGAGAAAAGGGATGAGTCAAAGGGACGAGGCTCCCCTCTGAAAGCGTCAGCTCAGAGCCCAGGACCCCGAGGGAGGGCGGAACACGCAAGCACGACTTACCCAGACCCGCCGGCCCAAGCACTTGGCTCTCTAGGGAGATCTCTGAGGGCCCAAGGCAGGCCCAGCTGGACTCCCAGCCGGCGCCACGGACGCCCCGCGGCGGGAGCCCCCGCTGTGGCGGCGGCGGCGGCGGCGGCGGCCTCCCCCTCGCTGCCGGGAGGAGACTCAGCCGTCGACTGCGCTTCCTCCCGGGAGACGAGGAGAACCAGAGGCCGTAGGCCCCGCCAGGCCCGCTCTCGCCTCCCTGGCCCCCTCTCCTGGGCCCGGCTTCTCCTTGGGTCTCGATTTTCGTTCCTTCCAGCGCAAGGTGCTCGCCTCCTGGCCGGACCACACACACACTCGCCCCCTCTCCGCCCCGCAACTCGGCCGGGCCGTGTTGTCAACGGGGCCACCCGCGCCCCCCAGGCCCGCGGCTGACCCAGAAAGCGACTTCAGGGCTCGAGGAGGCCGCGCGCTCTCCGTGCGCTCAAGGCGCGCAGGCCCCGCGGCGGCTCCTCGGCCCTGCGCGCCCGCGGTCCCCAGCCTCCTGAGCTCGGGCGCGGCCGGATCCCGCGGCGCCTGAACTCTTAGCCGAGTGGGGTGGGCTGCGGCTCGGCCGAGGTCCTGGGTTCGGACCCGAGCCGGAGGCAGAGCCCAGGGAGGGAGGGGGAACTCAGAGGACCAGAGTCTCCTGTGGCCTCCGCCAGGCCCGCGGGACCGTGAGTGGTGCCCGGAGGGCGGCGTCGGCCTGGAGAACTGACTTGGGCCTCTGCCCCAACTCGGGCTCCCAGGGGCAGAGATGCGAGTACTCTCCCTGGCTAGCTCCCACGGGCAGGCAAGATTTAGAAAACACAGCTCTGAAAGAGCGCGGTGGGTTCGGCCGAGAACCCAGGCCGCTCTCCAGCGCCGGCCCTGCGCACACCTTGGCTCCCAGTTCCCGCAGTCCGGCCCAGGGCCTCCCGGGGCCCTGTGCCTGCCGCCCAGGCTGTGCGGGGCTCGTGGTGGTGGTGGAGGTGGGGACGCTTGGAGGAAAGGGGAGACCAAGGAAACCGAGTGGGAGTTGAGGAAACTGACCATTATCTAAAACTCGGAAATTTCGGTAGCCGGAACTTTATTGACTTGATTGAATTTCTCCCCTTATCTATGAAGGTTAGAAACACTCCCAAGGTGAAATACAAAGGGCCAAGAATCGTTGTGGGGAAGATAAGGGATTGGGGCAACAGATCTTTGTGAAGCAGACTACCCCACCCGACCTCTGCCCCCGCCCCCCATTGCCAATACGCAGTTGTAGCTCTACGCCTTTGGAGGGTGACGTCATGCCATTTCAGTACAAGTATCGCCATGACTGGGCTTAACTTTATTAAACCCGGTCTTGACGAGGAGTGGTGATCAGAACCCTCTGGACGTCTTTAAGCCGGCGCTTGCTCCCCGCCCCCCTTTCCCTCCCTTCGTTGCCTGCGGTCAGGGGGAATTCATTTCTACTTTGCCGTCAATTCAAAGGGATTTAACTCCGTGGTCTGTTAAACGAAGTTGTGCAAAGGTGATGGAAAAATTAGTTTCAGAAGATGCTCAACGCCTTTTTCTGACCTCCTCTGTGTCTATAGTATTGGGAGAGACACCTAACTGCGTTATTTGCTGAGCAATGCCATGTTTGTCATTATTTTTGAATGAGGGGGGGGTCTTTTCTGGTCCTTTTTGGGTCGTTCTGAAGACTGAAATAGGTGAGAGAAATTACTTTCCATCTGCTTTACTGTGGCATGAGAAGGGCTGGGAGAGTGACACCCAGAAGCTTAAAATTAGAAAGCAAAGATTCTCTCTTGGGCCTCGATTTCACTTCGGTGTAAACTACTGTAGGGTAAATATTACCAATGGGTCCTGGAAAATCTTGCCATCAAGTTTGCCTCAGTTGCTTATGGTAAACTATTGCATTTCCTTTAGCAGTAAAACAAAACCAATTTCCTTATTAGGCAAGATTATGTGGGGTTCAAGAGAGCATGCACAGCCAGGGACAGAAAAATTAGCCAGAAAACAAAATGGTTGCAACTGCTAAAAGTTCATTTAAAAAGTTACAGTCAAGAGTCACTTAATTTTGGTCAAATTTAAGAACATAAAGATTTTAAAGTTAAATATTGCTTCTACCCGAGGAGCACCACGACCATTGGCCCATTTGTCTTTTCTTACAAAATGCAGGTAGAACGGAGAAGGGAGCGATTTTCTTTTCCTCAGCACTTTCTTTAAACAAAACAAAAACAAAACTGACCAGGGTGCCTTATGTTCAACTACCGAAATTATAGGTTTTAAAACTTTTCTGGAACTCTTTTGTTCAGAAATCATTTCTGCCTGAACTGCTTTCAGATTCTGATTACATTCCCTCTCATGTTTATCTCGTATTTTTTTTTTTTGGAAGTTAAAAAAAAAACAAACCCTTAATCAAATGAGAGAGAAAAAGCAAGGAATTCTTGTCATTCTCATTTTCTCTGAGGTACTACAGTTCTTCCTTTCTCGCTAAAAAAAAGAAATGAGCTAGGTTAAAACGTACCAATAAAGTGCCTAAGAAATCACTATGGTATGCGGCAAAGAGCCAGATCCGAATGATTGTTCGGCTGCCCATATTCTATTTCCGAGCAGTCCTGATGGAAGTCACACAGAGTTGACATACCACAGTGACTTGTATCTAGTTCATCCATTGATAAAACCAAAAATGCTTTCTAAATAGAGTTTACTGATTTCCTCTCTGACCTGAATAAACTGTGTTTTGGGAAGGAGAGGCTGAATGTGGGCTTCTCATCCATAACTGGGGGTATAAAATTAAACTGGACCCAATATTGTGCTAGAACCATTTTAATATAATTATACATATCTGCCAAATCCAGGAAGAAAAGGTTTATGCATATATAACTTTTCCAGTTAACATCTGCAAGCATAAACGACAATGATCTCAGTCTATAAATTCATCAGGGTCAGAGCAATTGACCAATGTCTCTTTACTGCTAGCCTTACCAACAGTAAATTACAGATGAATTAGTGTCCTTCTGTTTCTCTTCTCTCACTCTCCTTGTCCAGAGACATTTTGTTGTAAAGTTTCAGTGCAGCTCACCTCCAGCCAAAGGTAATCTTTTTAGATAAGTACTCAGTTGCTCTGAATTTGCTTATAATTATAACCTATTTTATCACAGAAGAACCCCTGCAGAGGTGGAGTTCAAGGTTGCATACAATAACAGGAGATCACAGTTTTGAAGTCTAGCACAGATTAAAAACCACAGATGTACCATTTATATAAGACACACACTGATTGTCTCTTAAACTACATATTGACTCCTTATGAACATTATTTTTTAAATAAAGTAGTGCATCTAGGACAATCAGTCGCACAATTCACACAGCCCTGAAAAGTTTTTCAGTGCCAACTACCAGTTGGTCATGAAACGTGAGTGAGCTTGAGACACTGTCCATTCCTAAGATTCAACCACGGATTGGCTAAAACATTGGAACACCTCTGCTTAAGAAGGCCATGTCCTTCCCTCCTTTCCCTCACAATTTAGTTTTGTTTATTTTTGGTGATGTTTGGTTGCCCATGGCTAGAATGCTTTTGATCACTTAGCAAATCAGGAAAACCAATGATCTAAAAACTACGCCAGGATCTTAAGTAGACTGGTTTGTCCGTTTCAGGTTGCTGGTTGGTGGGCCCCTCTAAGGCCCTTCATTTTTCCTTCTATGCCTCCGGGAACATTGATCAGAAGATGAGTCTGAGCATCATCCCATCTAACTCTTTTAACCAATGCCTGGCTAAAACTGGAATGTCCAGCCCAGTACATTTAAAAATCACCCACAAAAAGGTTCTACAGATCTTCACAAAACCTGGAATTTCCACGAGGATGTCTGGTCTTTATAATCCAAGCAGTCAGCATTGAAGTTAAGCTTCCAGGAGGCAGTTTGGTCCTTATAATCCAAACAATCAGTGGTTGAGTTAAAACCCAAGCTTGAGGCTCCATATCCCTGGGTGGAAAGAGAAGCTGGGGACTGATTGAGATGGCTGGTGACTGCATTGGTACCCATGGGGCTGAGTGTGGCCCCTGGTCCAGGAAGCTGGTGATGCATAGGGGTCAAATAAGATCCACAGTCCATGCCCCCAAAGTAGGAAGTTGAGCCAGCATATCCTTGACTATAACCTGAAGCCTGAGTATAGGTCATGGGATAGGACCTCTGCATGCAGGAAGAGGAGGTGGACAAGGGGTCTGACAGTGGGGAGATGGAAGCTGGGCTCCAGATAGACACAGGAGCACTGCTGCTGGAAATGGCTGGGACTGAGGTGCTAGAGGGGGGAGTGAATTGGCCACTTGTTCCACTCTCTGAACTCACTTCCCGAGCTGGAGAGGTCTTCTTTTTGGCAGGTCTCACTTTGTTTTGACCTCCATTCTGTTGCTGCTGCTGCTGTTGGCGGCACTTAGCTCTTCGATTCTTAAACCATACCTTGAAAGGGAAAGAAATTTCTTTAACGTGGTTTCAAGGACAAGAGTGGCTCCCAGATTATAAATCTGCCCTCCATGGACAGACAATCTCTCCTTCCACTGAAAACCTATTATATGGTGCCTTTATATATATATACCCCTGGAATTGTAAGAAAGTGGGGAGGCTGTCTAAAAGCACTGGACTCCTAGCCCAGAATAATAAATCATACGGCTAAAAATTCTCCCTCTCATTTTCCTAGCTCATATTTCACCTCAGACACACACAGACACGTAGGCCCAGCAGTATTGTGGAACACTCTTACGGTGGAATACAACGTATAGTCTTTTGGAGCAAAATACAAGAGAAGCGAGGGATAACAATTCCGTTGTTACTTGCCAACAAGAACAGCCTAAATTCAAACTTTACAGTCCATCTTCTGGGGAATAACTTTTGATATGAAGGTGGGTTCCATCACTCTATTTTTTTTTTCTTCTCTCCTAAAAAGGCTCAATTACAAAAGAAAGCTCCAAAGGGAGGTATTCCTGTCGAACGAAGTCTGAAAGCCACTATTTGCTGAAACCGTCTGTATGGTAAGTGGAATGTCTTGTATGTACTCAGCTTTAAGCTTGAGAACAGACTTCTCTGCTAGTCTCAGGTCTGATACTGGAGTCTTTGCCTTCAGGGTAGTGCCACTCAGCACACACATTCAGTTTCCTGTGCTGTGTTCACTGGCTTGTCCATTTAGGTCTGCCTGCAACCGTGAATGCTCTCTTTGCCAGCCCTGTTCATGGTCTGCAGTGAACGAGCAGTGTTTTGTGTGTGAGGGGGCCTATCAAAGAAACTACCACCCTTTTTGGAGAGAAAATTACAGGTATTTTCTGAGCAACGAGCCCTCTGTGGTCTTCTCGAATGAGCTCTACATATGGGTGTGTTAACTGTGCCACCAAAGATGAGCAGATCACCACCAACCATTCAGAGCCATTTACTTTCAAGCCTCCTAAGTGCTAAACGTCTTCCATCTTAGTTTGAAAAGTCTCTTGCCTGGTTTGCAGTTCACGCTGATGTGTCCTGGCTGAAGGGGAGTCTCAAGCATGTGTGCACTTAGGTGCTAAGCATTCTTCCCAGACAACTCTGTATGGGGCTTGCATTCAGGAAATTTGGAGTTTACTTTCCCTCTCCAGCTTAAGGTCAAGTTAAGGGGAGGGGAGGATGTCACTGAGGACGCTGAGTTGATATTTTATTTTGAGATGGCTCAGAGCTAGCAAATTCTGTTCAATCCCTAAGAAGTCAAGGAAAACACTATTACTGTGTAATTTCTTTGGCAAGAGCAGCAGCTGCTTCTACAGCCTGGCTCTACGGCAAAACTGATGTGTGACCTTGAGCAAGTCATTTACTCCATTTCTTCACCTGTAAAAATATTGGGGCTATCCAGGAGCTAAGCTTCTTTCACCTCTAAAAGTAGGTGAGAATGGGGTAGGATTTCCACACCGGGTAAGGGAAGTATTAAAATATTAAGTGATTGCCCTTGAAATCTGCCAAGAGGAGGCCTCTGTTGGCTGGGGACCCAAGAGCTCTAGGACTGGGCTTTATCACTGCAGCTAAATCGGCAGTCTGACCTTACAGCCTAGGCTGGGAGGCTGGCGCTCATAGGATGGGGTGGGGGTACAGAAAGGGGCAAGGGGGGTAATTGGGCACAAGGAGCCTCAGAAGAATGTACTGGCCTCCAACGGAGGGCTTAGTTTCAAGCCTTCCTTTGGTACTTTCTTAGACCTGGGCCTCTCCTGGGTGCTCACCGTAGGCCTGCTCAGGGGAGGAGGGGCACGGCCGGGAAGGACGGTTCTATCTACGTCTGCCCTACCTGCACCCTGGACTCGGGCAAGTTGATTTTCAGCGCCACCTCCTCCCGCATGAAGATGTCTGGGTACCGGGTCTTAGCAAATAGAGCTTCCAGCACGTCTAGCTGCGCCCGTGTGAACGTCGTCCGCTCCCGGCGTTGTTTCCGGGGAGTGGCTGCGGGACAAGAAGCCCAGGGCCCTTTAGGGTGGGGGAGCAGTTTCTCAGTCATAGGGGTCTCTGCGGGTGCTCCAGCTCCCCCGACCCCCACTCCCGGCACTTCCCTGGGCCTCCCAGCCCTTCAACCCAAAGCCTACCAGTGTTCTCCCCACCCCCTCCCCGGACTCGGCTCCTCCTGCGAACACGGTCCCTTCCAGGGGAGCCCCGCTTCTCCTGACGTCGGAGATCGCTCCAGCCAGAGCGACCCTTCCATAGCTAACAAGTGAAATAAAAGGAAGCCAAAAACCCTAAAGCCCCACAGAAGCAACCCTGAAACCACAACACAAACATAAAATCCATTCCGTGAAGTCAGAGGATTCCCGAGGACCCGCAGCTCGGATTGATGGGGCGAAATCTCGACACTGCTCGAGATCCTGGGTTTTTAGGGCCTTTGTTCCTCCATCTTTAAAATGGGGGCATATTTCTACTTTTACGAAGATTTAAAAAAACAGATCTGACCGGAAAGCAAAGCACCTGTACTCAGGGATCACCTAATCACACCCCTAGGGATTAGAGGCATGGGGCCTGGAGGTCACAGGGGAAGCCCCAGGAGTGGCCCGGAGAATTTACCAGGAGAAACCCAGCTTCTCGAAGAGGGTCCTGGGCTTCGAGATCAGGGCGGAGGCAGTAACCTTCCTCGCTGGGCTCCGAAGCGTGTCCCCCAATCACTCCAATTAAGAATAAAGCGGTGTGATTTCCGCAAGTGTTGCAGGATCCACCTACTCCCTCCAGCCCCTATCCTCCCCTCTGGCCAGTAAGTGCCCTGCAGCCCAGAGCTGCTGCTTAGAAGGAAAACCCAGTGGGGGCAGCGCGACCACCGGCCCCAGAGCCCCGGGGGAAGGGCGTCACAGCCCCGAGGTTCGGGCGGGGGGGAAAGGCGAGGCAGGAGTGCCTCGAGGCTCACTTACCCGGGTAGCCCACCGAGGGGTGCAGCAAGTCCATGCCCGAAGTGGTCAGACTCAGTCCATTGACTGCGTAAGGCGGTTGCTTAAGATAAGACATCATGCTAAGGTTGTTCTGAGGCGCAAAATCGGCCCAAATCGGGGGGACCCAGCCAGAAGGTCTCGCTTCGCTGGGGGTGGACAGATTCAGGGTCCTTAGTGTGTGGGTTTGGAGCAGTTGAACTATGGGCAAAGCAAACAAACAAACAGAGGTGCTGGTTTACTGCTTCGCAGGCAGCAGCTCTTTCACGTTCCACCACTAACTTAGAAAGAGCCTGGGTTCTGCAAGGTAGAGGCTTTTAAAGGACTTGCAACCCACCCCCACCCCCACCCCCAGCTGCTCGGGAACTAGAGGGGATGGAGAGAGACCAGATAAACCTGTCTTCCCCACCCCCCACACTAAACTTAAAAAAAAAAAAAGTACCAAAAGAAAGCAATTACAATCTGCCTTCCCCCGAAGAACAAAACCCCACGCCTTCAAATGCACACATTGCATTCCTATCCCTACATTTGCATAGGACTCATTGGCTGGCACTAGCTAATTGTCTCAAACAAAACTTGATTGGGGCCATTTGCAGAGACAAAGAACTCTTTGGCTAAATAAATAATGCTGATAACAAAGCCCATTGGTGAGAAACAAAGAAACAATTCAAGAAATCTACCTCTCCCCAGACTGTTGCCTTTCCAAGGCAAATTTTAATTATCTTAGCTTTTTACCACTTTTAACTGCTGTGAACCTAAAATGTCAGGGCATTTAACATCTAAAATACCAACTTGCTAATCGACAAACTTGAGAAAACTGCTCAACTGCTATTACTCCACATTTCAAGTCATTTCCAGTAATCATTTTCACCTAATTAGTAGTCTGGGTAATTAGATTTTTGAGGTAAGTAACAGATTTATTAAGGTTTTGGAGGACCTTGATTATGTGTCTAAAGAACTAAAGCTAAACAAACATGTATTTAACTTTTAATCGACACCCATCAAATATTTAAACACACTGCAAAAAAAAAGTCTTAAAGATTGGCTATGAGGTTTGCTAGAAATTCTGAAGTTAGAATCCCACCAATCAGATAATGACAGGCCCCCGCATCTGCAAGCAGAAGGGGTGAGCATTTGTAGTGCAAGCCGCTTCCATGTTGGTTTTGATGTTGTAGAGGCTGCAGACCCTGCTGGAGGCACATTTTCAGACATTGGGGTCCTCGGCAGCTACAGCAGAGTTTCCTGTTAATTCTAGCTGCCTTTTGCGCATTTTAGTTTTGAAAAAAGCAGATCCACAAACACCCAAAGTTGTGAAACTAACAGAATTTCTCCCTACCTTTCAAGTTTTCTACAATCCTATAAGAAAAAGAGCTCAGGGAGGGAAAAGGCAGGAAGGAAAAGAAAAGTTATTTACTCTCTTCAGCTGAGCTTCTCTCACTGCCCCAAGCAAAGGGGTCTAAAATGGATGCTAATACGGGCTGACGGTTTTCCAGTCTAGCTTTTATTTGTCTAAAAATTGGCACTTATCCTGCAAAGATCTCTACTTTGCAACTTTGACACCATGAGAGATTGCTTCAAAATGGCGGATACAAGATTAGGAGAAGTTCCCTCTTACTTTGACAAAGGTCCCACTGAGTTTTTAGGACTGGATTTTCATATTTACATTGCTTTAGAGATCAAGACACAAAATTACACAACTGGAAGTCAGTTACTGCAACTTCTTCCCGATTTAAATTCATAGCACATATAATCGTACTTTTCCACCCTCGGGTCTAATTTAATGTAATTTTATAAATACCCTTCTTGGAGGAGTTTGTACTATTTCATCAATAAAACTAACTTAGTTGCTCCTATAACAAACACTTGATATTTTCTACCTCTTTCCAAGAGAGTAGAGTTATTTAGAGCCTGTGAAAACAATGTTGCTTTAAAATATAGTCATTTATTTGCTTACATAGCCTCTAAGCTGGAGTTCTTTCTTGTTGTAAAGTTCTGAGCTACCATAGAAAACACACATAGCAGATGTACACATGAGAAATACAGAATCGTTCTTACATGTAGAGAGCTCTCACCCATTTAGAAATGTCTGATGCATAACGTGGCACATTCCAACATTAAAAGCAGTAACAGACAGAAAGCGCTGGGCAAAGAAAGACCCTTCTCGGAACTCCTTTGCCCTTACCATCACAAAATCACTAAAATTCTAGGGATAAACTGTTTTCGCTTTAACTACCATATTCATCTTTAAAAGAAAAAGAAAAGTACCCCCAAATAAAACTACTAAACACTTTCAGCAGCCGGCCTGGGTATGCACTTTCCAAAAAAGAGGCCATGGGCCCTTCCATCTAACTTTCAAAGCCCTGCAAGGACGCCTTTCTCGCTTCCTCTCTAAGCCGAGCCCACAAGGGGAAACTGAAATACCCTTTCAAAAATACAAGCGTCAAGATGACTGCTCGTGAGGTAGCCACTGGAGAAGTCCTACCTACGGGAGCGGGCGATGGGCGACGGTCGCTGGGCGAGTCCCCGCAGCCGCTGGGCGCCCGCACGTCCGGGCGCGAGTGCCTCGGTGCGGAGTCCCTGCCCGGCAGCCCCGCGGTCCTGGCGCCCCGGGTCCGGCTCCACTGCCCGCCCGGCCCGCGCCGCCTTATATCTAACGGTCAGTTCGTGCAATCTGTCGCTCTTCCCTCCCTCCCCCGCACCCCCCCTGTTGTTGTTTGTTTTTTTTCCTTCTTCCAAGGAGCCCATCTACCAGTTGCTGTGTCCTCGCTCAATAATAATTACCTCGTCCAAGAATTAATTATAATAAATGTTTTCTTGATAAACTAACGAGATAATCCGAGGGGCACACGTCCCTTAATTACAGGCCGCCGTGCTCAGCTCTGCTTCTCGTCCGGGCTGATTAATTTTCTGCATGACGGAAAAGAAACAAAACTACGCGGACTGGCGACTGGCCTGTGGCTCGGAGGACAGCGAAGAGCAAGAGGAGAGAAAGAGAAAGGAGAGAAGTGGGCCCCGAGGAGACAGCCGGCGCGGGCCTCCCTCTCCTGCGAACTCGAGTGAAAGTTTTTGGCCTCGGGGAATCCAACGGCGCTGCCACCCGCGAGGGAGGGAGGAAGAAACGTGCCAAAAGGGTTGGCCTTGACTATTAATTATGGTGAGGAGAAAGCCCCAGCGTTAGCTCCGCGAGTGAGGAGAGGTCTGGTGTCTACCTTCCTTTGGGGGAGGAGTTTCCTCTCCGACTGGTCTCCCGAGCCAACAACTTTTGGTGCCCGGAACAAGTTCCGAACTGAGCGGGAGAAATCCTGACCCCCGAGCTCTGGGCCGGAGGGGAGCATCTCCAGGAGCGGCCTCCCCATCCCCTCCCCGAGCCCTCCACCATTCCAGGCTCGACGCAGCTCGGCCTTCTGTCCCCGCAGCCCACTTCCGTCTGTAAAGGAGGAACAAGCCAACTCGGTGGAGTTCTGACGAGGGACTTGATTTCGAAAAATGTGTTCTGAAATCGGACTGTGATTTCAAGAGCCACTTGAACACATCAACGCGAAGACTTCTTTGGAGTTGGCGGCGTGACACGTCGCCGAGGCCGGCTGCTGGCGGAAAGCTGGTTCAACCTGGGAGGACCGAGAGGGGAGGCTGGGCCTCAGGGCACCCCTCGAGCCCGTCCGGGCCCCGGCCCACGGCCCCCGGTACCGGGTGTCCCCGAGCCTGGGAGGGGAGCGCGTGAGCGCGCACGCAGGCCCCGGCGCTGCCCCCGGTCCGGAACGGCGGGGCCGCCTTCCCCAGTGGAAGGTTTCCGTCCCCGGCCCCGCCGCGGCCTCTCGCGCAGCCGGGGCCACTCACCAGCACTTCTGCCAGCCTCAGGTGCGTGCGGAGGGCTGCACCGGACGGGCCCGGAACCATTCCGGGCAAAGTCCCGTAGCAAAACGACTCTCCCGCTCTCGCTCGGCCTGGCGACCCGGGTCTGGCACCGAGACCACCGGGGACCGGGGGGGGGGGGCGGTTACTGCACTCCCAGGTTATTTCGGGGGTAGGAAAGTGGTGATCAAAAAGGAAAAGGAGACCTAGAGGCCTTTCGAAGAGGCCGAGAACGGAGGGCGAATGTTGGTGAGCCGCTCTTGGCTCCGGGGAAAGGGGACAGGACCGAGAGCGGCGAGCGCCTGGCGGACGAGCTGCGGGCGCTCCACGCCTCCTCGGTTATCCGCCCGGGTTTCCGCTCGCGTTCATTAAGGGCGGGCGGAGGCTGGAGCTGCGACCATCCTCGCCCGCTGATCCGCGAGCCGGCCGGGCTTCGGGCACGCCGCCCTAGAAGGCGCCTATCTTATCACCATCGTCATTATTATCCATCCATCTAGCTACATCTGTAGCTTTGTCTCAGACTCCGAAAATGTCCTTGAGATCAGTCCAAATGACCCAACCACATCTAAGGGCCAAAACGCAAAATAGCGGGGAGAAGCCCGGAATGGGCGTTGACTTAAAACAAAACCACAAACAAAACCCCTCCAAAACACCCCACATTAGCCTCGCAGGGTCTCCACGACGTTGGCGGAAGCGGCGGCCCCAGGCGCGCGCTCTCTCTCCTCCTCCCACTCCCGCCCTCACCTCCAGATCAGAATTTTTTCGCAATGGTCGTTACTACACCTAAAAAATGTACGAGGAAGAAAAATATGGCATGCTTCAGAAGACCTCCACGTTCGCAGAAGTGTGCATCAGTCGGTCTACTGGAGGTACCGGGGCGATGGTAGAAGGACACATGGATATAGACAGGCAGGCAAGACAGACGGACACTTACCTTAGAGCCGCGTGGGAAGTTAGAAGAAAAAAAACTAAATTATGCTTCAAAATTCCAAATAGTCAGCTATCCTAAAAGAAATCAAGAGTATTGAGTTAGAAATCTTGCTGTCTTCACCCCTCCATAAAAAGTCAAACAAGGAAAAAAAATCTTTTTAAGAATCGAAAATGAGGAAAGTAGCTCGAGTTGGAAACACGCGTGGGCCCCTCTGTGATACATACAAAGTAGACGTGATGAGGGCTGCTCTAGCGATTTTTATTTTTAATAACAGTGGAGGCTGAGTTGGAGCTGAGGTCGGTCCCGCTCTCAGGGAGATTTGCTGAGAAAGCGCCTCTCTGGCAACTTTTTGACGCAAACTCTCCAACCAATGGCAGGGAGAGAATGATTGACACATCTAAGCCAGAGGGAAAATAATAAAAACACACAACAGGGGGAGGAAAACAGGCCGCTGCTGCACGGGGGGACGAGCAGGCAACAAATCCAGGCCTCCGACATTACCAGAATGTTCTTGAAAGACACTGGGCTCCGCTTAAAATATACATTATGGGCCAGAGCATGTGAACTAATTGTATAATTAAAATGATGGACAGGGAGGCCTCCCTTACCTTTCTTCTTTTCTTCTTTTCCTTCCTTTCCTCCCTCTCCCCCCCCCCTTTTTGTTTTGTTTTGATTTTAGGGAAGGGAGAAAGGAAACCCGTATGATACATGGAAAGATAAAAATATTTAGGCGAATGCTGGAGAAGAGCGCGCGTGGGGGTGGGTTATCGCGTTCAACGCCAGCAGTTAAGGGTGAAGATCAAACGCAGAAAGCAAGTCAGGCTGAAGCCTAAAACCACTGTGCTGCCTTAACCAGGCTCAGACCACGCCGAGGGCCAGAAAGGGTAAAAGAAGGAGGCCCGGGAGTGAAGTGTGGGCGTGTAGGCAAGAGAGAGACAGATACACAAGTCCAAGAACAAACTATTTTCAAAAACTCGCTCTCTCCCACTCGTTGCGCCCTTGTAAGTATTCCCCGGTCCCCGGAGGAGAGACTAGGACTCTTGGGATCCGCGCAGGGTTTTTAGAGTTTGAAAGAAACACCCAAGGCAGGTTGCAAAGAACACCAACCGGGGCATGTAACCCCAGGGCCGGTTTGGGGAGACCCCAGGAGCCAGATCAGGACTGGGGTCGGCCGGACACCCGCGGGAGCAGCGAACGCGGGAGGCCCACGCTGGAAACAGAGATTCCACGTTAAAACAAATGCTATTCAATGCCCGCCGGCGGGGCCTGGAGCAAACGGCCCGCGCTGCCCGAGCCGAGCCGGGGCCGACAGCCCCGAGGCGGGAGAGCGGCGGCACCAGGGCACCCGAGCCCGAGAGCGCACCCCAGCCTGACTTTAATGCTGGCACCGAGAGCGGGACCCGACAGCCTTCACACCGCTCTGAGTCCCTAGAAAAGCAGAAACAGATTGGGCGGAGGGGTGGGGGGGTGCACAAGAGGACCGGTTGAGGGTGTGTGAGTGGTAGGTGGGGGGAGCAGAAGACATTCTTCCCTCACAACTCCCAATGCCGGAAAAGAAAAATAAAATCTCTTTCTAAACACCCTCCCCCTTCAACCACCACCACCACCACCACGGCAAGTGGGCCCAAAGAAACAGCTCGCTGCCTTTAATTTGGGGACCTATGTTAATGAAGTTGGTAATTAATTCGTCGCTTTGTTGTCGGTTCTTATACTGTATGTGTAATCAAATGTGGCCGTCCTTGGGATTTACAGCAATTAACGAATTACGGGAGTGCGCACGAGGCAGCGAGCGCCCCGCAGCCCGGCTGGGCTCGGGCTCTGGCTGCGGCGCGGCCTGGGGCTGGGCATTCGGCGGCCGCCGCCAGCCTCGCAGGTGTCTCTAGAGCTTTGGGCCCCGGCGCACCAGCGAGCCCCGAGCCGCCCGGGGTCTGCCCAGCAACTCCCGAGCCCTCAGCGCCCGCTCCAGTCCGGAGAGACCCGCTGGCTGTCGCGTTCCCAGGAGTCGCGACATTCTGGGGTCCCGGGCTGAGGGGGGAGGGTGAGTACGGACCTTTTTTTTTTTTCTCACCCCGCCCCCACTGTACTAAAACACCTGGCGACTGCTCTCCCCCCCCCTCCCGGGCCTTTAATTGGGGAAGGGGGGGGGTGGAGAGCGACAAATGCTCCAGGCGGTCTGGCCCATTGGTTGGGAGCACTTGGCCAGAGTCGGGATACTTCTGGGGAAGAAAGAGCAAATCCACCCAGATCCCCTGAGCTAGAGCCTGCTTCCTACCCCGAGAAAAGACAGGGTTTCTCCCAGTGTGATCGCTACGGTGTTTAAAGCATCAAACAACGAAAAAGAAAAATGGACGTTGTGCGTCTGGCGGAGGGGAAGGGCCGGAGGGGGGCCTTGGGGACAGTGGAGGTGGGGGGTGGAGAGAGATCAGAACACGCGCCTGTGTTCTCCACGAAGTACGGGAAGCATTTTGGAAGGAGAGATCTATGTGCCGTGGGGGTCCCTTGCTGTGGGAAACCCCTCGAAGCCTACGGAGAGGTTTGCGGTGTCCTCTCAGTTGGCGGGGGCCGCTGAATGGCCCTGAAAACTCCCCGGTTCTGTTCCACAAGGGCAGATTTCGGCGCCGTGGGGCGTGGGAGGGCTCTTCCCTTTGCTGCGGCTGGGAGCAGACAGCTCTCGCTTCTCCTTTGCCCTTTAGTCTAATAACTTCGCGGAAATGCAGGACCAATAAACCACGAGTTGGAAATGGACAGTGTTAAATAAACAAGGGTCTCTTTAAAATTCCCGTCCACTTCAGATGTCTAAAGTAAGATCGTGATGATTTTGTCACGGTTTGGTAAATTTACCCCTTTAAGAGGCTTTCATAAATCCCAGAACACACCTTCAGCCAGATTTGAATATAGATTTAGGTTTTAAAACCCAGAAGCTGGAAACGCCGCTTTATCAAAGAGAATTTCCCTTTAGCTTAGCAATGTGCTGAAGCTCTTAAAAGATTGGATCTGAGAGAGAGAGAGAGACAGAGAGACAGAGAGAGAGAGAGAGAGAGACAGAGAGGAGAAAGAGAACTAGAGACAGAGGCAGACAGTGGGGGGAAAAAGACTTTCTTTTTCTTTCTAGAGGAATTCTGCCCAGACTCTGCAGCAGTTGGTAGCAAGAAAGCTTTCTCCTGGGTGTCTCCTGGAAAAGTTGCAAAATTGCTCTTCACCTGTAAGAACATGCTCTTTATCTTCCAGTCTCTTCTTGTCAATTTGGAAATTACAGACAGCCCGGCTCAGGTACAGTCCCCACAAACCATACTGTAGGTCAGGACAAAAGCCACTGGCTTTGGTGGTGGTGGGGGGGGGGGGGGGTTGGGCTGTTGTACTGAAAACCGTAAAGGTTTGGTGGGAGAAAAAGACTCCTTGGATGAAAAGTCTAACTCTTGATTTCCAGTAAGTCCTTGAACTTCCAATATACTTACTATGTGGTCATTGTATTTTGTCTGTTCATATTTAACTTTTTTCCCCCTACATCTTCTGCCTTTAATTTTTTTTTCTATGAATCTGACTTATGGTAGGTAGCATGCTTTGTGTTTGTAAGTAATTTTCATTGACAAGTAGATGTTTTTTAATTGTCATGAGTACAATTATCTTGCTATCAATACGAGATATAAGTATTCAGAAGTTAAATTAAAAAAACCAGTACAACAGGGAATCAAATTATTTGTCAGAACTTGCGTATGTTTTCCAAAATATGGCTGATATTCATATTTTGAAATCTAGATTTCTGTCTCACGCTAGCTAGATTTACTTTCTCCACCCCACTTGCCAGTCCAGTTTAAAATATTCCAAACTTTCCTCCAAGTTTATTAACTATGGTGCTGAGGGGGGGGTTGGGGGGGGAGTAGAGGAGTGGGAAGAGAAAGGAGAAAGATTTCAGGATTCTTCCAGGCTAATTAAAAAAGAAGAACAAAACCCATATTCCGTGAGAACACAGCCTCTCAGGGGGGAAAGGAGCCAGTTAGACTCCCTGAACACTTCCTTCAGAAATATGAAGATTAATTTTCAATCTTTTCAGCGATTCAGTGGACAGTAGGGGACCACATCTTGCCTTAGAACTGCCACGATATTTGGAAAGAAGTCATTTTTCATTAGGTTTTTAGATATGTCTCTATTAAAAACTTTGACAAGATTAACTTTAATTAATTTTTTAACGAGGGTTAAAGATTGGCAATGCAGGCAGAATTTAGAGGGAAACAGAAAGCAGTAGACCACTTGTGAATTAAGCTTGAGTTGCTTATTCCTTGCATTAGGATTGCTTCAGAAAAGAGCGTAAGGGAGAAAGAAACAACTTCAAAGATAGGATTGTGCTGTCTTGATAAAAGAGTAGGAGGCAAATTCCAAATGCAGAAAAGAGGAAAAGAGGACCGTGTTGTTCCGGAATGAAACGGATTAAGATTGTGTGACAAGTGCGAGACGTGGGGCTGGGAGACATTTATGAGCTGAATGTGGGCTGGGAGCTGTGCGTCCGTCCCCGAGCATGTGGGGACCCGGGGTGTGTGCAGAGCAAGGTTAGGGTGGGGGAAAGGAAGGGTTGGTGTGAGTGTGTGAGTGTGAGGGACGGAGGACCATGTGCAGGGTGTGAGCGTGGGCGTGGATGTGTGTTAGGAGGGTGTGGATGGGTGGCCGGGAATGTGGATGGATTGATGAAGGGTGGTGGGTGTCAGTTTATATAATTTTCATATTCTGGTCCCGAACTTTCCTTGAAATCAACCCTACTGCAGGCAGTAGCCTTGAGCTTACAGAGCTGATATAAAACAACCATTACAGTCCAATATCTTGCCTGTTTGCAAACTTCATTTAAAACTGGGGGAAAAAGACCCAGGAATGGTTTTGTGAGAAAGGGAAAAAAGAAGAAAAGAAAACCGCAGTGAAGCTTTAAACTAGTTTGGATAAATCTCTAATCTTTTATTTGTAACCTTTTACAAGCTTTATTTCCCGTATATGAAAAGCTTCTTTTATATGGGCACGACAGACTTTTCCTTTGGATTTTTAATTAGAGCCCATCAATTGTAGCCATATTTAAGAATCAATATAAAGTAATCCTTCGAGATGGGATAAGGTTTTAATCGAAAATCTAATTTCCCACTCTTTGCAGATCATTTTGAGGGGCTGCTTGATTAAAAAAGAGTTCAATTTTTAAAAGACATAACACCGAAAACCTGGAAAGATCATGGCCGCAAAAAAAGCAACTAATGTTGTCTTACAAAGAAAAAAAGTCTGGCTGTTGTTGGGAACTTTTTTTTTTCTATTTAGAAGAATTTGACTTATTTTTCGCTCAAACACTACTCTCTAATGTGCTCCTGTGAGGGTATTCACACTGAATGGGGAAAGGAAAAAAAAAGAGGAATTGTTTGTCTAAAACAGTATTTCGTATGCAAAAGACAGTAACTTAAATTTTTTTTTAACAAAGAAAACATAGATCTTGGTACATCTCTTTCAGGACAACCTCAAAAACTCCCCAGATTAGAAAATGAATAACACACATTTTTCATTTTTGTTCCATGGATGCAAACTTTCCACTTTCATATCTAGGATGGAAGATTTCCAACAGATTTTAAAACTTCAACCTTAGAATTTTGCAATTTATTTTCTTACCATTGAAAAGTTGCCTCTCACAAAAGCATAGAATTTCAAGCAGTTCTACCAGATTGACTCGCTTTGAATTTGTCTTTTTTTTTTTTTAAGAAAGAAAAATGACAGCAAGGAAGCAAGGAAATAAACGAAAAACTACTTGTAGTCCAGACATTTTTTTGCTTCTCAATGATCGAGCTGAGGCATTTGTTCAGGAGCCGCACTTGTCCAAATGGGCACAGTGCGTTTTCAGCAAATGTGCGACCATTCTAGTTTAAGATCTGCAAATCGTCTCTGAACGCGAAGAGGCTCCCCCAGAAGTTTATACGGGCATTTTCAGACATTCACCGACTTGTTTTTATTGTTGTATCTGTTCAGTGCATTTCAAAAAAACAAAAAACACAACAACAACAACACTCATGGCCTTTGCTTTTTAAAATCTGAATGGAGCGGGTGGAACATAGTTGATGCTCATGCTTTTCTTTCATCTGCAGAAAATTTCAATTTATTTAAAAGCCTGGCGTTTCATGCACTTGTAAAATTTATGACCGCATAAATTTTAGAGAAACTCTCTTGTATTTCTCTGTAATCGCGTCTAATGAAAACCTAGGATTTTTCTATTATTTAAAAAAATGTGAAAATATAATGCATCTTCATTAGGAAAATTGACTGCTGTGCTCACGACAGTTCTTAATTGAAAAGGCAACCTATTTTAATGGTGTGGTTGAGAAGAAGATTACATACTTTATCCAAACACAAAGACAATTAATGATGAGAAGCAGGCTGGTGCCATTAGCTCTAATGCAGTTGCATCAATGTCAGTGAGAAGTGCTCATACCTGAGATACATGGTGCAAACTCCCCCGGCTCCCTCCTTCCCCAATTCACCCGCTCCTTAATTCGGGTGTCGGGAGCAAGCGCCCGGACCAGCTGTGACCCGGCGGGCTAGGGGCTGGCAGAAGGCCGCGCGGGGCCAGGCGACCCTTCTTCCCGCGGGGTCGCGCGGTCCGGGGCAGCGCCGCCGGCCCGCAGGCTCCCGGGCTGCGGGTGTCTCCGCGCACACCTCGCGCCCCGCGCCCTCCCGCCCGCGCGGGGAGCCTGGCGAAGGCAACCGCGCGGCCCCCGTGCGCTGGCCGGTTTGGAGACCCAGGGCTACCTGGTATATGCTGAGAAGTTTACCAAAAGGGACCGGGCTGCCTCGGAGTCTGGGTTCTGCTTTGATTCACTTACGGAAAGGTCGTAGGGGGAAAAAATCTTTTAAAATTGAGAGTGTGGCGGGGACGTCTGGGCGCAAATGGTCATCCGGAGGATCAGCCAAGTTTCCAAAGCGCCCCCTTTCCAACTCGGGCCGGGAGAGCAGAGCGTGCGTGTGGGCGTGTGCGCGCGCTCCTGGGTCTCCGTGTGTGTGTGTGTGCGCGTGTGTGCTCGCGCGTGCGTGTGTGTTGAAGGGGCGATCCAGACCTTTCCTAGGTTCGAACACGCCCCGACTCCAGGCTGGGAGGTAGGGAGGAGGAGGCAGCCACCTCTCGGCGTTTTCTTTCCTCCGCGAGGCGCGGCCAATTCAGGCCTGCAGCCGGCTGCCTCGAACCTGGGCAGGCGAGCTGCGAGGGGTAGCGCGGGAACGGGAGACCCCGGGCTCCCAAACCTCGGCGCGGGGGGAGCGGCGGCGCCGTGTGCCGCGCGCGGCCCGGCGCTCCTGGGCTCGAGAACTCGAGGGTGCGATCTGCTCCTGTTGTGCCCTGCAGCCGCCAGGCCTCGGGGACGGGTGCGGGTCGAGGATGGGGCAGATCTCCATTTGGGTCTCTACGAGGTGCTTTGGCGCCCGAGGAGGGCTAGGCGCCTGCTGCTTGGCGTATGCGTACGGTAGCCCTCGGAACCTGCTCTGCCCCTGGCCTTTCCCCAGCTCGGTTTCCCAAAAGAGGCTCAGAGCAGCTGGGGGGAGGGAGTGCCCCTCCATGGGTATTACTTCCTTCTCCCAAAGTGAGCCAGGGCCAGGCTGCTGGCTGACAGGAGCTTTCACTCGAGGCAGTCACCTGCCTTCACCAAAGGGTTGGTGGGTGGCGCGCTCCTTCGGGAAATTCTGGAGGCTTCTTGCATTGGCCAGCCATGCGCAGCGTCCGGGAGAGAGAGAGTGCTGGGCGAGAACTACACTCACGCATCCTGCAGAAGAAGAGTGAGGGACCTCGTCCTCTAAGGCCCGACAGGATACATCTCTTTCCCTTGAGGGATTGCCTCACAGGAAAGTTCCTTCCACAAAAGCCACACTTCTCTCCGCAGCACTCGATGTCCCTGGGCCAACCTTGTCCTACCCGACTTTCCCTCTGGTTTCCACCTTTTCATCTACAGACTTCCTGCAGATTTGCCATTTTTTGTTTCTGCCCACTGGTTAGGGATCCTCTCAAAGCTTCTGAAGACAAGCTGACTTGGAATTTTCCCTGAAGCGCCTGGCTCCTCTTCTCCCTCCCTCAGGACAGCATTGAAACCTACCTTTGGTGAAAGCCAGCTGTGGGCTACTTGGCATGGTCTAGGAACTTTCTCCCCTCTTCCCCACCTCATTCCCTATGATGTATCTAGAGCTTTTCCTGTTCCTTTCCACTACCTGTTTCGCATTGCAAAGGTTGAAGCACTCCAGTTACTATGTATCAAGCTTCTGCTGGTCCTGAGGCTAAATGTGTCAGCTGAGTATCAATTGGGTAAACCAGGTCTCCTAGACCAGTAAGAAGTGATTTTCTTTTTGGGAGAGCTTGAACCTTAGATGTCATACTTGCCCAAGAACATAAGAGCAAAAACAGACTACCTCGTATTTATGGATCTGTTTCTTGGCATATGACCTATGGATGCTAGAGGCATCTGTATTAGCATGTTTGTGACTTTGGATAGCCAACCAATAATGACATTCCTAATCATTTATTGGAAACTATTTAAGCTAGTTCAGCAAAAGACAGTAGCTCTGAGCCTAAATGGCAATTTTCTGGCAGCTTATTCAACTAGCAAACAAGCAAAAAACAAAAGATATAATCACTTCCAATACTTAGCTCCTGGATATAACAGAGTCACCACTTAAGGGACACACAGACCACACCAAAAGTAGAGGGTATGGTCTAGGTTATTATTGGAAACGTGGTTTCTTTCTGATTGTGCTCTCTTGCATTTAATGCACAAAATTATGTCAAAGAAACAAAAGAACCAGGCATGGTTTATAGATATTGGGTATGAATAGAATCATGGCCCCGTGTTTATCCTGATGTTTTCAGGGAAAAAACAGAAGTAGCAAAGACCTTGGTGAAGACTTTTTCTAACAGAAACATCCTGTAGACACTAGGCATTCACCAAGGAATAGGTCACCTCAAGTCAGCCTGCATCTATGTCAAAACACTTGGGAAAGTAAACAATTCCATTATTTTTAAGAAATATTTTTAAACGTCCCAGTTGTTGACATTGAGTAGATACAACCTCAGTCAACTCCAGAATCTTAATGAAGACATTCCAGTAAAAGCAAAAAAAATAAAATAAAATAAAAATTTTCTCACTAGACCACACAATAGTATTCCCTTATCTGTGGTTTCACTTTACGCAGTTTCAGTTACCCAAGGTCAGCTGCGGTGTGAAAGCAGATGATCCTCCTGCTGGTCCATCGTCAGAGTCAACAGTAGCCTAAAGCTACGTCACAATGCTTATGTCATTCGCCTCATTTATCTCAATTCCAAGACATTTTATCATCTTACATCACCATAAGAAGAGGAAGAGTGAATACAGTACAATAAGATATTTTGAGAGAGAGAATCTACATTCATGTAATTTTTATTATAGTGTATTTTCATAATTGTTCTTTTGTTATTAGTTGTCGTTAATCTCATGCCGTGCCTACTTTATGAATTTTTCATAGGTATGTAGGTATAGGAAAAAACATAGTATATATAGGGTTCGGTTCTGTCTGCGGCTACAGGCATCCTGTGGGGGGCTTGGAACACATGCCCCGCAGTTAAGGGGAGACCGCTATAGCGTCTTAAATCTGATTGCACATTTGGATCAATTTGGTTGATTAACCAATTTATTCATACATGGCAGGATGGATAAATCTATTTCTTTTTCGTGTGCAGAAGTTTTCACCGAAGTCTCTGATTTCTCTAAAGGTCTGTGATCTGCAGTGTAAGAAGTCTCCAGAGTACATGTATTTTTTAAAAAGTTGATTGTAACGTGAACTCTTCATTCCTTCATTTCTTTATTTAGCAAACATATTTGGGATCCTACTGTATACTGTGCAATTGTCAGACATCAATTATGTCCGGAGACTCATACTCAGGATCAGGAGCTAAGTTGTTGTTTTTCCTCATTTAAAGCAGAAGGCAGATGGGTATATAATGAACATTTGATCTAAAGGTTTATGTTATCTACTCTCTTCAGGAAAATTCACCATCCCAAGTCTGAGGGCAGAAGTCATCTTGATTTTTCTGCTTTCCAGAGTATAGATTGTTGGAGACAAAAATTAAGCCTGGAGAGATTTGCGAGTTGCTCAAAGTCATTAAGGACTTGTTGCTGGTCATCCCCAGCAGTGCTCCCAGAGAAAGCTGTAGGAGTTGTTTGTGTTAACAGACACAAGTAGATGACTTTTAATGTTCAAATTTGATTTGTTTCTAAGAAATTAAATCAGAAGGCAGCTGAGTGTATAATTTATTACAGGTTTAAATTACTTATGTGCTCTTCGATAACAGATAACTTTTTGATAGGAATAAAAACAAACTTGATATTTAACATTCTTTTAGCTAATATCTAAAAGATGTAGAGATGGTGTGTATACCATCATTACTTTCTTATCTTATTTTTAAGAGAATGCAAAAAGTCAGATGCCTGGCTGGCTCAGTCAAAAGGGCATATGACTCTTGATCTTGGGGTCTTGAGTTTCAGCCCCATGTGTGTCGTATTTACTTAAAATTTAAAAATTAACTTTAAAAGGGGGGAGAATGCAGAAAGAAGTATATGTAAGTCTAATACTATTTACTTTTTGAATCCCTTTTCCTGGGCTAGAAATAGTTGTTATAGTTTATTTGTTTGTTTTTGGCCTTTTTGAGCATCAGCTACTTGCCAGTCCTCAAAGTTGACTGCTTTTCTTTTTTTTTGAATTTAAGATTTACAAAGTAACAACTTATACTCAAATATAGCCTTTTCTATAAAGATTCTCTCCTCCTGTTTTTAAATTTTTCCATAGATTCTTGATGGAGTTATTGAATGTGGTGATCAAATGGTAGATGAGAACCGAGTCTCCCTAGAGGTGGCCAGTGCGGAAAGCCCCTTTTTTTGCTGGTGAAGTCTACCTGGAGGAATTAAATGCTACCTCTTATAAAGCAATCTTACTGATCTATGTCCGTTTGGGCCCACTAGTCTTTGAGTCTTCTCTTTGCTAGTAGTTATTTTATCTTTTGAGTATTATGATTTGTGGGTCATGGCACCCGTGCATAGCCTGTGGTCTGTAGAGAGGCCATATTGATTAATGCTGTTGGTGCAAATCATTCAGAAGGTTATTGTTGTTGTTGTTTTTCATCCTAAAAACATCCAAGCACTAATTTTTTACTTTCCCAATTTGGTCTTTTTAATTTCCTTCACAGCTAAGACGGTATGAGAGCCCCTTTGTTCTGGAACTGCTGATTCTAGTGCTCAAGGTGTTTGTTTGTTCCAAGGACTGCACTTATGATTTTAAAGTGCCATAAATTCTTCAAACTAAGCCCCTTTACTTTTTATAACACCTTACGAGCTTCGATTGTGTGATCTTGAGAATGAAATAAAAAAGTTTCCATGAGATTAGGTAGCTATTCAGATTATAAATATGACTTTATTAAATTTAACTGGCAAAGAGATCTATATTGCAAGTAAAGAAGGTGAAAACACAGGCTTAAAATATCCAGGACTGAAAATAGAACATTTAATTTCTGATTCTCTCTGCAGGTGGGGTATGAAATAGAATGCTAGTGTCGCTGCTGCCAGAATGCTTGCCTGTTTTTACACTTTTGTAAAAGATGTGGGCAGTGGAAACGGATACTTACTGAAGTACGACAGGGTTTATGTAGACATCCAGGAGACTTAAGGAGGGCAGTATTTCCCTTATAGAAGAAAGTGGGTCTCTTGACGCAGACGAGGTATATGAGAAAGATGGTGAAATGAAAGGAGATGAGAATCCAGACACTCCATCAGCAGCCTTACCCTGTGACAGACCCAGAGGCAACTCCAAAGCCACCAGGGCAACTGCCTGTTCAGTTTGCCAAAGAGCCAGATGCTGTTGCTTGGAAGAATCTCCTCCACAGCTTGATGTCTGGGTCCTGTGATTGCCATCCAAAGAACAGTGGTGGGGCATGCTGGGATGAATGCAATCCCGGCATCCCACTACAGTGTTTTCTTTTTAAAAAGAGTCATTTTGAATTAAATAAGTTTTAAAACTCACATGTTATTTTTTTTAATGTAAAAAGAAAATTGGAGGACAATAGTACAAATCAAGGCTGTATATTTGAAAAAAAATCCTCTTAAACTTTATTTTGCTTATAGGTCATATTTAATTATCCCTTGAGGATTGGGACATTTAGAAAAGACAAAAGACCATCTACTATTCACAGTGATGAAATAAAAATCACTATAATCTAGGTGGAATATGATACAGAGAATATTAATCATTGGTGTTATTATCGATGGTCACTTACAATATTTATTTGTATGAAATAAGATACTCAATTTTAGTACTAGTTTTGCAACAGAATTTTGATTGTGGGTACCACTGGACATGTGTTTAAATTAAAAAGGCAATAAAAAAAATGACAGGCGACATATAAGGGAAAAAATTCTCCCTGAGTATCTGTTGAGTCACTAACATCTCTTCTTAAGTATCAGCAGTGTTGTCACCTGAAGCAACATCTCTCCTTCTCAAAATATGCGTTAATATCTGCTGTGTTGTAGCTGAGTGAATAACAGCTGCTGAATGTCTTTGGAGTCATTCAGACCACTGCCACAAATGAATGTAATCTGATTCCAGAGTACAACCAAAATCTTTGCTCTTTTTGTGTAATCTCTTATTTTTGTAATTATAGGAATTTTTTCCCTTTAATATTACCAGGGTTTGTCTAATAGCCTGATAGTAAGTGCTGGAGTGCCAGAGTAAATCCGTAATTTCTATAATCATTGTGATCAATGCGAATTATGGCATGATTAATGCAGCCATGGTAATAGGTAATGGTTGAAAAGATAATCAAAATATTTGGAGAGTAATAACTTACTGTAGAGCAGTGGTTCTTAACCAGGGATGGTTTCTCCCCCCAGGGGACATTTGGCAACGTTCTTCAGACATTTTTGGTTGTCACAACTGTTATCTAGTGGATAGAGACCAGAAATACTGCTAAACATCCTGCAATGCAAAGAGCAGCCCTCCCCACTCCCAGAGCAAGCTATCTGGCCTAAAATGTCAAGAGGTACCACGGTCAAGAAATTCTGATGTAGAGAAATAGATAACATGTATAATAAATGTTGACATTTAAAGATTTTTGGTGATTCCCAAAATATAAGTAGCTATATATATCACTAACCCAGATGAAAAGTAAACAAAACAAAACAGAAAACAAAAAAAAGTCTTGGTCACTCAAATTTTTTCAAATACCTTTAGGTTTGGGGTCATACGGACAAGGCATACAGACACGATATTATTCTTACTTTCTATAAGATAAATTTCTCATCCTCACTTCAGTTATTGTTAAAGCACATAGCTAGCCACATATCGATTAAATCAATTAGCGGCTTTGCATTGTTAAGCTCTGTTTCTTGAACAGAATACATTCAGCAGGAAAACCTACATTAAAGAGTTTTTAGTTTTTACCTTTTTTTCTTTTTCTAAAAATTCTTCCCCCCAAATTTGGAAAATACATAAAACTATAATGAGGAAAATGAAAGGAATCCTTAATTTTACCATCTTAAGTTTTTAGTTTCTGTAAACTCAAAGGTATGCGTATGGTCATTGGTTTTTCACTACTGCAACAATATTGTTTGACAAACATTTCGCTCTGGTTAAATTTTCATGATATTAACTCCCCTGTTAACAGGGGAGATAAAAAGTGAAATTTTTAGTCATTTTCATAATTGTTGTTTGACAAATATTTTACTATGGCTAAATATTTCATGATATTAACTCCTCTGTTAATAGAGGAGATGGAAAGTGAAATTTTTAGTCATTTTCATAATTGTTGTCAATACTAGTTTATCTCCCTGCTTTGGAGCATGAATTTTTTTAAGTTTTTTTTTTTTAAGTAAGATGTAGAGTTATACTAAATAGAAGGCCTCCCTCCACAGAAAACCTTTCTCTGACAGCACTAGCATCCTGCCTTAACTGTTTTTATCTAACTTTGTATATGGTTTGTCTTCTAATAATTTTTTCTTAACTCAGATGTTTATGCTAAAGTTGTTTTTCAACTTGGAACTACTGTTCATGAGGCAATATGTTTGTCTCAGTGAAATCTATGGGTGAAGATACCACCACTGGACAAGACTAAGGCGGTAGCTAGTTACTAATGGCTGTTAACAGTCCTGGCAGGGAGACACAGGCACATGATCCTTGTCAGGCAATGAAACCCAGACAGTAGTGTAGAGAAGATTGCCAGAATGGCAGACTGGTCCAGTATAGAAAAATGACAGAAGCAAAAAGGGCAAATCAAAGTTAAGGGAAAAAACCACAGCTTTTCAATAACGAACTGAATGGTAACGAGTTTGTATTATCATTTAGGCAATTGCATCCTTAACAAGACTTCTGCTTTATTTAAGCCATTAAAATTTGGTTCCTGGGGCGCCTGGGTGGCTCAGTCGGTTAAGCGGCCGACTTCAGCTCAGGTCATGATCTTACAGTCTGTGAGTTCGAGCCCCGCATCGGGCTCTGTGCTGATGGCTCGGAGCCTGGAGCCTGCTTCGGATTCTGTGTCTGCCTCTCTCTCTGCCCTTCCTCTGCTCACTCTCTGTCTCTCAAAATTAAATAAATGTTAAAAAAAATTTAAAAAAAATAAAAAAAATAAAATAAAATTTGGTTCCTCCTCAGATTCAATTACTTCTTGTCAGGGAAGCAGAGGGGAGAGTGCAAATGGCCCTTAGTTTGCAGAGTTTATCTTTTCTAGGATTTTAAAATAGGGGCTAGTCCTCCAGCTACCACCAGTTTTGTCTTACGCAGTTGATAATTGCAATTTTATGGCGCCCCCTCAATACAAAACAAGAATTTCAATGAATAGTTCCTTCCTTCCTCCCTCCCTCCCTCCCTCCCTCCCTTCCTTCCTTCCTTCCTTCCTTCCTCCCTCCCTCCCTTCTTTCCTTCCTTCCTTCCTTTCTATTCATTCATTCGTTCATTCATTCATTCACTTAAAAAAGTAATCTCTGTACCCAACGTGGGGCTCAAACTTACAACCCCAAGATCAAGAATCACATACTCTACTGACTGAGCCAGCCAGGTGCCCCTGAATAGTTTCTGGAGCAGAACCACTTTTCCACTTCACAGAGTGCGTCTCATTTCTGTTCCTGGGTAACAAGTAGCATACTCAACCTGTCTAGGTTGTGTTTATTTATTTATTTTTTACAGACTCTGAGCAACAGGATTTAGAAGAAGTCCCCTGTCTCGTGTCCACCAAGTTAAGGCACATGAAAAGGAACATAATACAGGGCTTTCAAGAGTTCACAAAAGAATTAAAGAATAAATTATTTGATAAGAATTAAAGAATAAAACATACTGTGGAATGAATAATATTTCAGTTAGTAAAAAATAATATAAACATACAACTAAACTAGGAGTCCTTACAGTAAGGAACGGATGAACCCTTTTGCCACTAAGATGGTGGAGTGACTTGCTCTGGCTCCCTCTGGGGTCTTCTTTCTCATCAAATGATAGTAGGTATCTGTTGGGCCTCCTGTGGGTGTTGTCCTGGCCACATTTAAAGTTGGCCCATGCTAGCGTAGCCATTTCTATGAATCACAGAGAAATTTCAGTCTCTGGGTGTTTCAAACTTGAAATTTGAAATCCAAGGTAGAGTGTCTTTGTGGACTTTATTTCTCCACCTCTAGTTATTTCTGTCCCTGTTTATATGTAGAAATGCCAGAATAGCCTGCTCATTTAATTCTGTGTCTTAAAATTTTTATGGCTGTTAATTATAAACCTCATTTTATTTTGTTCTGCTGCTATAGAGAATGGGGCCTTATACATCCACCCCAGTGTTGATAGGAAGAGAATGTTAACTCCTCTGGGCCCAACTAGAGGTTTCCTTCTTTACCATTTACATGTCCTTGGCTTAAGACTACTTGGTATATTCTTGCTGCACTTTCATCATTAACTAAAAAACAAACTAAAGAACCAGGTGCAGATTCTTTATTAGGGTTTTGCACTTACGTGATGCCCATTTGTATGTGGTTTGTAGTCACAACACCTAACTTCTTCCCAGACTGCTTTAAAAAAGAGCAGAATAAAAAATGGAACAGAGCATGCATGGCCTAGGAAGCACTCAACCCTCAGGACTACAGCCAAGTATCATTAACAAGAATTAGAACCTAATATAGCCAAGAATATAGGACCTACTTTAGTCACTGTTCTTGTGTATTTTAAAATACACAAGATGTGTTGGGGGCACCTGGGTGGCTCAGTCAGTTAAATATCCAATTTGGGCTCAGGTCATGATCTCACGGTTTGTGGGTTCGAGCCCCAATCGGGCTCTGTGCTGACAGCTGGGAGCCTGGAGCCTGCTTTGGATTCTGTGTCTCCCTCTCTCTCTGCCCCTCCCCTGCTCTGTCTCTCTCACTCAAAAACAAACATTAAAAAAAAAAAAAAACCTTTAAAATTAAAATAAAATACGCTGAATGTGTCAAACCTCAAGTTAAGATACTATGATAGAAATATCTTATGGGCACCTCTATGAGCACAGCACATAGTTAAAGGGTTAAGTTTGTTGAACTTGAGGAAGAATGACTAAAGTGATGACACAATTAATATTGTGAAGAGCATCTGTAGAAATTAGAAGAGGAATTTTGAAGGACATTCTCCATGTCTTCTTTCTGAGATCAGAGATGATGAAAAATATTTCTAAAAAGTTTTTTTTTTAATTTACATCCAAGTTAGTTAGCATATACTGCAACAATTATTTCAGGTGAGTCCAGTGATTTATATCCCCTACATATAACACCCAGTGCTCATCCCAACAAGTGCTCTCCTTAATGCTCCTTGCCCCTTTATCCCTTTGCCCCACCCACAGCCCCTCCAGCAACCCCCAGTTTGTTCTCTGTACTTAAGAGTGACTTGTGTTGAGACAAGACAAGAGTCTCTTGTCCCCCTCCCTGTTTTTATATTATTTTTGCTTCCCTTCCCTATGTTCATCTGTTTTGTATCTCAAATTCCACATATGAATGAAGTCATATGATATTTGTCTTTCTCTAATTTCGCTTAGCATATTACACTCTAGTTCCATCCACATTGTTGCAAATGGAAGATTTCATTCTTTCTGATTGCTGATTAATACTCCATTGTATATATATATTCCACATCTTCTTTATCCATTTGAGATGATGAAAGAATTTAATGTAGGAGCTATTTTAAGCTAAACATACAGACTGACATCCCCAACTTACTCAGCCCAACAGTAAAACAAAAGAATATGTTTATTTTAGGCCATTGTGGAATCTCTATGTTTGGAGAGCTCTGAGAAAAGATTTGAAAGTTTTGGTTAAATAGTCTGAGATAATCAAATGTTCCTTAGGTTTCTTTCCAGTTCTTACTCTTTGATACAAACAGAATTTTAAAATTATTTTTATTAATAGCTGAGAAAAATATTTACTCCCAATTAGTAAATCCTAGGAGGGTCTTTGTATGTTTTGAGGCTATAAGAAGTTTATGCCTGGAAATGTTTAGTAGCTATGAAATTCTGTCTTAAGAAAGCTCATAGTCCAGATTGCATAGTTCTTTCATATTTTTTGGTATGTACTTTAAAGCCTTTTTCCTTGTGAGGCACCTGGCTGGCTCAGTTGGAAGAACATGTGACTCTTGATCTCAGGGTCCTGAGATCAAGCCCCACGGTGGGGGTAGAGATTACTGAAAAAAAAAATTGCTTTGTTCAATGTAGTCTTAGCACTATTTATTTATAAACTTTCATTCCTTGCCATAGGTTATATTTTATCCTTCAGAGACCAGCACAAACTTAAAAAAAAATTTGAAACCACTTGTTATAAGGTTTATAAAATGATTTAAAACCACTATAAAATTTTTAAAAATCAATTTTGTTTGAATTTTCGTAGTAAATCCGATCTTTTTTGGTGTGTAGTTCTGTAAATTTTTAAACGTGTGTAGAGATGCATGTAACCACCATCCTAATTGGGATACCCTGAACTCTTTTAACATCAGACATCCTCCATCTTTTAATAATTTTGCCACTGAAATCAATTTTCTGTTGAAATTGCTCCATGAGTTTATATCCAGCAAAACTCTTAGTAGAATATAGTTACTAAAAAAAATTTAAAGAGGTAAGTGTTTATCCACAAGGAAGTGCTTTGCTCAAGATGCTCTCTTTTTTTTAATTATTATTATTTTTTTAGAGAGACAAAGATCAGGGAGGGGGCAAAGGGGGGGGAGAGAGAGAGAGAGAGACAGAGAGAGAGAGAATCTTAAGCAGGCTCCATGCTCACCACAAAGCCTGATGCAGGGTTTGATCCTACAACCCTGGGATCATGACCTGAGTTGAAATCAAGAGTCATATATTCAGTGAACTGAGCCACCCAGGTGCCCCTCCACGAGATACTCTTTAAAAAACCCAAGTTTCTGAATTCAACCCATCGTGTCCAAATTCATTTTATACAATTCCTTGTTATCACAATAGCTATCATCATTAACATAAATAATACATGTCAATATAATACCAATATTTCATAATTTTGAAGACTTAATAGTGTCTCACAAGGTTTTTGATTTTTTTAAATCTAACTTAAACTATGACATGAACTTATTATAATCAGATTATAACTTAGAACATTTGTACTCATTTGCCTGGTATAGAATCTATCTGGATTATATTTTAATTTATTCATTTTGTAAAAGTTGCTTAGAACAGATTGCAGAAAATGTGACTTCTACCATAAGCTATCAAAACAAAACAAACTCCTTACCATGCCAGATTTATAGATACTAAAGATACTATCCTCAGGATGAAAGAAATGGATTTGAAGATTCCACCCGTATTTTTATGGTTGAATTGGATACAACAAAAATTTTTGGTCTATCTTGTGTAAACTTCCTAAGAGGAATTAATACTACATGTAGAGTCTTTTATTTTTATTTTAAGTAAACTCTACACCACATATAGGCTTGAACTCACCATCCTGAAATCAAGAGTCACACACACACACTCTATGGACTGAGCGAGCCAGCCAACTCCAGTCTTTTTTTTTTTTTTTAATGTTTATTTATTTTTGAAGGAGAGAGAGACAGAGCATGAGCAGGGGAGGGGCAGAGGGAGAGGGAGACACAGAATCTGAAGCAGGCTCCAGGCTCTGAGCTGTCAGCACAGAGCCCAAGGCGGGGCTCGAATTCATGAGCCATGAGATCATGACCTGAGCCGTAGTCTGATGCCCAACTGACTGAGCCACCCAGGCGCCCCAACCCCAGAGTCTTTCTGATAGGCATGATGAGACAGATCTTTTAGCGATGCCAAATTTGCCTATCTGTTTGTAGAAGTACAGCATGATAATAATTTGTTATAAGCCCAGGTTTTATATACATAGAGAAATAATAATATAGATAAAGATAACATTGATTTTGGGGCATATTGTTTCTACAGATTGATGAAAATGTGTGTTTGTAATTTTTTAGATAGCTAAGTTGAAAAAGTCAAGGATTTGTACTCCAATAATAGCAGTCAACACACTGAATAGAACTCTGTTAAATATGCCCCTTTCTTCCCGTCTCCTCTTCAGAAAGGAAGGTTATTATAAGACAGTAAACATAATAGGGTTAAAAATACCTGGAAATTTAGTACATGGTATCAGAGAAGATACCACAATAGTCAAATGTAATGAGGTTGGATTGTGTGTATTCTTCCAATTGTCATTTCCTTTCAAAGCTATTATTTCACCCTTACTGATAACCTCTCTTCAGTTAAAAAAAAATTACCATTAACATTCACTACTTTTTGCAGGTTTTGAACAATTTTTTAATCCAACAAGCTATTTTACCTTACACAATAGACATGGTCTTAGCCAATAATCTTCATTGTTAACAACATCCAATGGCTTTTTAACAATTACACGACATCCATTGTGTTCCATTTTCTTTCTATGTCCGTAAATGCCTTCTAAAGCACTCCAACTAGTAAGGTACACGAAGTATCACTTTCATAAAGCTATGCTAGCTGTCTCTAATTCAATTATTCAACTCAAAGACTTCCTTCAATGCTGCAAAATTGTCCTGGTACTTCCCCATTTCTGATGTTAACCTGAGCTATTTGTGGTTCCTTGGGTTGTAAAGTATTTTATTATCTATTTTGCTTATCTTTTAAAACCATTTTACTTGTCCTGAAGGGACGGTTTCAGATTTTTTTTTTAATCCTTAAGAGTGACCATGGGGATTATAAGTGGTTGTCATTTGTATAAGTATAGAGAAGAAATGAGCCTCTCATGGGGGAAATGTCGGCGTCTCTCTGTGTGAAGAAAGCCACGATGTTAGCGTTCGGACTCTGTAGTACCCACGCCACTGCTTCTTATTGCTCACCGCCTCCCACCCTCTTATTTCTCGGTTAAATCAGATTTGGGTCATTTGATTATTTACTTATTATCTCCAGAGGCTGGGTAAGCTAGTACTATCTGAACTCTAAATACACTCAAAATGCAATAAAGGCCAGAAGCTAGAGAGGATTAACCCCTCTACATTTTATAGTGATTGTTATATTTACCTTTCAAAAACCCATCCAGTTTCACCCCACAATTTCATCCTGGGAAAAAGTAGAAATGATATTGGATACATTATCAGAAGAGAGTCGGTAGGTAGTTCTTTGTTGCTAACTAATCATGAGTCATTTCTTCTCATAAAATATTTGGACTTTGTGATTTCTTTTTTCTTCCTCTCTGAATTATTTTTAAGTATGTAAACCACAGATCTCAAAGTCTCCCCCATATGTTTGATTCTACAGTGACTGAAATGATAAATCATTTGGCTGACATGATTTTTCCTTTTTAAAAAATCCGTTAAGGGGCACCCAGGTGGGTCAGTTGGTTGAGCGTCCAACTCTTGATTTTGGCTTAGGTCATGATCCCAGGGTCATGGGATTGAGCCCTATATTGGGCTCAGTGCTGAGCAAGGAGCCTGATTAAGTTTCTCTCCCTCTCTCTCTCTCAAAAAAGAAAAATATCTCAAGATTGATGATTGTATCTCTGGCTGCACTCCTGTTAAGTTTTTGAATAGTAGGCCCCTGCCATATCCGCCACAGTCAACCTCCATTGTTACTCATTGACCTAGCAAACTACCAAACCATAGTTCTTCACAGACCATGTAAGCTAGAAATTCACTAATCAGGGGTGCCTGGGTGGCTCCATAGGTTCAGCATTCAACTCTTGATTTCAGCTCAGGTCATGATCTCATGACTTGTGAGACTGAGCCCCATGTCAGGCTCTGCACTGACAGCACGGAGCCTGCTTGGGATTCTCTCTCTCCTTCACTCTCTGCCCCTCCCCTGCTCTCTCTCTCTCTCTCTTTCCTCAAAATAAATAAACATTAAAAGAAAAAGAAATTCACTAACTGTGACATTATTCCTTGTGAACAATGATAGCTGTGCTAACAGGATGCTAATCAGACATTGGTCCTGCTCAAACAAGCATGGTCCAAGGAGCATGTATTTCGTGCTTGTAGGCCATCTTCCGAGTCTAAAAGACAATGCAGAAGAACCTGACCGAAGTGTTCACTAAGGAAGACCACCGAGGAAGGAAGACCACCTGCATCTATCTGGGTTAACTTGTGTGATGTGCCAGTCTTTGCCCTTTAGAAAGTTTGCTGCTCAGGGAGTCTTCTCTAAGGTGTGCTTGGGGTTACCCGTGTACACGTATCTTCTCAGCTCTGCGTCATAGAGCTGGCAGACTTCTCACCCACGCGTTACATGCATGTGTCATACGGGACCTTGGATATTCAGTAGAATAGAGAGTAGATAAGCTGGTGAAAAAACTGGGACTTTCTGAGGAGATCGATAGTTTGTCTATTTATCAGACTTATTTAATTTTTACCACTCGGACTGAGGTGTTGATAAACATGTTCAGAAAAAGGCCCGGGAGTGGGGAGGGGTAGAGTCTGGTATGACCGGGGCATCAGTAACAGGGGCTCCTAACTGAAAAAAAAAAAAGTGAAAAAGAGAAAAGGAAGGAAAAAATCGAAATTTCAATTCATTAACCCAACTAATTTTTCCTCCAGAAGAATAAGTGGGTTTAAATATATGAACTATAATAAAGATTAATATTATAAATACAGATTAAGTAGAAGCCTGAAACACTATAAGAAGAAAAGAAATAGCAAGCACTGTATTTAGTTAGGTATGAGTACTTTCTGAAGGTGAATCTTCTTATTGATTGAAGAACCATAGTTCATAGAGTTGTTTTTTCTTTTTTGAGGCCTAAAATGTTAATTTAAGTCTGGTAGTTCTTACTTTGTTTTCTTTCTTCCTTCAGCAGATGCTTCCCAAGTACCCACAGTGAGCTAGAAGCTGTTGGGGGCTATATAGAGATATAACCCATGGGAATTCATAGAAGCAAAAGCCACAGTGCTGTCCTATCGGTCAGAGTTTGGGCAAGGAATAGATGGTAATTGAGGAGAGTTTAATGAAAGGACTACTTACAAAAGTGTTGGACAGGGGTAAAGGAACCCACAAGGGATGGTGAAGTGCCATGGGACCAGGAATATTCGGAGACATCTCCACCTCTCCACCTGAAGGGATAAGGAGAAAGAGCAGTTACTGGAACCCAGGTCGGGCTGTAGCTGTAGAGAGAGCCACCTGATAGGAGCTGTGGCCCTCAGAAGAATGCTGATACATTGTGTCCCAGTAGGGAGGGGACTGGGCAACAAATACCACACACTCTCTCCTCCTACCCTCTTATTTCCTTCTGGTGACTGTCATTGCTTAAACTCAAGCCCAAACCAGTGAGCAAGAGGGCTCACTGACAAAATCCACAAAGGCCAGCATTCTGATTTATAGAAGAGGGTGGAAAAGGGTTGAGGATGATGGCTCTAGAAGGGCAGGCAGCATACCTAGCACACTGATCTTGAGATATCCTTGCAAAGAAAGTTAACCTCCAAATAAGGCAACAGTACAAAAGACATCCCAAGATAAATGGTACCCGGTATAGACAATAGGTCCTGGGTAAGGTGTGTGGTGTAACTCAGGAAAGACTCCTAGAAATAAAAGAATACGTCTGTGATTGAGCCTTTAAGAATGGTTTGGGATTAGTGAGCACAGAGGAATATGGAGGATAGTCTAACTGGGGGGAGGATAAAGGGAAGAAAGTAAAAATAAATATGACATGACTGAGATCATTTTCAATTGGCTGAAGCATGGAATAGGTAGAAGCCATAATAGAAACGCCAGGGACTGTATCTGAGAATGGTGAACTACTTCCATTTATGAAAATCTTTTTAGTTCTACTGAGTGCCTGCTTGTACTCTGCAAGGTTTGGACAAAAAAGGACGTCGAAGATAGGCGATCTAGCCTCGAGACCTTTTGCTTTCACCCACACTCACATGACACATTGAACCAGTTAACCATGCAAAGACAAAATGCCAAAGTAAATGTTACTTGGGGTTCAAAAGTGAGGTTCAGAACGTGTAATTCTTGATGTGTGTTCACTCATTTAAAAAAATTCATCCAACCAACATTTTTGAAGCAACCAGGATGTGCCAGGCACTGTCACTGAACATACAGCCCCTTGGGTTGGTCCGGATCCAACAGGCCACAACTGAGAGTTTGGCTCAGACCAAACCTCATCTAATTTAGACAAGAACGAAATGAAGTACATTTTTCCAAAATACACCTTAATAAATCCACGGTAGGTGGTCACTAAATATTTGTTGACCACGTGAATGAGATAAGTGATTATGATGAAGAAGTGTCACAAACTTCTATGATATTTTGACACAACGCATACACAGGGCATTTATACTGTTGTCCAAAATCTAATCACAGTGTGGACCCACTGTGAAGGCAGAGACCTGGCCTGTCTTGTTTACTGGAATAATCCCAGCTCCTAGCACAGAACCCAGCACAGAGCTGGAGCACAGACTATATCTAGTGAATAAATGCGGGGATAAATTAATAAATGAATGCGGGGGCGCCTGGGTGGCTCAGTCGGTTGAGCGGCCGACTTCAGCTCAGGTCATGATCTTGTGGTCTGTGGGTTCGAGCCCCACGTCGGGCTCTGTGCTGACAGCTCGGAGCCTGGAGCCTGCTTCCGATTCTGTGTCTCCCTCTCTCTCTTCCCCTGTTCACGCTGTGCCTCTATGTCTCTCAAAAATAAATAAACGTTAAAAAAGAATGTAAAAAAATTAATAAATGAATGCGTACTTGAAGCAAGTACCTTTTACAGTGAGGTTGCTTTGGGTGGTGGCATCCCTTGGGGGCATCCTTTGGGGAATGCAGTTACCATTACAGCACATTAAGTACTCCTTCAGATTTTTAATGAGTACTTCTTATAAATCCATTTTTAACTTTTCCTCACTTTAATTCCTTGTGAGTTCCAGATGTGCCATTGTTTCAGTAGCTCTGAATACAAAGGGGGAAAAGCATGTCCTGCATCACCTTTGAAAGGCAACGCACGAGGCCAACACATGAAGATGCGGGGCTTCCGTCTCTGGCCAGGGCCCAGGTGTGCGTACCTGTGGTTGGCCTCCGTGCCACTTGCACTTTTACCGTTGTTCCTTTCTTTGAGAGCTCTACCTTCTTTTCCTACTGCCATTAAAATCATATTAAGTCATTCTGAAGTGCTTCCCATAAACACCAAATAAGAGGTACAGCCGCGAGAAAAATTATCTACCTGTGTGGAATAGGTTATTATTTTAATTTGTAATTTGAGTGGCATATATTTTAGAGAAGAGAGTATTGGGGTGGGCACCCTCCCCCCACGCCTCATGTACTCAACAAGGAGTGTGGTTTTTACCCCCTCTCCGCCCCAGGCTAGTTTTAACCCCACTGGCTTATTAATTATGACACCTGCAGATACATTTCTATTTACCGGCTTTTATACATTGTATTTTTTTTTTATTTGCCATTGGACACAAACAGAGATCTGAGTTCCCTGATTTTAGGGCTTATAGAAACTGAAAGTCAGATAAGATGAATATTGTCAGATGATGACGGACGTGTGAAAATCTTACCTTTAGAGCAGGCAGGCCTTCTTGTAGAGTGAATTGCATTTACACAAGCAGCCTTCTCCTCTGGTCAGCTTTTGGTTTAACAATTCCTGCCTCTGCGGGGATGAGGCAGGAGACCCGAGGCTTCCAGGGGTCCGTGAGACCTGGGAATACATGCTGCAATCCAGTTGTGGGCCAGGTGCTCCACGCACCAAATCTTTGTATTTATATTTAGAAAGAACTAGAAAATGATTGTTAGGGCTGATGGCCCCCTGCTGACCTGAAGACAGAGTTTGTAAGGAGGGGGTTTTCAGAATCTAGTAGCTGAGACAGGACAAATTCTTTTCACTTGAACAAAAGATTATGATGAAAACCTTAACCAATACACACTAAGACAGACTCAAATATGAAAGAGGTGAAGGAAGTCCGAAATACATGGATGAAAAAGTGTTTTAAACATGTGCTAGAAATGGAGTTATGCACATGCAACTTTCAGTTGAGTGTTTGTTCTTCCTTGTTTTAAAGATTCCTGCCCCCAAATATACTTAGGTATCAATATGCAGATGTCTCTGCCAGGATTCAGTTTCTAATTGTACATGTAATATTCTAAGCGAGTTTTTTTTTTTTATTTTTACTTAAGATTATGAAATTAAACTGGCGTATTTAACCCCCCCCCATAATGATGATTGTGGATGCTATATAAAAATAAAAGTAAATGTTTTGGGGTGCCTGGCTGGCTCACTTGGAAGAGCATGCGACCCCTGATCTCAGGGTAGTGAGTTCGAGCCCCATGTTGGAAGTAGATTACTTAAATAAATACATAAACTTAAAAAAATTAAAAAATAAAAGCAAACATTTTGAACACAGTTGACACCACCCTAGTATTACAATTTGCGGGAAAAATATTGTTTTTCTTTTGAAGGTTTGTACAGAGATGAAAAAAATGCTTTGGGCTGAAGAATAAAACACAGGATGTCAGTCAAGAAGTATAGTTTGGAGTTAGTTAAACATTAAGAAAAATCTTCCAAACCTCAAGAAATTACAATTAATACACGATAAAATTAACTAGGTTTTTTGTTACTTCTCATCACCTTTATCAGTAAGTAAGAAGCAAAGATGGTGTATTTATTAGACTGTTGTTGGGTTAGCCCTAAGTATTTTAGCAAATAGAAAGGAAGACCTGGGCGGCTCAGTTGGTAAAGTGTCTAACTTCGGCTCAGGTCATGATCTCGTGGTTCGTGGGTTCGAGCCCCCCATCAGGCTCTGTGCTGACAGCTCAGAGCCTGGAGCCTGCTTTGGATTCTGTGTCTCCCTCTCTCTGCCCCTCCCCCACTCGTGCTTTGTCTCCCTCCCTCAAAAATAAATAAACATTAAAAAAGAAAGAAAGAAAGAGAGGGAGGGAGGGAGAAATGGAGGAGAGGAGAAAGGGAGGAAAGAGAGAGTGAAGGAGGAAGAAAGAAAGAAGGAAAGAAAGAAGTTGCTTTGATCATATGATTTCAGCCTTTTTAACTGAGAGGATATATAATAAGTTTAAATAAAAAATTTAACTATTTCAGAACTTGTGTCAAATTCGACATATGGGTAGGTAGGCAAGGCTGCAGTGATGAATAGACCCAAACAAATAAGGGCTCAACACAATGGAAGTTTATTTCTTGCTTCTGTCAGAGTCCTAGGAGGATAAACAGATTGGCCTGGGGCTCTCCTCTATGCACCGCGCAGGGTTCAGGTTGACAGAGGCTCCTCTGCGATCCCCATGGTTATCTCTGTCATAGCCTGCCGGGAGAGGGAAAGAGTACAGAGGAGTGAGGGCAGGAGGGCACTGTGGGAGCGGCCTGGAGGTGGCGCATGTGACTCTGTTCCCTTTCCATTGGCTGGCACTCGGGGGCCTGGCTGCCTAACTATAAACAGGCGTCTAGCTCTGTGCACAAGGAAAGAGGGAGACGGGGCACCTGGGTGGCTCGCTTGGTCGGTTAAGCGCCCGACTTCAGCTCAGGTCATGATTTCATGGTTTGTGGGTTCAGGACCCACATCGGGTTCCAAGCTGATAGCTCAGAGCCTGAAACCTGCTTCAGATTCTGTGTCTCCCTCTCTCTCTGCCCCTACCCCACTTGTACTCTGTCTGTCTGTCTGTCTCTCTCTCTCAAAAATAAACATTAAAAATTAAAAAAAAAAAGGGGAGACAGATTTTGGTGAATAACCAATACCCTCTGCCACAGTCGAGCACCTTCCCAGCCTAACAGAGTGTGTCATGCATACTGGACCTTCCATAAATATTTGCTGAATTGAGTATGTGCATATTACTGCTACATTATAGAAACATATACACATTCAGAAGGTAATATGCAGGAATCTTGCCTGCTCATTGGTGTATTACCAGCACTTAGAACAGTGTCCATTATAGTGGTGGGCATTTGATGATTATTTATTGAGAAATATTAATAAATCAAGTAAATTCCAAGTGAAAAACACATCCCTTGAATTCTCATTGGAAAGGAAGCCAAAGAAGAATGGTGTGAGACAGTACAGTGACCATTGACTGATTCAGCAAATGTATTGGGCACTGACTGTGTGTATGGCAGTGTGCTAGGGACCACAGAAGTTACAGGTGGCTTCCAGTCTTGTAAGGTCAGCATCTGCACCAAAAGAACCCTTGGAAGGGGAGGAGGAATTTAATTTCCGTTATAATCTCCAATGCCATCTTTCCTTAAATAAGTATTCTCTGAAAACAAATGGATATTTTTTATTAATTTTAAATAAAGTATAAATAAAGGCATCTTTATAAAATGCTGTTCTCATATGGATTTTAAAAATACAACCTAAATTTAAAAAAACAGTTATTTTTCCAATAAAGTTTTGTGATGGGGTGCCTGGCTGGCTCAGTCTGTAGAGTATTTGCAACCCTTGATCTCAAGGTTGTGAATTCAAGCCCCACATTGTGTGTAGAGATTATTAAAAATAAAACAAAACTTTTTTACAGACTTTATTTTTAAGTAATCTCTACGCCCAATGTGGGGCCCAAACTGACAACCCCCAGATCACAGTTTGCATACTCTACTGACTGAGCCAGCCAGGCACCCCTAAAAATAAAAAATCCTGAAAAGAAAAAAAAAAAGATTTGTGATTAAGTCCCTTACACCTTTTCTCCTTTTGCTTTGCCTATATAGAATTCTGGGAACTGCTATTGTGTAAGGCAAAGAAAATGATAACAGGGATAATATTATTCAAGATAAGAAATGTTAGGAGCCCTAAGAAGTACAAGGTAAAATCTCGTGAGGGTTTGGAAGAACAAAGAATGAGTGATCAGCATTTCTCTCTCTTTCTCGTTCTTTCTTTCTTTCTTTCTTTCTTTCTTTCTTTCTTTCTTTCTTTCTTTCTCTCTCTCTCTCTCTCTCTCTCTCTCTCTCTCTCTCTCTCTCTCTCTCTTTCCCCTCCCTCCCTCCCTTCCTTCCTTCTGCCTCCAATATTTTATCTTGGAATTTTTCACTCTTACAGAAAAGTGATAATAGTAGCACAATAACATTCATGTGTCCTTCAGCTAGCTTTACCATGTTAACATTTTATCCCCCCCTTCTCTCCCACTTGAAAGTAAATTGCAGACATCACAATACTTTACACCCAAATACTTCCCATGAATCTGCAGGAAACAAGGACATTCTCTGACAAGAATTGCAATTCTCCAAAATTTTAACATTATGGTAACAGGATCGATACTATATTATTCAGTATTCATTCTATAATGATCACCATTTTTCTATCAATCAGTGTCTCTGGTTGCAAATAATAGAAACTGGAAGTGACTAATTTTATGACTTTATTAGAAGGGTATGAAGTTCTTTATAAAATCAAAAGATAGGTCAAAGAAACCAACACTGGCAAGGACCGGAACAGAGCAGATACAGTCTTCTGTGAGCAATAATAATGGATGGATTCTTCTAGATATGAATGAGCTTCAGTCATTTTCCATGATTGCAACACTCAAGAATCAAATTGCAGAGAGAGAGCTAGAAGGAGAGCTGGAGGAGGCCAAAAGGAAGGCTCCTGAGTGGCCTGATGAGTGTCACATCTCTGTCCCTCCCCTCCTCACTAGGAATAGGGCATTTCGAGTTACAGTCCCTTCAAGATTGCATGCAAAACTGATCAATTCCTCCTGAAAGAATGGTGAATGAATGATGCCAGGAAGGGAAAACCTATAGGTGTTCAAATACTTATTGAACTTGGGGTACAAGAGGCAGAGAAGTTTTCATGAAAGAGTTGGCATTGGAATTAGGCCTTAAAAAGAATAAATAACATTTGAATATGTGAGAATGGAAAGAAGGGTAGGTTTGAAGGCAAGAGATCATGGTATGAACAGAGGCACAGAGGATGGACCAGAGAATAGGTACACCAGCAGTATGTTGGGAAGAGTGAATGGTACCATTTGGATAGAGTATAGGGTGAGAATATACCATGAAGAACTATGAATGCCAGCCTAAGAAGTTTGGATTTTATTCTGTAAGCAATGGATGGCACATACAGCTATGTAATTAAATATTGAAATATTAGCTATATAATTTTTTTAAGGAAGTTTCCTCTGATGACAGCAGATGGAAAGGAGAAGAGATTTGATGCAGGGAAACCAGTTAGGACAGTAATGCAAAAGTTTGGTCTAGAAATATGAAGGAGGGGCGCCTGGGTGACTCAATTGTTTAAACATCTGCCTGTTGGTTTTGGCTCAGGTCATGATCTCATGGTTCATGAGTTCGAGCCCTGTGTCAGGCTCTGTGGTGGCTATGTGGAGCCTGCTTGGGATTCTCTCTCTCCCTGTCTCTTGCCCTCTCACTCATTCGTGCTTACTCTCTCTTGCTCTCTCTCTCTCTCAAAATAAATAAATTTAAGTTAAAAAAATTAAGATTATGAAGGATATGAACTAGTATAACAACTATGGGGATATCGTTTGAGGAGATGGCACAGGAAGCATGGTAAAGGTTGCATTTAATAACAGCGCTTACTCTCACCAATACTACATGAAGTGAAGCTGAGTATTTGTGTGGGTGAAGATTCAGTCAACAGAATCTATGTACTATTGCTCACAGAAGTAATAGCAATGTAATTTAGCCACTGTTACTTTTCACATTCGTTATCAGTTAATCAAATATTCTTCATGAGTAAAATCAAGCTATTTGAGAAAATTCCTAAGCGCATAAATATGTTCCTATAGCTTGAAAATTCAAAGTGAAAGAAATCAATTTAAATAATATGTATCCACCTTCCACTAAAAACAACAGGAAAGTGGGGCGCCTGGGTGGTGCAGTCAGTTAAGTGCCTGACTTTGGCTCAGGTCACGGTCTCGCGGTTCCTGGGTTTGAGCCCCACATCAGGCTCCCTGCTTCGAATCCTCTGTCTCCCTCTTTCTCTGCCCCTCCCCTGCCTCACACACACTTTCTCTCTCTCTCTCAAAAATAAATAAACATTAAAAACAACACCAACAGGAAAGGTACCATTGGGAAGGATCTCAAACTTTTTCTGGAAAATGTCATATAATAGACAGTTTGGGGTTTGTGGGCCATGCTATTTCTGTTGTAACTATTTAACTCTGCCAGAAAGCAGCTACAAACAATATTTAAATAAATGAATGTGGCTGTATCCCAATACATCATTATTTATGGACGCTAAAATTTGAATTTCATATGATTTTCACATGCCATAAACCTTCTTTTGATTTTCTTCTATAATAAAAAATGTCCAAACAATACTTGCAGCTAGTAGACAACACTATATTGTAAATATTAAACTTGCTAAGAGGCTAGATTTTAATTGTTTCCAACGCTAAAAAAAATGGCCATTATGTGAAGTGATAGAGGTGTTAGCTCACACTACAAAGGCAGTCATATTGCAGTGTAATATATCAAATCAACATGTTACATATCTTAAACTTACACTATGTTATGTGTCAAATGTCTCAATAAAAAATAATAATGAATTCAAAAATTTTAACAAAAGCCCAGAAAAATAGAAATTAAATGAAATAAAAATATAATAGTCATTCTTTGCTCCCAGGCTGTAAAAAACCCGGGCAGCAGTTTGGATCTCACACTTGCTGATTGTCTCATTGGCTTTAGAAATCAGGGCCTCCTGATTTCCTCCTGAGTCAATAACAATGTGAACCCATTCTTTCTGAAAGTAGTAGTTGAACTAGAAGAAAGAAAATATGAGAACCGATTTATATCTCCATTACTGATTCTTTTCTACTTGTTTTTAGTTTAAATGAATGGAGTTTTCCTTTCTGCTTTCTTTTCTTAATGTGGCACGGTGTTAATGTTTGATAAAATACAGATTAGGCTAACGTAACAGAGGGGTTCCAAAACACAAAGCTCTGGGCGATTTAGAAGTTAATTTCTCACTGAGAACTAAAATCTTCATCTGGACAGCCATATATCCAACTAAAATTGGGAGTTACATTCTTACTGGAAGATGGAGAGAATAGAATTGTAGAAATATCTGAAGACAGCAGGAAGTCTCTGCCAAGTGCTGGATGTTTCTTTATTCTAAACAGAGATCGTTTTATTGCTTCAGTCAGTCAAAAGGAGTTGTTCTAAATATTTTTAACAATTAAACGCTAAAAATAGAAATCAGTTATTTTGTTGGTGATGTCTTTTTCTAGCACTTTTACTATAGTAACTTCTATTACATCATAAATTCATTCAACAAACATTTTTGAACACCTATTGTGTTTTTCTTTCTAGGCAGATAAACAAACACCCTCCTCTTCTACACTACTAACAATTTTAACGTATTATCTCCTTTGAAAACATTACCTTAGAACACATAGGAAAAGCTCCTAAAAGCATGGGGAACGAGAGTTGGGAGCCATGGTTGTTAGAATACAAAGCAAGGGGTAGTTGGGGGGGACCCCAGCCCTTCAAAATATCTATCAGCCCTACAAATTCACTTCCAGTAGACATGAACTCCATACAACAGCCTGTGTCACTATGCAAACAGTTTCGAGAGAAGTCCTCTAGCTCTCTTTCCAAAAGATTGCTATCCTTGCACCTGTCCTTCCTAGAAATTCTAGACGCCTCTTTGGTGTGGGGATTTGGGCTGATATTTAGGTGCTACCTCTCTTCCAGCCTTCCCAATGGGAAGATAACGGTGGATCCTGAAATAAGAGTCTACCTGCGTGTGTCGGTGTCTTTTCCGAATTGTATTTAAGAAAAAAAAAAAAAAAAAAGGAGCAGTCTAACACCAAGCACTCCACCTGGCATGACTTCAGAATGCTTGTGATTAAGATATTCTGCTTACTGTTAGCCAAAGATCTAGGCCTGCCTCGCTCCACATAAACAGCAGCGCGGTCTCTCAGCTGCCGCGCGCATCTCTCACATGTCCTCAGGGCGCTAGAACAGCGGGTCTTCTCTAAACGGCTCTTCGACCCGAGGAACATGAAAAGCAGCAGAGAAGGGCTCCCGAAAGCATTTACATTGACGAGTAATATGTATCGACAGTACATTTTTTCCTTCTTTTTGCTATAGAGCAAAAACTTTTGTGCGCCGCTTTCGTTGTTAGCACCAAGGCGTGGCCAGCAGCAGGAGTTGGCTGAAATTAATTAAGTGAGGCAGTTTGGGCCACTCCTTCGCACTTTAACTGGTTGGAATTCAAGGGGCATGGTGGGGGGTGGGGCTGGAGGGAAGAGTGTGTGGCCGCGCAAAATAGAAAGAATGAGAAACATTTGTTTGGGGTTCTGTCACCTGTCAGATGGTTGGAGAGGAAGCCACAGGTTAAAAAAAGAAAAAGACAGGAAGAAATTCCTTTAGTTTTTATAGCGCGAATCAGAGCAATTAAGTACCAAAAACAGCTAACACTTATCGAGCCCCTTATATACGTCAGACACTGTTCTAAGTGCTTTACGTGGCATTATCTCATCTGATCCCGACAGTAACTCTCTGTAGTAAGTGCTCTAATTATTTCCTTTTTACAGCTATGAAATTGAGGCCGGGAGAGGTGAAGGCTTTCACCAGTAGGCCTGGGATTCTGTCCTTGGCAGTCTGACTCCAGAGCTGTCATGCCATCCACTGAGTCATACTGCCTTAAAGGCAGTGGAGCCCCTGGTTGTCATTTTCCTCTAGATTTATAGCACGGTTTTTGCCACAGGTGATGGCATAGATTTGCATTTCCTAATGAAAGAGGGAGTGAAGTTAAATCACAAACAAGAGAATGCCTGAGAAGTATGATGTTCAAAAAAACCGCAAAGAGTTTGTGCCTTTTTCCTGATTGCCTGCTAGCACGTTGCTTGCTGTAGGGAAGAAAAAGTACAGCCTAACAGTACTAGATTCTCTATAAGGCAATTTATTATTTTTTGAAAAGCGATAATGGCCTTGTTTTCACCTTAAGAGTCCAGAGCAGCAAAGGACTGATAGGACCCTAAGAAGCATGCACTCAGCAAGATTCCCTAAATAGTTCTTTCCCCTCCAGTCCTGACCCAGTAACCTCCGAGCCATTCTATTCCCTGGAATCTCCTGTATAGGGCCCCAAAGAGTATGCTGATGCCTGCAACATCCTTTTAGGATTTGAAGACCTGTAGACAAATGGCTCCTGGGGACAGGGAACATATCAAAACGTAATCCTTACTCATAACAGAATTGAGTTTGGTGTGAACCCAGCAATCAGGGAATGAAAGGTGAGTGCATTAACCTACCATGTTATCTGTATAGGAGTTTTATATCTTAAATGGAACAGACATCCCTGCAAAACAATGACGGACTGAGATTAATGAGTTACAGGTGACCCTCAGACACGGGAAGGTTGACTTTGGATAAGCACCCACAAAGGTCAAGTGCTTATCTGAATTAACCACAAGTCTTGGATCTGGGGTAAAAATAAAGGACGAGAAATACCCCAGGGAGAGGCTTTCTTCAACCTGAGTTTTGTGCTCTTTCTTACCTTCTGCTAAATTCTGCATCGGATTGGGCCAGCCCTTTTCTTGCGGCATTTCCCCACATGTCTCCGGCCTAAGCCAGATCTCGACATCGTGGAAACGGAACGAAAACCCAGAGCAATGCTTTTCAGATTTCCAGGGTTTCAGGATGTGTTGTAGACCAATTATTTTTGCTAACATAGAATTGGGTCTTTTTGACAGAGGCTTTATAAGAATCGGATGGAATCTTCACAGCTGTAGTCACTTTTGCCTAGGACTGACTCAAGGATTTGCGCGTCTTGTTGTAGAGTGCAAATATGTTGTGGTGACAACTTTCTGTGTTTCTCGCTCTCATCCTTGAGTCGATTTTATTTCCATTTAAGACAATAATTAGTCCCCAGAGCAGTGCTATATTCCATTTATTGAAAAACACACTTGACACCCGCCTCCATTAATTAAGTGGAGTTGTATAGCTACCTAGTGTCTCCCCCCCATAGGGAGTATCTGTTGGGCTCTATCTTAGAACCCTGCCTGGAAAGTGAGTAGACTGGGAGAGGCCCTGGGTGTAAAGCTGAGCGCAGGCGTCAGGAGGAGTTCTGCGTGGAAAGAAGAGTGGTTCTGCACGAAGGTGAGCATCTACTCACCTAATACAAAACAGCGGGGCGTCTCCGCTGGTGGGTAGAATCCTGGTCCGGGTGTATGTCAATAATAGAGAAATATAAAGAGACCACTCTCCAGCACCCCACCCCTGCCAGAACTTGGAAATGAGGGAGAGAAGATGCCCACTGAGAGCAACATTTTAAAAACAACGACTAAAATAGAGCATAGATATGCAAAAATTCTCTTACACCTTAGATGAGTCCGAAGAAACCTAGGCAAATGCATTAACACATGCAAAGAAAGAATGTGTTAATCAAAGGGGGTTGGTTAGCCCTAGAAGGTAGAGAGAGAGTTTCTGAGGCCAAGTTAGAGGTGCTGGTCCAAGTTTTGCCCCTGGAAGACCAGGCCTGGCCAAAGCTTTTTTTCAGACCAGGGTAAGCCTCAACTAAACATTTACTCAAACAAATTGGTATGGGGTGCTTATAACGCGCCGGGCTTGTGTCAGGCTTTGGGAGAAAGTGCCATGGAGACTACCACTCAAGACAGGAGACTGACCTAAGCCAGGCACTTTATGAACGAGGCAACATTAACATAATGAAGGAAACTGTAGACTGAGGAAGAAGTAACCCTAGACTGAAGAAGCTAAGGACTTGTAGGAGTTAAACAGAAGAAGGAGGAGGTGTAAGGAGTGTGTTTCAAACAAGGCCAGCATTTGTACCCTTGCAGCGCTTGCAGCGTATTTGAAGGATGGAGGGAGGGCCGGGGTGGCTGGACCCGGGGTGGCTTTAGATAATAGATACCACTTCCTGAGCACTTAGTAGGTGCCAGACAGTGTTGAAAGCGGTTTACTCTCCTAATTTCATCACAATCTTATGAAGTAACCGCTATCTCTATTCCTATTTTTCTGAAGAAGAAACTGTGGCACAATATAAGTGACTAAACTGCCTGAGCTTGGAAGTAGAGGGAGGGGATTTGAACCCTGGAGTGTGGTTGCAGAAACCCACGTTCTTAACCAGTTCCTACACTGAGGGCGAGACCGAGCCGCCAGGTTGTGTAGGGCTGGTACGAGGAGGATTGTGCCTTTTACCGAGAACAATGCCCAGTTTTAGAGAAGTGACCTAGTTGAATATGTGCTTTGAAAAAAATCGCTCTGGCTGCAATGTGATTAGCTACTAGTTTTTAAAAATCTGATTATGATTTTGCTTCCCGCATACATCTGCAGAGAAAGAGGGAATGCATAGATCAGATGAACAGATCGTGTGCGCAGAATTTTGCTCACAAGACAGCCATTTCTTACTATGAATTAATATCTAGCCTTTAAAAATATATATGTTCTAGCTTTTGAGCATGATCTGGCTTTTCAAAATTCTTGATGGTAGGCACAGAATATGTTTTGCGTGTGGCTTTGAGTATTCTACAACAGTTCTTTCCTTCTGTCTTTCTCTCTTTCTCCCTCCCTCCCTCCCTCCCTTCCTTCCTTCCTTCCTTCCTTCCTTCCTTCCTTCCTTCCTTCCTTTTCTTTCTTTCTTTCTTTCCTTCTTTCCTTCTTTCCTTCTTTCCTTCTTTCCTTCTTTCTTTCTTTCTTTCTTTCTTTCTTTCTTTCTTTCTTTCTTTCTTTCTTTCTTTCCTTCTTTCCTTCCTTCCTTCCTTCCTTCCTTCCTTCCTTCCTTCCTTCCTTCCTTCCTTCCTTCCTTCTTTTCTTCTTACAACAGTTATTTTTAGTGTGAATTAATAAAATGTTACCCTGGTTTGATATGTCAGACTCATGAGATAGATGAAGCAGTCTGCCTTAGAACGACTGATTTACTTTCTACAAATATGAAGTTTCTGATTTGCAATGCTAAGATCAGGCTTTGAATAGACTGCGGTAAATTCAACAAAGTAATGACTCGGCCTACGGCTGCTCAGGAGGGAGGAAGGCCTACCTTTTCCCAGGGGTAACTTCTGATGACTCACAAAGTTGAGTCGACATCACGGGAGCTGTGTACAACAGCTACTGGTCCTTCTTCTTTTCCTCCCTCCTCCTCCTCCTCTTCCTCCTACGTTTAAGACATTCAGAAACCTAGACAGGTAGGCAGTTATTAGGAAAGTCTGTCAGAAGGTATCGTGTTAAGAGCCCTTCGATAGGAGTCAACAAGAACAAATCAGGGTTTCAGGCCGTAAGGATTGTGATATTAGACAGGGAAATTAGAAGGGAACCCACTTAACATAACTAGGGTGCAACATGGAACCTGGATCTTGTTTTCACAATAGGGGCACAGCATAAGAGCCATTCGAGCTGGATGTATACACCTAGACAACAGTGTAGAGATGGTACATACAGCTTCGCGACTGATGAAATCCTTTGGGGATTGAATGTAGGTAGAGGACAAAAGGGTCAGAACCCTATTCGTTGCTTCATCTCACGCCTACAAGATCATGACCTGACTCGAAATCAGGAGTCGGAAGCTTAGGGGACTGAGCCACCCAGGTGCCCCGGGATAAAAGAGTATTGAGGACAGTGGAGGAGGGAATGGTGTAGGACAACGAAGGAAGCTGAGCAGCATTATTGGTCCCTGGGAGGTTAGGATGACCAGGAATTTAGAGTGAGATCGCCAGCATAGTTGTCTGTTTGTTGTTTGAGGATGCTGACATGGAATAGGCAGAAAGTTGGGTGTAAGAAGTTGTGAGAATTTACCAATACACTCAGAGAGGAGCAAGGAGGCTGAGGGTGCCTGCAGGAGAGTCACAATGGTAATGGATCATGGTCTTTAAGCAGGGTAAGGAGGAGGAAAGTGAAGACACAGGATAAGGACAGTGACAAGGTGGGAGGGAGGATCAATAGATCAATAGATTGTTCCAGTGGAGTAAAAATGGCATTTCTGGCCTTCACCTAATAAATCTCTCAAATCTGGGGTGCCTGGGCAGCTCAGTCGGTTAAGTGTCTGACTTCAACACAGGTCATGATCCCACATTGGGCTCCATGCTGACAGCTCAGAGCCTGGAGCCTGCTTCAGATTCTGTCTCCTCTCTCTGTGCCCCTCCCCCATTCATGCTCTGTCTCTCTCTCTCTCTCTCTCTCTCTCAAAAATAAATAAACATTTAAAAAAAAATAAATCTCTCAAATTTTTGATGTTCACATTTCTTTAAATGTTGATGGGGATGATAATAACATCTTAAGTTTTTTGGGGGAGATGGAGCTACCCAGAGCAGTTCTTGCTGGGAAGCAGCAAGCATCAGTGGCTGTTGACAAGAAAGAGGAGGGGGGGAGTGTTGGTTCCTCATCAAAGGGGAATATGGCTGGTGTGAGATAGCACGCCTCAGAGTCTCCGGTCGCTTGAGGTTTATGTTCCTAGGATTGTAGGAGGAAGTGTTTAAACTCCAAGCAACACACATACATGCGTGTGCATTTTTTTTCTTTACTAGAAATTAGGATAGTGCCCCATGACAGATGTGCCTTCTGCCAATGATTCTTCAAAAGTTTTTGGAGAATAAGAGGAAGGCCACAGAGAGGACAAGGTAAGATGAAAAATTAGGACAGGAAAAGGCAGGAGGAAAAGCCTTTTAAATACTATGTTTTACCTTAGAATTTAGTTTATGGATGATATCAAGAAATGGGTGTTAGAGGGGCACCTGGGTGGCTCAGTCAGTTGAGTGTCAGACTCTTGATCTCACCTTAGGTCATGATCTCACAGTTCGCGGGATCGAGCCCTGTGTCAGGCTCTGTGCTGACAGTTCAGAGGCTGCTGGAGATTCTCTCTCTCTCCCTCTTTCTCTGCCCCTGCCCTGCTCCCATGCTCTTTCTCTCTCAAAATAGATAAATAAACTTTAAAAAAGAATTGTGTGGTAGAAGCTTGACAGTAAACTCATTAAGGCTATAAAGAATGCTCACAGATGTCTTTGTGTCTTGATGGTAAGATAGGCAGTAGTCCTTTGGGAATGCTCATGTTTGTGGATTATGTCAACTTCTTGTCCTCTGTCCCCTGGTTCAGCCAAGGGTATACTTGGTAGTTGAGACTTTTAAATCAGAAATGGGCCTTTTAGATAATCTATACCAATCATTTCATTTTACAGATGTAAGTAAGAACTAAGGCCTAGTGAAGTGAAATCTGTGTTCCTCTGTTTTACCATGATGTAGGTGCCATAGTCTGGCTTCTGGCTATGATGAAAGCATCCCCTTCTTCATGCTTCTGTGGATACTTGTTCCTCATCATGGCGGCCCTTGTCCCACATTAAAAGTACAGTTCACAGGGCACCAGGTTGGCTCAGTCTGTAGAGCATGAGGCTCGGTCTCAAGGTTGTATGCTTGAGCCCCATGTCAGGCATAGAGTTTATCTTAAAAAAAAAAATACAGTTTACTCTCAGATTGAGATGACCTCCTTGTGACCCAGGAAACAACCTTGCTACTTCCAATACTGTTATACAGAGGATGGAACAAGAAGTTTTGGGTTTTCTTTGCAAGTTGGATATAAATCTTATTCACAAGAACAAGCAGGGACTGGGATTGAGGGGGGAGAAAGGTTTGCATCGTTCTTTAGAATAATTTTGTAAAAGATATAGAAATAATAGTACAAACCATTTTGGAAGAACTTGGATTTTGAAATCCGACAATTATGATAAAAGTTGTACTGAGTCTTACTTCATGCTGGGCATCGTCCTCTCTCACATCCTGGTATCACTGATTATGGGATCTTGGGCAAGTTGCCTAATTTTTTTGGACTTTTTGTTTTTTCCCAATAGAAAGAAAAGAATATTAATGCCTTTTTTGCATGGTTATTTTTATAAAATATTAAATTTGCTATCATGGAAATGTTTCTGGCACATTACAGGTGCTCAATAAATGTTAATTTGTTCCTTTTCCTCTTTCCTTCGAGGTTCCTGAGGTTTAAAAATACTTTTCCAGATTTTGAGCAGTTCAACGGCTAGGCGAGAATTGTTATGCTTAAAACCAGTGGATACTGTGTATTCAATTTTGTAATGTAACCTGATACCAACAGCCAAGATCTTTGTCCTGAAGGGAATTTCAATATTCAGCAAAGTGAGGCTGATTTAGTAGCCATTAATTCTGAGGATATGTTCAAGTTCAAAGTCGGTCTATGTAAATTTCTCTTTATATATATATATATAAATATACATATAATATACAAAAAATATATATATGTATTGTGTTGGAATTTAGGAACAAATACTGTCACTTTTCTTTTTCTTTGCATGGGATTGCAGGTGCCTTTATTATCACAGAGCCCTATTATTGTGATACCTCGCACAGGAAATGCACACTCTGACATTACTTACCAAATTGCCGAAATATCATGTGTTTTCTATTCATTAAAGCCCTAAAGCACTATGTGCAAATTCCCTTACTTTAATTACACACCTCAGGGATGTGCGTGCCAGAAAAGGAGACAGTCAGACAAAAAGCCGGGTCTTTGCCAAAAAACCCCAGCCCCCTAAACTGGTAAACATTTATTTTCAGCTGGGAAATCTGCTATTAATTCATATAGTGACTTTCCCAGCTGAAATAATGAGCTGAGCCAAGTGAACCAAATGTTCGCAGTGAGCAAACATGAACAGTGGGGAATCAGCCCATCTCTTATTTACATGTTTGTTCCTTCAGCGGTTAAGGGACATCTGAACATTTCCCTTTTACCTGGAAGCTTACCAGTGTTGATGTTTCAAGTGTCTTAGTTTTTAGACAGCGCTTAGTCACTCTACTGGAGGGTAGGTGTTTTCAGAATTAAAAGAGAACAATCACAAAACCAGATCATTTATTAGGGCTGAGGAACAAAGTCCCCCCATCAGCTTCATGGACTTTCCTATTTTATCGGAGCCCTTTAGAAAAATCAGAATTAGGAAAATAATGAGATTTTGAAAGAAAGGCTATTTTAGAAGTTTTGTTTTGAAAAAAGTTGACAAAAATTCTAAACGTGTAAAGAAAAAAGTTCATTGTTCCATAAAGCAAACTAAGAATGAAAATACATTATAAAAGTTTAAAAACAAATGTTCACGGAGTCTCTTTTCATTTCCACTTAATTATGAAGCTTTAGTGTGTGGAAAATAAGAAAGAATTAGCTGTCCACAGGCACCAGAGGCATATGACCAAGAACAATAATAATTATGCCTTGTTGAGTCTGAATATTCACAAAATGCACTCAGATTCTAGAACAGAAAGTTGCCCTATGTGTATAAAACTTCGAATAAAAAATGGTTTGTATAGAAGAGCACGCATAAAGGCTTAAGGGAAGGCAAGGAAAGAAGGAGAAACAGTTAAATTAACACGTGAAATAGCAAAGTTGAAGAGTCGAAAAGCCAATATATTGATCAATCCCTATGATGAAGCTGAGTATCAACTCGACAGTCCATTAACCATTTAACATTTTTCTTAATAGAAAGGACTTTAAAAAAAGGTCCCCACCCCAAATTTATATAAGGATATAATCAATAATTGGAGTTTAATGCCATTTTTAATATGAGCCTAGGTGCAGAGTTTTTAATCTATTCTCGAAGAATAAAATGCTTTTACATTTTAATGAAGGTGTAATTTTTATTATAACAAAAGAAAAAGTAACTTTTAATTACAGTACTTTAAAATCAAGGTTAACCAGCCTCAAACCTTTCTCCTAAATGAAATTTTTAGCAGATACATGATTTTTTAGCAATGAATAAATGAATAAAATGTATGAAAAAAATTTTTTTTGTTCTATAAGAAGAAGCAATGCCCTATTAATTTTGACAGACAACTTGGCATTAGCCATTTTAAAATCCAACATGGGATAAAGTTATGCATTACTAGTCTCTCTACATTTTTGTCAAGAGATGAACATTTTGCCAGATTTTTAATAATATGCCAAGAGCTTTGTCGGTCAGTTTATTTAGCCCCGCGTGGCTATGCCAGTCTTTGTGCACCACCCCCACCGGGTGTAACGCTGCCCGTCACAGCTCACAAACCCCTCCCCTGCAATTAGACAAAGTCAACACGGCAATCACTCCCAACCGCCCTGAGCTACCTGCACTATCAACAGTGCAAGATTCAGAGGCTTGAACAAGCTTTGCTTTGTCACTGCCTCCCCACCCCAATTAGGACTTTTTTTTCTGCCCAGGCAATTGAGCACCAACACCAAGGGTGGACCAGATAACTCTTTTAAAAAGTGTGTTTAAGTCATTCTTCTGCCCTTCCCCCCTCCCCCAGTCCAACCCAATCAATTCTTTCTCCACCCCCTTTCACTACTTCCTCCACTACTATTGCCTCCTACCCACCCCCCCCCAAAAAAAAAAACACTCTCAGAACTAGTCTGCAAGAAGGCGGCTCGCAGTCCCTAACCAGTTACCATGCCGACTGGAGCCTGCGCTGAGGAATGTGCCGCTGCCACACGGAACTCGATGAAAAGATGAAGAAAATGTGCAGGCAGTACTAGTTTGGCTGGGACGCTGGGGAATCTGAGACAGGGCTGTTGGTATGGAAGGATCTCACTGCGTGCAATCTGCAAACATGCCAGCTCAGTAGCATGGGATAGGCACTGGATGGAATTTAGAGGTCTTGGAGTCGTCACAGCCGGGAAGGAATAAGAGAACTGACTTGGGAAGGTGGCGGGGGGTGGGGTGGGGGGATCTGTGGAAAATGCTAAAAGAGATTGATCTTTTTATAAGCCCTCCTTTTCTGAGTCCAATCACTATACCTTCTTGAGACTTATTTGCATCTTACTTTTGACTGGCCATAACACAGTCTGCTTTTCTGTCCTAGAAGTCATCAGGAAAATTCATATGACACCAGGGCTGTGCAGTCAGAGGCTCTGATGCAGTTGGGGATCATAAAGAATATTTCCTGAGCAATCTGCATGAAGGAGAGGACTGCTTTAGTTTCGTGTGAAGAAAGGTGTAGTAGGAATGCAGAATTCTGAAAGTTGAAGACTTGCACGACTTTCTGTCCAGATGGAGGCAGATTTGGGTCTCCACTGGGGTACTTCTAGGAAGTCTCCCTTAGTCTGGAGAACTAGGCTACCTTGAGATTATTTTTATTTTAGAGGTGCACTTGGAATATTGAGAGTAGATATGGGATGACCATGGGGGCTAAGTCCACTCCAACAAAATTCTTGCCCAAAACATCACTTCCTCCCCCACATACAGCGGAACCAGAAACTGCCCTAGGTTTCCTGGAAAGAGTGGGGAATGTTTTCCAGAATTAGGACGGTTCAGGATTATCACTTATACCTCTCCCTCAGAGTAGTAACATGTCTTACTTCTTGCCTTTTCAGGCTTCCACATTGATTGGTTCCAAACTGTCCTGCACATCACTGGCAAAATAGTTTTCCATGCTTGCCAATTCGACCCTGTCTTTTCATTGCCCACAGCCTCCCTATGGCTCCTCATTGCCATGGCAACCACATGTCCTGGATTTTTCAGGACATTTTGATTTCAAATATTCTGTCATGTGGTCAGACCATGTGTCAGATCATACGCCAAAAGATATGTCCTGATTTGGGTTTTGAAAATATGGTCACCATACCCATCACTCCCCAGATATGAGTCTTGTCTCTTCTTCCCTTTCTAGCAAACTAGAAAATAGTGCTTCTCTTTTAATATAATAATACCTTATATTTTTACACAATATTTTGCTGCATGCTCTCACATGATCATCTTGATGGAGCCTTTCCTACCTGTGAAGTAAGACAGAAGGGAGATATTATTTCAATTTTATAGATGGGAAAATTGGGGCACAGAGTAGTGAACAGATATTATATTATTTCCACAGTGGGCAAGTGACTAGAATCCCCATCTCGTGACTGTAATGTTTTGTTTTTTTTCACTAACACACTGCTCCCAAATATAAATGCTTTGTACTCTAGGTTTGTTTGCCATTTTGTCCCCGAAAGACTATCTCTCAGGGACCACGTGACCATAGATCAATTCTTTCCTGATTTATGCTGCACATCAACTCACGAGGCTGAGGAAGAATTGGGGGAAAGGCTTTAAGGTAAAAGACTGGGGGCTGAGATGTTAATAACCGTTGTCATATATAACTTAAGAATCAAGAGAGAAAATGAGAAAAGGGGAGGGGGAGAGAGAGGTATCTAGGGAGAAGGAAGGAAGGAAGGAAGGAAGGAAGAAAGGAAAGAAGGAAGGGCTATTTATCATTTAATGATTTATTTATCATTAAAATTTCTGAAAAATAGTATTATTATGTTAAATTCTCCCTACCCAGTATATTGTATGGTGCTAGACACTATACATAAGAATAAAAAAAGAAAAAAAGGAGGGAAATGCTTATTATTAGCCTAATTATTTATTCACACCCAATAATAGTTTGACAACTGTCAAGCATCATCTCTGAGCCAGGCGCTATACCAGATGCTAGAGATATAGTGTGATAGTGCAGTGCTTATAGTCCGGTGATAATTATTGATTGTGATAAGTGCTACGAAGAAGATAAACAGGATAGTGTGATCAAAAGACCTGCAGGAAGCTGAGGAGATACTTCGGAGAGCTGCTTCAGATAGAGTGGCCAGGGAAAGCCTCTGTGAGGAGGTGCTGCTTAAACCGACACTTGAAGGATGATAAGGAGCCAGAGACATGCGCGCACAGAGCTAGAGAAAGAGCATTTCGGAAAGCGTGAACCAGAAGCACAGAGCCCTGTACTTGTTATGTTCTGTGTGTCTATAGCACAGCGACCAGCCTGTTGGGGATCAGAGGAATGGCAGGAGGTGAGGCCAGAGAGTTATACTCACCTGGAAGGGCGGGTAAGGGGTTGGGACCATATTCTAAGAGGAATAAAAAGCACTGAAACCATTGAAGAAAGAGGCCTGTAGGTAAGATTTTTCTAGGGAGAAACCTACAATCCTCCTCCTAGACGCAGTTCTTATCCTTAAAGCTCAAGTCTGCGGAACAATGGTATAGGTAGAATATTAGAACTCTCAGGAGCTATTTGTCCACCGTTATCAGATTCTTTCCCCTCTAAGTGTGCAGAACGGAATTTTTATGCTAGATTTAAAAATGCAGATTCATCGGCATCTCTTAAGATGAGCCAAGAACTGTATTGTGTAGGCATCTTAACTCAAGATCCATAATATTACCCAAAAATGGTAATGCGACCAAGGTTAATTTGAGAGGAGAGGGCATGGAAATAGGAATAAGCAGACAGATTGTTTCTGGCTAGACAGGGATGGAGAGGCTTTGTTATTAAGCACAGAAGAGCTTTGAACTATAATTGTTGTTGGTATCTTCAGCCTTAAGGTTTTGCCGGAAAATGGATAGGAGGAGGCAATGGTATGTAACTGAAGCTTTTCCGCCTAACAGTTTACTATGGAATAAACTCTCTAGGCTGGGGTTTTCATTTGGCTGTGACTCTGGTCAGAACACGTGTGATGTGCATCCCTTTCTGTTGTGACCCATGACAACTATTTCCATAAAGAGGGAGAACTTTTAATTGGTTTCAGATGTTTCACAATAGTCAGATGGCATACATAATACCTGACTCACAGGTTTCCGTTTTCAGCTAGCTGTGTCGGCATTACATTGTGCGTGTTCACTAAGGACAGTCACAGATGTATACGTGACTCTCAAAGGAAGCTCCCCTAACACACAGTTGCTTAGTAGAAAGCCACGAGTTGTTTTTTTAATGAAGTGTATGGCTCTCAGTCTATATTATTTATAGACTCAATTTCAGAAAAGGAGGAATTGTTAGATGATTTATATTTAATTTGCTACACTGTTGGAGAAAGAAAGATTCCACGTCAACTCGTGCCTACAATCATAGCTTCTTTAGTTCTTGAACATGTATATTTAAGGGCAGACATGCCACAGCTTGGTGAGAATCTCCATTCGAGAGTGCGTTCTAATGAGAAAAGTGAGAGAACTGGTCCATTTGAGTCAATGTGGCTTATCACTGTGCTGTTTCTGGAACAGTCACCTTAAAACTATGCTAACAGCCTTAATAAATAACACAGTGATTCCGTGTTATAAGCCTCAGGACCCTGTAACGTCAGGTAGGCTTCAGTATGCATTTGTGTAGCGACCGTAAGCCGAAATACCTAACCACTCATTTGTTAAAACACACATCACAAAAATAAATTTTACTTTAAAAGCATTGGTTTTCCCATTTTGTTCTTTGGATTTGAGTCTTTTAGATCATATACCATAAGTCAAACTCTCAAAAGTCAAAACATACATAAGTTACTTCACATTATTTTTTTATTGCTTTTTGACTTAATTTAAAAACAGACGTGTATTGTGCAGTTAATACTAATACTAAGAAAAAGTATAATTTTTTAAATTTTATTCAAGAGAGAGTGAGTGAGCAGGGGAGAGGGACAGAAGATGGGAGAGAGAAAATCTCAAGCAGGCTTCATACTCAGTGTAGACCCTGACGTGGGGTTCGATCCCGTGATCCTGGGATCATGACCTAAGCCGAAATCAAGAGTCAGACATTCAACTGATTGAGCCATCCAGGTGCCCCAAATTTTTTTAAATGGCAATGCTATATTCTCCAGCTTTTGGCCTACCTCTTAAAATGATCAGTTCTTAAAATGAAAACTGAAGTTTCTCTTCTTTAGTCATTAATAAATAACTTTGCATGCCTACTGCATGCCAGGCACAGGGTTCGAATCCAGGGATACGGTAAGGAGAATAATCCATTTCATTTTAGGAGCGGGTTTGGAGGCACTGACCTGGGATAGGAGGCAACCCAGAAAGGCACAGAAAGCTTCAGAGAAACCAGGTCTTGGGGTATTCCGGCTGGTGGTTTTAAGCAGGAAGTAACTAAGCATGAGTATTCTTCACGTCAGTAGTTACGATGCTGTGTTAGTAAAGGTATTTCCCCCACATTGTCTCATTGCACGTCCCATCACAGATGGCATTCACAGTTTTTCACAGCCTTGACCGCTGAATCAGTAACCAACATTAGACTTCTTCTTTTCTTTTCTGTGGATTGATTTTAACCAGGAGAATTTTGTAGTTTCATCTCCTAATGCTTTGGCATGTTTGTCTACTCCACTCAGAGTACAGCTTCTTCAGAAAACATCCTAATCTTGAATCCTGCAGGGGGCAGAGATGCATGGTGGTGGAAGGGGAGACAGGAGATAGGGAGGGTGTTGAAAATTCTTTTGAAAATACCTTCTTTTCCCGGATGTATTTCTTTCCATTACTCTACGTTCCTTTGGATCTGTTCTAGTTCTGCCATTTAGTGAAAACTCACAGAAAGGTCCCGGCTGCCAGTGAGGGGAGAATGGAGAGTTTGGGTAACTCTGAAAGTAACCGTCTGGCACTCAAGCTTTATCTTGTCTGAAGAGAGTTCAAAATAATTCAGTCATGAAGTTCACGCACTGAGACAAACACTTCTACCATTGGCAAGCGGGTTTAAAAGTGTAGTCATTTTCGTTGTCTCCTACCCAAATGAATATGATAGAACTTCTTTTAAGTAAACTCTCGACTCTTCCGTTTTGGGTGATAACACTCCCAAATATTTTGGGGGACTTTAAAGAACTGTGTCAGAGTAGACTTGTCAGAATACTGGGTGCCTGGTTAAATTTGAATATCGGTGAAAAAACAAATAACAAATAATTTTTTGTATAACTATGCTCCATGCAGTGATTAGGACATACCTATATAAAAAAATTATATGCTATCTTGTATTTTTTAAATTTACTAACGGTGGCAACTCTGTGCCTGGGCGATGAGCACCCATGTCGTTTTATTATGGTGTCAACAGACTGATCAGGAAATCATTCCAGCCCACTACTGTCAGCACGGTTTTGGCGCCATCAGCAGCAGCACCATGAAGCACCTGCCTGCTCCCCAGAACTGTGCTGGTTGCCATGCCAAGTTAGCTAAGTGGACAAGATCCTTTCAGTCGAGGAAGACAATAACGGGACAATATCAACAGTGAGAAACCAGATAAAAAGAAAAGGAAACATGAAAAAACTTGACAGACATCAAAGGAGCATATACAATAAATAAAGTACTTCTATTATGTGGACACCTCGTTGTTAGGAACTGACACAAGACCACAAACATTTCACAGAGGTCACTGGGCAACTGTTGACATCTTCTGTTTGGAGGCAAAACAATGACTCAGAAGTAAAAGAATCTCTGCTTCATTTAACTCCCAGAATTTCCCCAGCACCAAAACCACCTCACCTCCTCATCTCTGCAAGGCACTTCAGGGGGTTAAAAAAGTGTGTGTACTTATAAAAAGGGATGCGTGCACCTACATGATACACATAAATAAGGGAAACTGCAGCCATTGATGCAATCAGAAAATGCTCACATATGTATATGTAACTGATCTGATCAGTTCGCCATCAGCAACGCATGTTCAGGTCAGTAGCAAAGATGTTGTGCTAAGATCCTGAAATGGGCCAGTCCACTGCACCACAGCCTACTTTTCTTTTTTTAATTTTTTAAATGTTTATTTATTTTTGAGAGAGAGAGAGAGACACACACACATCACAAGTGGGGGAAGAGCAGAGAGAGAGGGAGACACAGACTCCAAAGTGGGCTCCAGGCTCTGAGGTCTCAGCACAGAGCCTGACATGGGGCTCAAACCCACAAACCATGAGATCATGACCTGAGCCGAAGTCAGACACTTAAGCGACTGAGCCACCCAGGCGCCCCAGTGCCACAGCCTAGTCTTATGGTGGATGCCCACTTGGCAGCCGGCTTCTCAAACTTTAGAAATTGATTTTAAATGATTGATTCCTAATGTCTATATGTAGGATTGAGGTGGCCTAAGAGACTGTCAAGAATTTTCTGTACATTTTTCCATATTCTTTTCTTTTTATAAAAGTAATGTAAGGGGTGCCTGGGTGGCTTGGTCGGCTGAGTGTCCAATTTCTCCTCAGGTCATGATCTCGCAGTCTGAGTTCAAGCCCCGCAGACAGCTGACAGCTCAGAGCCTGGAGCCCGCTTCAGATTCTGTGTCTCCCTCTCTCTCTCTGCCTCCCCTATTCGTGTTCTGTCTCTCTCTCTCTCTCTCTCTCTCTCTCATAAATAAACATTATAAAAAATTTAAAGTAATGTAATACCATCATAGAGAGTTTCAGAAAACAGTTAAGATGAAAGATAAAAGTAACCATCATCTCACCTCTCTGAATTCTTTTAAAATTGTTAATAATGACTCATTTCATACACCTCCAGAAAATCAGAAAAGAATCCACCCAATTTCTTGTCTATCCACCACCAATATTGAATACATATTATTATTACCCCATTTATGTTTTATATTTTTAAAAGAATCATCTAGTTTTTAAGGGAATAAGATATAATAGGTGGGCCCATCTCCATTCCTTCTTTTCCTTTCCCTTCCTAGGGCAACCACTACCCTGAAATCGTGTGTCATTCTCATGGATCTTTCTGGACTTTTACAACACATGTGTGGATACATACTCTATTGTTTGTGTGCTTTGAAAAAACAAGACATACTGCCCATTTTCTTCAGAATTAGCTGGGTTTTTTTTTTTACTTATCATCATGTTTTTGAGATTTATTCATTTAATACATGTAGCTCTAACACATTCATTTCAACTGCTGTGCAGTATTCCATTGAATGAATGCGTTCATTTCTATACTAAGGGACGTTTAGAATGTTCTTTAATTTTTTTAGAGAACATTTTTCTCTAATACAATAATTTTTCTGTAATACAAACAGTATAACAATGGATGTCTCCAAGTGTGCACGTTCAAGGACTTTTTAGAGAGGATAACTGAAAATATAATTACTGGTTGCAAAATATGGAAACCTTCAGTTTTCTAGGTTTTCAAAATTGCTCTTCAGAGTGATGGTGCCAATTTATACTTCTACTAGGAGTATACATGCATAATAGTTGAATTCTCGCACCTTTAAAAACGCTTGGTATTATCAGACACTAAATTCTGGCCAGTCTGATAAGCGTGAAATAGTATATATTATTGATTTAATTTGTATTTCACTAATTGTTAATGAAGTTGAGCATATTTTTCATCTTTATTCACCATTCGCATTTCTTGCTTTATCAATAACTTATCCACAGTTTTTGCTTTATATTTTTTTCTTCTTCTCACTTGTTTTTAGGAATTTTTATATAGCTTGCATCCAAATCTACTGTCATATCATTTGTGAATCTTTTCCTCTAATCTGTGGCTTGTGTTTTATTTTATTTATGACATCAGATCAAATATTTAAATTTAATTTAAGGTAGCAAAATTTATTCATATTTTCCTTTAATGTTCATGCTTTTCGTGATTTGTTTAAGATATTCTTCTTTACTGTAAAGATACGCAAATGCTTTCTTCTAAAAGTTTTATAGTTTTGTTTCTTTACATTTGGGTTTTTAGTCCTTCTGGAATTAATTTTTGTTTATAGTATCAGATAAGGATTCAATTTTATCTTTTTCCATATGAATTTCCAGTTGTCTTAGGGCCATTGGTTGGATGATACCTTTTCCCCCCATGGATTTGTAATGTCATCTCTGTTATATATCAAGCATCCATATAAATGAGAATCTGTTCCTGGGCTCTTTTATCCCATGGCCTTTTTGTCTATTGCTTCTCTAATACCACTCTGTTGGGAGTAAGCCTTCTTTCTCATTCCTACCCCTCCTTCTCAAGGATATTCTAGCCTCTTCTCGGTCCTCCACTCTCTTCATATGCTTGGGGTTGTCACCATCTGTGAAAAATCATGTTGTGATTTTGATTGGCATTGCATATAATTTTTAGATTCATTGGGAGGAGCTCTACTATGTTGAGTCTTTGCTCTGTAGCAATACATATGTAATCTTTAGTACATAGCAATCTTTACCATGTTGAGTCTCTACTGTGTAGGTATTTTACTATATTGAATCTTTGCATCCAGTAACTTGATATACCTCTCTTTGTTTTAGTTCTGTTATGCTACATAATGAAGTTTCCTATTTCTCCTTAAGGTTCTTGTGTTTTTGTTACATATTTCCCTACATTATAGTTCATGAAGCTATTGTACATAGTAGTAGTTTGTGTTGTATGGAAATGCAATTAACTTGGGTATATTGATCTATGTTTAGCAACCTTGTTGAACTTTTATATTTTTTGGAACCAATTTTATTTCTTTGAATAATAACAGCTTCATTTATTTTTTTCCAATTCTTGTATTTTTCATTTTTCTTCCCTTGTTTTACCATGCTACCTAGAGCCATCAGTACAATGTTGAATAGAAATGGGGGGACGCACCTGGGTGGCTCAGATGGTTGGGTGTCCAATTCTGGATTTTGGCTCAGGTCATAATTCCAGGGTCGTGGAATTGACCCCTGTGGCGGGCCTGCTTAAGATTCTCTCTCTCTCTCTCTCTCTCTCTCTCTCTCCCCCTCTGCCCTCTTCCCTGCTTGTTCTCTCTCTCTCTCTCTCTCTCTCTAAAATAAAAAATAAAACAGAAATGGGGAGTGTTTCTGTGAGTAAGGGCATGCTTATAGTACTTCACTACTAAATGCGATGTTTGCCTCAGGTGCTTGAGGTTAAGGAAGTTTGCTTATCTTCAGTTTGTTAAGAGTTTTTGGTTTTATTTATTTTGTTTTGTGATTAAATAATGGGGGATTGAATTTTATCACATATTTTTGTACATCTAGTAAGATAATCATATCATTTTTCTCCTCTAATCTATATTTTTATTTTTATCATATTGCCCCTCTCTACTTTTTGTGTAAAAAGTGAAGGGAATACCTGCTTCAAAAACTAAGTTTTCTCTTTCTTTTTGAATCACTTTGTATATGGTAGAGTTTATCTATATTTTGAAGGCTTGGTAGAATTTTTTTTAAAGTGTCTGAGTCTGGTATTTTTTATTTGCTTGTTCTGTGGATAGGTTTTTTACAACTGATCCAATTTGGTTTTTAATTTTTATTTACATTTGAAAGAGAGAGACTGAAACAGTGAGTGAGAAGGAAAGGGGCAGAGAGAGGGAGACACAGAATCTGAAGCTGTCAGTGCGGAGCCCAATGCAGGGCTCGAACTCATGAACTGCAAGATCATGACCTGAGTGGAAGTCGGCACTCAACCAATTGAGCCACCCAGGCACCCCCAATTTTTTTTAAATGTTACGGTTTTTAGTTTTCTATTTCTTCTTGTATCAACTTCGATAGGTTTTATTTTCAAAGCAAAATTTCCATTTCACTTGTGTTTCTAAATTTGTTGGCATGAAGCCATTCAAAGTATTTTCTTGTGATTCAGAAAATCTTTTATTTGTCTGTACTCGTGTTCTCCTTTTTATTAGGTTGTTGTTTGTTTATGACTTCCTAGTTTTTCTTATATTGTCCAGACAAAATACAAGAATCTCTGTACTTCATCTCTTTAATCTGAAGGAAACCCGCGGGGCCTCCGTTGATGGATGTCCCCACAGAACAGGTGCTTTTGGCTGGCAGCTAAATGATGTCACTGAATCCTTAAGGACCACCTCAAAGGCTGGCTACCACTGGCACGGAACCACCTTTTATGTTGGTTTCTACGGTTTGGGACCCCCTGACTTTGTGGTATGAATTCAAGGGGAGGTTATATTCTCACCTAGAGGTGAGGAAGATTCAGATAAATTTCCATGTCGCTTCTCAGTGTTATTGGGTAGATTTTCTCATCCTTCCTTTCACTGAAGGTCAGAGTCCTGGTTTTATGCCAGAGTCGTAGTTTCAACTCCCACTTTGTGCTACCCGAGTCCTGTCTTCTGGTCCTATCTGTGTGTTAAAAGCCAAGTTTCTGTGAGGGGCACCTGGGTGGCTCAGTTGGTTAGGCGTCCTACTCTTGGTTTTGGCTCAGGTCATGATCTCGTGGTTCGTAAATTTGAGCCCCGAGTGGAGCCCCGCATAGGGCACTGCACTGACAACACAGAGCCTGCTTGGGATTTTCTCTCTGCCTCTCCCCTGCTCATGTGTGCGTGCGCTCTCTCTCTCAAAATAAATGAATAAACTTAAAAAAGGAAAGTCAAGCTTCTGCGTCACAGAGGCCGATACTCTCCCTTGCTTTCTCAGATGCCTATATATGTATTGAAAAATATTTGTATATTTTATCTAGTTTCTCTGGGTGTTTGTAGGGGAAGGGATTGCAGGTTACCTAGTTTTCCATTTACCAGAACACAAGTTTGCTCATAGTACTGTTTCAAGAAACAGAAGTCAGGTGATCTGTTTGTGCCTGAGCCTCTCTGTGTATCCGCCTATCTTTACGCAGGGAGTAGGGGGGTCCCCGGCAAACCTTGAAAGTGGTGAAATTCATCTTTAGCACCTCCTCACTCAGAGCTCTCTCTCCCGCCTCCCCTGTCCTCTGCAGCTTCTCGCTTGTTCTTCCTCACTGGGTTCTACTTTTCCAGGATGTTCCAAGTCCTTCAGGGACTTGTGATCACTGTGCTTTTCCCCTTGCTTTTTGTGGAAATGTGCCTCACCAGTATCTCTGCACTGTCCAAAGTGTCCAGGTGACAATTAGCTAATCTGATAAGCTCATTCAAGCTAATGTGCTAATGAAAGAGGCCTACAGAAGATGGCTGTCCTTCCCCTTCCTCCTAATCAGGGGCCCTTCTTCTCCTGCCAGGTGACATATGTGCATAGCAGCAGTGATCTTCGAGAGACCTGTGACCTGGCTGTAGTGGTCTAACCTGGAGGATTGACGTTAATAGAATGAGATTTTTAAGTCAAGTAGGAGGGACAGCTGAGTTGAGGCAGGCAAGAGAGGGTTAGTCAGGTAAAAATGGCCCTCAGATCATGACATGTGAGTGTCTACTAATGTGATGATTGCATTAACCCTTTCCATACCTACATCACAAAGAACAAAGAGGATTTCTCAGAACATCCTTTTGCTAAACCAGAATTATTCTTATTGAAAACCCCTCTACAAAATAAAAACCAGAACTCAACAGAACCAAACCAAACCAAACCAAACAATACATATGGGCCTCATTGGTATGCATTCTGATACTTTCATTTTGCTGACTGCACAGGAAAAGTCTATGTCCCTTGAAGGGGATGGATAGGAAAGAGGTAGGTCCTTAAGTTGGAGGCCAGAATTTGCAGAGTTGGCTTTAGACAGGATAGAGAAGGACTGGTAATGGTTTTTTCCCTCCTTCTGGGCCTCATTCTGTTGGCTTTTGAACCTGGAAGAGTCAGGGTGTCAGTTCCCAGGAAGTTGTATGGAGATGGTCCAGACTCATAGGGTGCTGCGGTGGAGTGTGGCTTTGAGCCCCAGAGGCTAAGCTGTGTCTACTGAGAACGAATATCCAAGTACGTGCATGTTTCCCTTTCGTTTCTCCGTGTTTTCACAGAGCAGATGCTTTGGCCCAGTCGTTACTACGCTATGGAATCCCAAGAGAAAACGGACTTGGGTAGTGTGGATCCATGATGCTAACGGGTCACTGTTACTGCTTTGAGGACACCATATTAGACTGAACCCTGTGGTGGCTATCTTCCTTTGGCCCTTTTTATCCACTCTTTCGTCCTCCCCTCTGGCGTCCTTCCTGCAGGTTTGTTACAGGCTGGCTCTCCCCACATTAAAGTCTTATTCTTCTAGAAGAACCTTTCCACACAGCCTTCTGTTTCTTTGGCTTCGGGTTCCCTGCTCCTTCCATCCTAGCCCTGGGGTTCTCCTCTGTCCCTTGCCATTTCCTTATGCTCTGTCCAAACCTTTGTAAAGAGTCCTTTTATTAAGCGCTCCTCGAATTGTCCTAATTTGAGTGTGCCATCTGTTTCCCTCTGGGAAGCTGACTTATAAAACACTCAAATTCTTCTTTTTATTTGTATTGCTTTTTTCTTAAAGTAAAAGGTAACTTTTTTTTTTATCGTGGTAAAATATGCATGACACAGAATTTACCGTTTTAACTATTTGTGGGTGTACAGTTCAGTGGTATTAGTTACATTCACAACATTGTGCAGTCATCACCACCATCCATCTCCAGAACTTTTTCATGACCCCAGACTAAAACTCTGTACCCATTAAACAATAACTTACCATTCCTCCCTGCCCCCAGCTTCTGGTGACTAACTTCTACTTTCTATCTCTATGAAGTTGACTACTCTAGGTCTCTTACATAAGTGGAATCATACAATGTTTGTACTTTTGTGTCTGGCTTATTTCACTTAACATAATGTTTTCAAGATTCCTAAAAGTTACAAGTGAGATCCACAGGGGACAATATTGGCTTCCTGCTATAAGCTTTTAAGTCTTTGAGATATTTGTGGCCAACTTCCCATGGAAAGCAGCTATGAGAGAATCAACATCCTGATTCTTTAGTGGTAAGGAATCACTGATTTCTTAGTGGTAATAATCTAGTTTCTTCCCCAGAGAATTTTGTGCAGTAAAACCAAACACTGACCAATAATACCTTCAAATAATACCAGCTGTGCAATTGTTGTAACATTGAATGAATTTGAATCTTGATAATCCTCGAAAGGGCCTTTAAAACTATTGTGGAAGATCTCTTTCTTCCAAGTTGCGTTCACAGTCATTTATGAATATTGGTGTAAATGTTGCAGAATCCAAAACTATTTTGTCCCGTGTCCTCTGAACATGCCTCAGTTCCTAAGCTACACTGTCATATGATGACGAAGATCACTTTTGTCATATAATGTGGATTGTTAAAGCATTTTAAGGATTCTATTCTAGTGAACTTTCCATGACACCATGCTTCACAGATTATGTGAGCAGAGCAAGGATATAACTTCCCAACAGCTTGAAGAGCCTTTGTTCTGTCTAGAATTTGAATTCCCTGTTTTGTATATTTCATTGTTGCTGCAGGTGAAGGTGTTGAGTCAGAGGATGTCCTAGTTATCTATCGTTGTTTAACAAACCCCAAATTTAGTGGCTTAACTTTGATGATTATCTTTCATGTTTCCTCGGATCAGCTGTGTGTAGCTGGTAGGTTCTAACTTAGGGTCTTCCATGTGGTTACAATCAAATGATGGCTGGGACTGGAGTCATCCGTAGGCTTCTTCCCTCCTATATCAGACGTCTGGGCTGGGAGGTAGGTGGAACAGCTGAGGGCTGGACAAGACTCTTTATGCTGCCTTTCCACTGGCTATCTTGGGCTTTCTCATGGCATGGCAGTGTTGGGAACTGTCAGACTTCTTAATTCTGGCTCCCCTTGTAGTGAGCATTCCAAGTGGGCCTAGGCAGAGGTGCAAGGCTTCTTCTGACCTAGCCTCCTAAATCCTAGAATATCACTTTTGTCACATCCTATTGGTCAAGCAGTTCAATAAGGTCAAGCCAGGTTCAAGGAGAATTAGACTCCACTTGTCAAGAAGAGTAGCAAAAAATGGTGACCTTAATCTCGATTCTGCAGCTCCCAAGCTCTGAGAAGTTCGGTCCATCCATCATATGCTCTTTCTGAGAATTTGTGTCCTCATCTGTAAATTGCCAAAAAGTTTATGAGTGATCTTAAAAATTCTTTCACTTAGAAATTGTAAGTATTCTTTGCCTTCAAAGTATAGACGACATTTATAATAGGAGCTCCTCTTTAAATTTATCCAAAGTGAATGTTTTGTAGTTTTAGTGTCTTTTAGAATCTTTTTTCTTGGTCTTATATAAATATAAAACTTGAGTTGGCCCAAAGATATCAGTACAAGATCTCATTATGAATTATTAATTATTTCTGAATTTTTCATGCTTCTTGATGCTAGCCAAGAAGTTTACAAAATGACAATGTTGAGTAGAAGACATATTTCTGAAATGCAAAGAGCAATGCCTTCATTAAGGTGTTGATTCCAGATGCAAATGCCAATTCTCTCAACAATGGTGGCTAGCATTGGTGCCCTTTCCAAAATCTGATGTTCACCGAAGGTTCTTATCTAGTTTTAGGTAAAGCAGACAATGACAAATATAATTAAGGTTAGTGTCTGAGCCTGGTAGATGGTCAGAGCATGTTGACCATCATTTTATTTGTTTCAGGGTAGGATGAAAGTCTCTCAGACATGAATTCCTTCAATAAGGCTGACTCTTCAGTTTTCAAAAGGACACGAAAATACCCTTAAAAAAATTTTTTTTGAGAGAGAGAGAGAGAGAGCACTGTGAGTGGGGGAGGGGCAGAGAGAGAGGGAGAGAGAGAATTGACACGGGGCTCAATGTCATGAACTGTGAGATCATGACCTGAGCTGAAAGCTGAAATCAAGAGTCTGACGTTGAACTGACTGAGCCACCCGGGTGCCCCGAAAATAGCCCTTTTCTTTTCTTCTTTTTTTTTTTTTAAATTTAAATCCAAGTTAATTACCATATAGTGTAATAATGGTTTCAGGAGTGGAATTTAATGATTCATCACTTACATGTAACACCCAGGGCTCATCTCCAACAAGTGCCCCTCTTAATGCCCATCACCCATTTAGCCTATCCCCCCACTCAGCACCCCTCTAATCATACGATATTTGTCTTTCTCTGATTTATTTTGCTTTGCATAATAAATTATAGTTCCATCCGTGTTGCAAATGGCAAGATCATTCTTTTTGATCATTGAGTACTATTGCATTGTATATATGTATACCATATCTTCCTTATCCATTCATCATGGACAAATATCCATGGATGTTTGGGCTCTTTCCATAATTTGAAAATAGCCCTTTTTTTTTAATGTTTATTTATTTTTGAGAGACAGAGAGAGATTGAGCATGAGCAGGGGAGGGGCAGATAGAGAGGGAGACACAGAATCCGAAGCAGGCTCCAGGCTCTGAGCTGTCGGCACAGAGCCTGACACGGGGCTTGAACTCACGAATCATGAGATCATGACCTGAGCTGAAGTCGGCTGCTTAACCGACTGAGCCACCTAGGCACCCCTGAAAATAGCCCTTTTAAATAGAGGTTTTCCTCAGGTTCCTAGGAAAGTCCTTTGTCAGTTGTTTATCTGTTACACCTCAGAGTTAAATTGTATTGCTTGCACTGCCCAGATCTCAGATGTATTAACATTTTGTTTGTTAAGTTTATTTATTTTTTTTTAGTAATCTCTATACCCAACGTGGAGCTTGAACTCACAACCCTGAGATTAAGAGTCACGTGCTTTTCCTACTGAGCCAGGCTGGCGCCCCATCAGATGTGTTATTATTTTAAAAACAAAAAATATATAAAACACAAAACAAGGAGTTCACAGCCCTGCTAAAATACTTTAGTCTGAATAAGACTATTTTCTGATCTACTTCTTCTAAAATAAACCACTGTGATAAGTACCGAGATATCAAAAAAAAGTACCAGAAATTTTCTATAGCAGACCCTGCTGATTGCCTTTTCAACAGCCATTCCCTCGTTCTTCGTTGCTTATAGAACCGCATTCTTGTTCCAGAATCTACCCCTATTCCAAACTCTAGGGTAAATCCCAGTTAATGTAAATCAACTATGGTGATCCCGTTGACAATCTTTGGTTTAGGGTTGGGCATGTGACCCAAATCTGACCAATAAGACATGGAGGGATTCTACTTGGGGCCTCTGCAAGAGGTATTTGTCACGTCAGAGGTAGTTTTCTTGTGTGTAGTACACAAGAAGAGACATTCCTCTTCATCTAGTGAATATCGTTGTGCGTGAATGTGATTCCCAGGCTATAGTTACTGCAGCTCTCTTGTAACCATGAAAGCCCTGGCCTAAAGTCAGCCAGACATACTGAAGATGATAGAGCAGAAAGATGAAAAGGATCTGGGTTCTGGATGATGGTATGGAGTTGATAATTTGACCAGCTGCAGCACCGCCTACTTTTGAACTTCTTATCCTGTGCCATAGTAACTTCCTCATTGTTTACGGCCAGTTTAATCAGAGGCCTCTATTTCGTGAAGTCTAAAATATCCTAATGTACTCATTAATCACACATGGCTAGAAAATAGTGGCATACCTAATATCTCCACCTTGCTTAAGTCTGGGGCTGGCTCTGATATCACCTGAGACCTGAAAAAAAGAAAATAATGTAGTAACATAACTCAGCGGGATTGTGTCCAGGTTTGGAGGCATGGCTGTGGTCTGACACAACCCTATGCCCTAAGAAGAGAAGGGTATGGATAATCATGATGGCTGACATTTTCTGGGTGTGTACTCTAACACTCCCAGACATTGCCTTTTTTTTTTTTTTTAAGTTGGATGCTTTTTTTTTTCTTTTTTTTAGTGTTTATTTACTTTTGACAGAGAGACAGAGTGTGAGCAGGGGAGGAGCAGAGAAAGAGGGAGACACAGAATCTGAAGCAGGCTCCAGGCCCTGAGCTGTCAGCACAGAGCCTGATGTGGGACTCGAAATCACAAACTGTGAGATCATGACTTGAGCCGAAGTCGGTGCTAAACCAACTGAGCCACCCAGGCGCCCCCCAGACATTGCTTTAAGTTCTTTAAATGCATAAGTCATTTCATCCTCAAAAACCCCTCTAAGGTCAGTGTTATTTTTACACAGGCAGAAAATGAGGCACAGAGAGGTTAAGGAGTATGCCCAAGGATGCCTATATAAATGTGGTGGAATCGGGCGGCCGTTTGAGAATTCACAGTCTGTGCTTTTTAGTCTTTCTGTTCCCGAGGAAGGACTCCTCTCCATTGCCACCAGCAGCCCCAGAGGAGGCAGAATGTTTTCCTCTTCTTTTTTAATTAATTAATTAAAATTTTAAAGTAATCTCTACACCTAACGTGGAGCTTGAACTCACAATCCCGAGATCAAGAGTTGCCTGCTTTTCCAACTGAGTCATCCAAGCACCGCAGGAAGTTCTTCTTTTCAAGGGAGCTTTGTGAATAACCATACCTGGTTCAAAACATCCAATGTTGGGGGTCATGCATTCAACTAGCAAACATGTATTTAACACAGACTTCTGGGCCTTGAATATGGTGAAGAAAATCTAGTTTCTGCCCTCAAACAGCTTAATCTAATGGGAGGATAGATTCTTAATCAAATATTTATCAGACATCATCCTCAATACTTTATCTGAGAAAATAATCATAACTAGTCTTAGAGTCTTGAGGATGTGTCAGAGAGTCTTAAAGACATAATATGTATTAATTATTTGGCCATACAGAATCTGTATTTTCACCGAGAGGGAACCAAGGAAGAGGTCAGCCCACTGTGCCACAGCCGGTCAGTGGCAGAGCTGAATTTGAACCCAGGCAGCCTTACTTGTGCTGGATACTGCTCTGCCAGGGGGTGCATACGTCCCTATGGAAGCCCAGGGAGCCACTACTTCAGCTAGTCAGGGCAGTGGCAAGGGAAGGATCTGGAATACTTCATAGATGAGATGACTCTTTAATTGGATCTTGAAGGGTAAATGTGAATTGAGGTACCATAAAGGGTAAACCAACGGAGAATTAAGAAGTAGGAAAAGGAGAAAGGAGAGAAGGAGAAGAAGAGGCAGAAGAAGGGGAAGAGTCACTTACTCTACTGACTGAGCCAGCCAGTCAGTAGAGTAAGTGACTCTTGATCTCAGGTTTAAGTATTTGAGCCCCATGTTGGGTGTAGAGATCACTTAAAAATAAAAACCTTTTAAGAAGAGGAATGAAAAGTAAGGAAGAAAGGGGGGCATTCCAGGCAGAAGGAATAGCAGGTGCACATACAAGGGCTTCGGAGGACGACAGGGTTTGCAGAATGACATGTTCTTTGTGGCCCCTCCTTGTGTGAAGGATGGAGTAATAGGAGATGCAGCTAGAAGCCCTTTTTGCATGTAAGGAATCTATATTTGTTTTAGAGCTAATAGGGGGCATAGGGAAATTTTAGAAGAGCAGAATGATATGATTTTTTTAAAGAATGATATTAAGTGAAAAGGAAAGAATCAGAGTCTTGGGGTTTCAAATGTCAATATAGAAAGATGGGTGGGGAGAGGCCCGTGCGGGAGGCCAGCCTAGGAGAATGCCCTAAAAGTAGGTAGATCGGCTGGGGACTGTTGCTGTTAACGTAAGGTCAAATCCAGCCATTCTTGGAGCCAAGAATGGTTTGTACATTTTTAAAGAGCTGTAAAACAAACAAAAAAAGCAAAGAATATGCGACAGAGACTCTCCATGGCCCGCAAAGCCTACAACACTTACCATCCGGCGCCTTACGGCAAATGTTTGCTGACACCTTCCCTGCTTAGAGTCAGTCGATGGTGGCCTGCGAAGGTGGGAGAAGGCATGAAGAGGAGGAAAGTCATCCTTCAAATCCTTAGGAGGCAGAGCTGACAGGAATCCGGGCCAGAAGGAGGTGGGGAATGTGAGAAGGAGCGGTTTCAAGGATGAATCAGACTTCTGCCTCTAAGAGTATCATCATCCAACCCGGGAAATACAAGAGGGAGGATCAGGGCAGAAAGATTCTTTGATTGGGACCAGTTGTTGGGAAGCATCCACAAGACATCGAGGTGGAGATGCTCAGGAGACATTGTACTGAACAATGCTGATGTCTCTGCTTCTCTGTGATCGGTGATATAAATTCCTTAAAGGCAAAGATAACACAACTGCTTAGTATAGATCCTGGCACATAAGAGGCTATTAACCAAGCGTGTCGAGCTCGCTGACCTGAATGAGGCAGTTGAGTTTGGGAGACTCAGTGTGAGATGTAGTTAGAGGAAGAGACTTTAGTCATTGGCTTTGGCGGTTCCTGAAGTATAAATGTTGATGACATATTTAATATACTCTTATCAGTGCAATATTAAGTCACATCGTTATATGCATTTTTCTGGCTGTTCTTCCTCTGGCGTGGTGTATTACTCTCTGTTTTGGAGAGGCAGGAGAGCATAGCAGTTAGAAGCCAGGGCTTGTACCCTGGCAGCTGGGGTTTGAAAACCCTTCTCCTACTTTCTAGGTGTAGCTTTGGGCGAGTCACTCAACTTCTTTGTGTGTTAGCTGCTTCTCTGTTAAATGGAAATAACATTAATGCCCTTCACGGGGGTTGTTGTGAGGTTTAATAATACATGAATGTATTAAAAAGGGCTAGATCTGGGGGTGCCTGGAGGCTCAGTCAGTTAAGCATCCAACTCTTGATTTTGGCTCAGGTCATGATCTCACAGTTCGTGGAACCGAGCCCCATGTGGGGCTCCACACCAACAGTACAGAGCCTGCTTCAGTTCTTTCTCTCCATCTCTCTCTGCCCCTCCCCCCACAAAATAAATAAAAATAAACATGAAAAAAGGGCTCTGGGTGGCTCAGTTGGTTAAATGTCTGACTTCAGCTCAGGTCATGATCTTGTGGTTCGTGGGTTTGAGCCCCGTGACAGGCTCACTGCTGTCAGCACAGAGCCTGCTTGGGATCCTCTGTTCCCTTCTCTCTCTGTCCCTCCCTCACTTGTGTTGTGCTGGCTCTCTCTCTCTCAAAAATAAATAAACATTTAAAAGAAATGAACATTAAAGAAAGGGGCTAGATTTGTCCTTATCCCCCAAAGTTATCCTTTTAAAAAGTATGCCAAATCATGGCAGCCCACTAAGGAAAATCCTCCGGCGACTCAGAGTAAAGGTCAGAGTCCTTATCGTGGCTTCCGTTGCCTTGCTTCCCTGAGTTTATGTTCTCCCTCTGCTCTCCTTGCTCCTGCCACACCAGCCTCCTGCTGCCTTATCCTCACCAGGCACACTCCTGTCTCAGAGCCTCTTGCACCCACTTTCCTTCTGCTTGGAGCACTCTTCTTCAGGATACCAGCATGTCTTCGTCCCTCGCCTTCTCAAAATCTTCATTCAGACGTCTCCACCCTTTTCTGAAGAGCAAACACCCTCACTCCTGGACCTCTCTTTCTCTCTTCTTTCTTTCTATTTCCCTGTACTGACTCTCACGCACTAATACGCCAAATAACTTGTTTTCCGCCTCCTCCCACGAAAACGTAATCTCCACGAAGAGTGCAGGACTGCTGTACCCGTGAGTGAATGAATGATGCCTCCCGCATAGTAAGTGCCCAGGCCAGGTTGGCTGCGGTTGTTCCCAAAACGTCTGGTGCTGTCCGACTCCACACACACACACCCAGCAGATTGAGGGGACAGGGCTAAGCGCAGGCACAGATGTCTACTTCTCCACCCGCCTCCGTCCTCTGTCCGTTAACCCTGCATGACAAAGCTTCTATTCCGTCAGTCTGGGACAGCCATCTTGTTAAATGCATACATTTGGGGAAAGTACGCAAAACAGGCGAATGCTTATGAGAGTGCAAAACCCGTTTATGATCTTTTAGAACTAGTTTAACACCCCAAAGAAGAAAATTTGTGTATACACAGCAATGCTGTTCCTTTGATATTAAATTAGTATTAAAGTGGGATGGAAACTCCTCTTATATTGGGCTCCTATGGAGAGGGACAAAGTAATTTTAGAGAAAAAGCAGCTGCTCTCAGCAGTAGGCTTAGAAATGTCAATTTTAATTAAAACATTTATTTTCAAATACATTTCACGGTTCATATGTAGTGATATGTGTCTACTTCATGCAAACGTTCAAACCGCTGGGCTGAGGAAATTGGAGAAAGGCATTTTGATAACGAACATGAACAGTATGATCAAAACAAAGAAATGCAAAGAGAGAGAAAAGCCACATTGTGCTTCAGTCCACACGTCAGATTGCTCCTCGTGGACTCACTCGCTGCTGGCCGAAGGCCTGCGGACCCCCGCCCAGAGATCTGATGTCGGTGGGTCATCATGGGCAGACGCGGGCCGTGCCCTGGCTCCCAGGTGAGCTCCATTTTGTGTATGGATTCCTATTCACTTCAAGAACAGAGGCTCTCTCCCTGCGTTACAAGATCCGAGCCAGAAGAAAACTACCAAAACGGCCAGCTCCCAAATCAAAATTCTCCTCAATTCCGTCTTTCCCCGATTACTATTTTGGGTTTGAGTTATAAAAGCCGCAGAAATGTGTCCAAAATTTTACAATGACCTTCTGAGCTCCTCGCGCTCTCTGTCTCCTCGTGCTCTGCCCTGCCGAGCTTACGCACCTGCCAAACTTCTGTTGACTTCCCAGGGAAACCGGCCATGGCTTCAGTGTGGCCAAAAAACATTGAAATAAAAATGTGGCAATTTAAATAAGCAGCAATTTAGGTGAAGGATTTCTGAAAATTTTGCTCAAATTTCTCTAAAGGCTTCTATGAATATACTCTTATTTAGCATTAGAATATTAAGATAATCGCTATGTGTGCTATGCTAAAAAAATCATTGCCACTGGGTTGAAATCAAAGATGATAAGCAATGTTTATTAGTGTGACAAGCATCCTTTATCTTGTAATCTGGTGCATGCACTTCTGATTAAGGCGTATCCTAATATTTGAGAAAATTACAACATATAAATACAGTTGCATCGATTGCTGCTCTCAATATGCTTTTAACCTCTTCAAAGGAGCCATTAACATCACAGTCAGAAACACATAGTGAAGCCCAGAGATTGTATGCACGTACTGCAATTGGCTGCATACACCAGTGCCAAGCACGCTTATGAGTTATCGAATGCTCCAATTTGTAAGTTGTGAGAGTTTGACTTTGTATTTAATGATGTCAGTTGCGTACTTCCAATTTTTTAAAAAATTTCTGAGCTAATTTTAAAATGCTTTTGAGTTTTCTGTCTTGATTTTAAAATTATAATCCATACTTTCTTTTAAAAATATATTTATTTTGAGAGAGAGAGAGCACCTGCGCATGCACATGAGAGGGGTCAGGGCAGAGAGAGGGAGAGAGAGAATCCCAAGCCAGCTCCATGCCTAGCACTGAGCCCGACTCGGGGCTCAATCTCATGACTGTGAGATCATGACCAGACCCAATATCGAGAGTCGGACGCTTAACCGGCTGAGCCACCCAGGTGCCCCTACTCAATACTTTCTTGAGCCCAAACATTTTGTTCCTTCCCAAGAACTATATATATAAAATTCTATATGTATAAAATATATAAAATTAAGAGTTCGGATAAAGGAAAGGAGAGACCTTCTGTTTTCTTTTACTTTTTAAAAAAATTTTTTAAATGTTTATTTAGTTTTGAAGGAGAGAGAGACAGAGCGTGAGCTGGGGAGGGGCAGAGAGAGAGAGGGAAACACAGCTCCGAGCTGCCAGTACAAAGGCCGGCGTGGGGCTGGAACTCATGAACTGCAAGATCATGACCTGAGCTGAAGTCGGACGGTTAACTGACTGAGCCCCCCAGGTGCCCTGAGACCCTCTATTTTCTTTTGATTGCTAGTGGAAGAGATATTTGGTCCTGGAGTTATTTAGTGACAGTGGACATATGTCCCGACATATCCTGGCTGAGTGAACAGAGTGGGGCATCAGTGTCACAGAAGAGTACACGGATAAGGCTTAAGAGAATCACCTCTGGGTTACATAACACCAGCAGAAGAAAATAGGCCACTTCTTGAGTGTTGACCATGTCAAAGCAGGTGCTGTTCTAAGAGGTTTTGCATGGCAGCTTATCTAATCCTACCCACACACTGTGAGAGACAGTGCTGTTACTGTTCCCATTTTTCGGACAAGGCGAACTGTCACAGAAAGGTTAAGTGGCTCTACATCATATTACCAGTATAAGACTTAAAAGTAGGCAGTTGGGCTCTAGAGTCTGTGCTGTTTAAAAGCAGACATTTAATTAAAAAATAATAATAATAAAAAAAGAGGATGCAGGGCTCTCCTAGGACTTTCCTTTCCATAGGATAGTGGTTGGTTTCTCATAGCATAGTAGTTAAAAGTATACATAGGGCTTTCAAACGGACTACGAGGTTCCTCTTAGCTGCTTTAACTCCAGCTGTGTGACCTTGACCAAGGCACTTATTAGCCTCTCTGAGCCTCAGTTTTCTGTTTAGGAAGATGGGGATGATGTGAGGATTAAATGAGTTGGTAGACGACAAGCACTCATGAAGGGTAGTTATTGTTATTATAGTTGTATTACTATCTACTTACAAACAGAATGAGTCAGGATCATCCTGGATTTATGAAGCCAATAAAACCTAACTCATTTTCATGACATTTTTTTTCAATAATGAAAAAAATGGAAAAAAGTTAAATAGTGTGTGTCTGCCCTCTTTTTAAGAGAGGAAACTAAACTAGATTTTTTTTTCAACCTCTGATTTTGGTATAGATTTGCGTCCATTTTGATGTAATCTTCCACTTACTATTAAAAAAATTTTTTTAATGTTTCTTCATTTTTGAGAGACAGAGTGTAAGTGGGGGAGGGGCAGAGCAAAAGAGACACACACACAGAATCCGAAGCAGGCTCCAGGCTCTGAGCTGTCAGCACAGAGCCCAACGCACGGCTTGAACTCACGAACCGTGAGATCATGACCGGAGCCAAAGTCGGATGCTCGACTGACTGAGCCATGCAGGTGCTCCGTCTACCATTTATTATTAACTTCAGCCTTCAGATCTCTGTTGCTTTTTCTTCCCCACCCCCATTTTCCTGTTATTTTTCTTTCTAACATCTTCTGAAATCCAGTCGGGGTGAGGCTCAACAAAACAGATGTCACAAGAAAAATAAAAAAGAATCAGGTTAATGATTCTTCAGCTCAGAGGAAGTAGTGATTTTATTAAGGAAAAGACTTGCAGAAGTCACGGACACTGTGGGCAGCATTTGCCCTAGTGGAGCATCTAACACAAACTCATGAGAAGCGAATGTGTATGTGCCCCATGTTTATGCTGCTCAGGTAGGCACAGAAGAGACACGATCTTCAGAACCAAAGAATGTGGGAAAAAATGAACAGCTTTTTTGTTGCAGTTAGGCACAGGTGGAAACCCCTTATTACCAATATAGTAGCCATGATCATTCCACGCAGCAGTTGTAGTCTTTACACCTTGTAGAAGAGGCATTGTCTACAGTAAATTATTTTACCATGATACAGCCATGGAGAAAGAGGCACCATTAGTGAGAGGGATTCAACCAGCCAGCTGCTGGCTTGTATCAAAAAAAAAGACAGGTTGGGAAGAAGTTGAAAACTGTAGACTTCTTTGCTTGCAATTTTTAATTTTTGTTAGTGAGGATCATTGATGCTTTCTAGAGCATTTGATTGACTTAAAGTAGCTCTTCTCATTAAGTAATCTTTAAATTAACCTTCAACCATGTATCAGCAGCTGTACGATGAAAGCAAATGCATTATGTATTACTGTTTTGGATATAAGTTCTGAAAAAGCCAACCATCATTCTCAACATCAAAGAACGGCCTTATCAAGGGCTTGGCTGAGGAGATAAAGCACTGGCTAGTTACCTTATGACCTCAGTTCCAATCCAAATCATAATGCCAGTTAATAGGAGTTTTATGATCTCAGCCCCACACAGGTAGATGGTAGTCCATATCACCAAAACACAGATTGACAAAATTGGAATTTTCCTGCCTAGGAGAGACCTAAGGCTGAAAAAAGTCCAGAGACAGGCAGGTGGAAAAGCAACCAGCTCATAAGCCATCCGAGAGATGGCAGGCTTCTCAACGGGGCGAGGCGGCTCAGAATGGCAGTCTGGGGATGCGCTCCAACCTGGCTTGCAGATAAAGAAATCTGCTTTCAGAGCCTGCAATTCATCCAAGTCTGTTTCTCAAGCCAACGCCTCCTCTCCAAACTTTCCCCTCCCCCATTTCTCTCCTTCCAGAAACAAAAAACAGAAAGTCCACCAGAAGGATTTTGAGGATGCCATTTGTAGAACTAGTGCGATGGTTCTAATCTTTTGAGAGAATATTCCAATTGAGCTGGTCTGTTACAGACCTTGCTTTTTAATATTAAGATTAAAAATAATTAGTTATATTCTCAACAAAGTCATTCAGATTACAGTTAAGTTTTAGTATAGCTCTGCCTGGAATGTTGTGTTCTCAGGAAGGAGACCAACTACATCAACTGTAGGAGAAAGCACACTAAGTAAAAATACTTTCTGGCCCCCTATGAGCAGTTTTAAAATTCTGAACCGTTTTAAATCAAATTAATAAAAGGCAATGTAATTTGTATTTGATAACAGACAGTGTGTGTCCCAACTGTATAGGGTCTTACCTTAAACAATTTCTCTTTGCTTTTGTACATTTGTTCCCTGCCTTTATTTTTCATTCCATTTATTAGCTTACTAATTTAGTCATTCCTAGGTTCTTTCAAGAAATATTTCAGTAATTATGGAGTAAAATAGTTAATATACATCATTATCATATGTATTTGGTTTAGGAAGAGGGGAGCATTCCAACGTTTGGCTGTACGGTATGTCCTTTATTTCCAAATACAGACCGATGAGAATCATCTCTCTTGAGCTGTAAGTCAGAGCACTCGGCCAGGCCAGCAAGGTGAAGTCCTATGATGGTGCCATGAGAAGCATTTAAGAACTTGTTCTCTATATACAGATATTAAGTGGCCTCAGGTGGTGTTAAGGCAGAGGCACGTTTCCTGAGTGGGGCAAGGCGCACTGCTGTGGGTTCAGGTTTCTACTAAAGGTGGACATCCCTCACCCATAAGATTGAAAGATGACTACACGACCCATGTGAAGAGGGGTCTCTCCTTTCCTTTTCTGTGTATGGTGCAAAGTCGAAGAGCTTTGGAACTTCAGTCCACCACAACTTGCCCAAATGACTCGGTGGATCCGAAGGAGATGCAAGTTGGGGTGGGGCGGTTGTCAGGACACAGAAAGTTGCATGGGGATCCAGACATGCCAGTGGTTGTGCCTGGGAGGCAGATCCCTTGATTTTCCAGGAGTTGGTTAGTCCTAGGTGCCTGCACCAGGAGGCTAAATGGGTTTCTCTCACACACGCGGAGGGGAGAGCACATGAAAGGGTACAAATTCAACAGCCTTTCATTGTCAGCAAACAAAAAGGGGCACCCATGTGCCAGTTGATAAATTACTGTTTTCATTAAAAAGGAGTTCAAAAATCAGGTTCCACTTATCATTGTTAAAACCTTAAATTTTTTTTAGCCGTATGATTTCATTATATGAATTACAGAACAGTAATAGAGTAATATTACTCTTAAGCCAGCTCACTTAAATTTAAGACATTCAAGACCCAATAATGCATTAGGTTCTTTAGTTCAAGTTATGCAAATAATATACATTTTTTATTCGGCTTCCCACCAGGTTATACATGTATTATAAACACAACAAAGACCTCTTTCTTGTACAATATATTACTCAGAAGCTGGTGAAAAATAGAAGCCAAAATATTGTGAATTACATTCTCAAAATGGGTTGGCTTTGTACGACTGGCTGACATATTTTCAGTGCTAAAGAGAAACGGACTGGAAAGGAAAATGTTGACTCACTGTTACCTACCACCGTTGTCATTCCTCCTGATGTTCTTCAATGTCTAAATCAGATTATTATCTTTATTTTCCTTAGAGTGGAACTAGCAGACCCAGCTTTGCTACATTTGGAAAATCAGCAGGGGGAACAGTCATCTCTAAAAGACAAAAATAAAAGAAGGGACGGAAACTTAACATAAATTACCATGGCTGTCCCTGAACTCAGAACTGGAGAGAAGCTTTTTATTCTCTTACACAAAGCTGATGGTGGAAATCCACATGGATTATTTCACAAGCATTGTTTCTGAAATATTTTGTATGGTTACATAATGTAATTCACACACTTTTTAAAAAATATGGCCACTGACACATTAATTCCTTTTGGGCTTTAAAAGGAAAAAAAAAAGCTAAAGTTTAGGAAGTTAGAAATACCGGTGTGTTCTGTCGTATGACAAATGCAGAATTTGCATCATTTATAGACTTAGCCCCAAAATTTATACCCTAGGTGGTGAGATAGCTGTGTCCTTGCCAAGGTTTCCATGTTTCCATTTATGCCCAATGTAGTCAATTGGTAACTTGCTCAATTGGATAAAATTAAGCAATAATATATATATGGATATATATGGATTTTTCAAGAAAGTGAACATGAGAATATTTATGTATGTCTCTGAAATATACAGACGAATCTCATCGTAATCTCATGCTTTAAAAATATCTCTTCGCTAAGGGGGCTTTACTTGTTTATGCTGAGCAAACTGAAAACAAAAATAAGAAAAGTGGAAAATAAGAAATTCACAGTCCCTTGGCTTCATGACGTAACATGAGCTCTGTGGGAACCAGGGAGCATTCCTTTATACTTGTATGCAATCTGAGCTCAGTGGCTTTGAAAGCTCTGAAGTCCTCACAAAACTCTTTCCTCCCTTCTCCCCCCACCAAAAAAAAAAACCAAAAAAAAAAAAAAAAACAAAAACAAAACAAAACCCACCTCAACTAATTTATATAATCTCATCGCCATTTCTACCAGAAATTCTCACCTCGGATTCCTTCCTGCGGTAGAGTGGGTAGAACCAGTCTCTGGAGTACTTGGCAAATCACTCTCAGCCGCTCCTTCAAGTCAACAAGTGTCAGTCAGCGTACAGTTCTTTATACGCGGCAAGAAGGGCCGCACCGGATGGCAGGCAAGCGTGTGTTAAAATGGTGCATCTGTTTTGATGCTCGCCTGTCTGCCCCCGAATCTGCGGATGGCTTCTTTCTTAACAGCATCTAGGCACGGAATCACATTCCCTGTCACAACACATAGCGCTGCCGCTGTGGAAGATTAAAAATGGCCCTCCATCACATTGCTATTAAGAATTTTTAAAAAGACTGGTGAGGTCAGAATCATTTCTTAATTGCATTTCACACCTGGTTAAGATAGTGTCTACAGCTGCAAGGAGATGAAAGGAGTGATTGATCCTTGCAAAGAGAATAGGTAGGGTAGGCATTGGAAGGCTTGAGAGCAAGGCACACTGGGGTGAAGTGAAAAGCAGAATCCACTTTGGCTAGAATGAATTTCTTGCCAGCGTTTGAAAGAGAGGAAGGTGGCCCTGGAAGCGGCCCTCGTTCTCCAGTGCTGACTGCAAACTCCCCCCAAACGGCCTTGCTGAAAACAGCGGATAGTTTAGACGCAATTAGACTTCCATGTGCCACGCAAACAGCTGGGAAGAGTTTCCAAAGTTTTCCCTCTTTAATCTGAGCAGAATACTAGGGAAATAAAATATCCTGACAACTTCTAGCGTTGTCTTGTGACTTAAAAAAAAAAAAAATCAGCCTGTGAAGTATCACTGCTCTGTTTTAGTCTAATGCTACTTCTATCTTTTATCCTTTTTAATTAGAAGGCAAATTCTCAGACCGCCAGGCCTAATCCCTACACAGTGGAACAAAGCCCAGCAAAGCCTTTGAACACTGTTCAGCCGGGCAGCACAAACCCTAGTAACTGTTGGCAGTAAGGGCAGGACTCTGACCCTCATCTCAGCCATTCTCCTGCAGCTCCTGATGCACCCTGCCCTTCAGAACCCTATCTGTTGTTCTTGTGTTTAGACTGAAAAGACAAAAGAGGAGACAATGTGGGAAGCCTAGAGGATTGGCTAGGTAGGGCGCGGGGCGCGAGTGGCGGATCGGGGCAAGTAAATGGAGTTTCACGGGAATGGACACAGTGGGGAGAATTGGATCACCAGATTAGGTCTTTAGGTTCAAGAAATTTCTTCATCCCTCACTAAATCTTTTCATGAACAATGCCACTTTTTAAACAATTGTTGCATTTCCAATTACTCCAGGAGTGTTCAAACAAATGCCCCCGAACCCTCCACGAAAAGTTTGCTCATATTTTAAACTCGCCAGATGAAAATCAATAAAACAAATACCCCCAAATCAGTGGCAGACACTGACATCTCCAAAGTATTTACACTCGTAATAATATTTGAGTCAAGAGCGTAATTTGAGCTCACTCAAGCAAAACCTGCAACGAGACAGAAACGTGAATTTTCAAAGCTAATGGGAACAATCATGAATCAAAAAGCCAAATTCCAAGTATGCAAATATGAAAAAGGATTGTTTGCACTTCCTACTCTGGCTAACTGCGAATTATTTCCGCAGTGGCACGACAGATGCGACAGATGCTGCGAACTCTTCCAAACTGTTCTTAGATGGAGCTATGTGTGTGTGGGAATTATGTCTGCGGCCGGGATGGTTGAGAGTTGTATCGGGATTTCTGAAAAAGATACGCCTCTTCTGTTTTTTGAGACATCTGGGAAAGACACTGCAAGGAAAAAAGGAGGGGAAAACCCCAGAAACCTTTCACGGGACCATTTTTGGCAGTTCTGCAGACTCCTAAACAGAGCAGGTTTCACAAAGCCATTGTCTTTTTTCCCCCCTTCTCATGTCTGCAGAAATACCATTATACGTAGTACAGGACTTAACCCAATCCTTATAGCTGTCTTTGTAACTAAATAGAAAATGTGTTACTGACCTGGCTTTGGGTGATGGAGAGGTTAATTTAAATCATAGGAAAGGATTCAGTCAGGGGTTTCGACGAAAGATGTCTGATAAATGTGTGCGTTTTATCATGTTATCTGAAATTCAAAGTTTGAGTTGAGCTGCCTTTAAGGAAGTTCCCATTTTTAAAGCTCTTAGTAGGACAGAGGTACTGAGTTTTATGTTGAAATAAAATATGACTTTGGAATTTTTAAAATGTGAGTTTTACATGGATTTCTAGCATATTTATTTTGAGAACATGTTTATCTTATTAAAGGATGGCAATCTATGGAATTATAGTCCATTTCTGTGTCATATCTATTATACAAGTGACAAAACCCAGAATATTCCTCAACATTCTCTGCGCTGCGTAAGCAAATCCTTTCTCTAGGTCACACAGAGGCAAAGTAGGTAAAATGCACTAAGATAATCAAAGACAACTACAGATAGTATATTACAAAGGATGGTGTGGCATTACTGACAGTCTTCTCTCCGACCGCTTTTGCGTTTGTCTTTACCTTTGATATCTTCCAAAAAGAGTGTGCAACATAACAGCTACCCATGTTGGTGTTCTTTAAACATACCTTATATTCATTCTTTTCTTTGTTTTATTACAAACGGTCTGAAAAATTAGGATACCCTAATTACTTTGGGGGCTCCCAGCAGCGATCACAATTTGCAAATAAAAATACTTAAAAAAATTTTTAAATACTCTGCAAAGATAGAAGCCTGTTAAAGAAATTGTCTAAATGTTTGCATACATTTCACCGTCCAATGCTCCAATGGAAATGATCAATAAACATTTGTGTAAACAACAGTAAATTTATTGTGCTCGTGTGTGTTTTAAATAATCATTGGAAAGCTTTACCAGGTGGGAAATTATTTCTTATGGTCCTGCCTGCACACACTGTCTTTTGCTGGTATATTATAAAGTTCTACGGACAACATGTTGTAGTGATATTTAACACTATGTTTCCAAAAGAAGGTTCTAGAGACTCAGAGATAGTCCTAGAAATGCACAGAAGCAACAGCCAACCCCCTTCCCGTAAACCAAACCTGGCACCGCTTCCATCGGGGAACGCGTTTTCTGATTGTTCTAGTCGCCACATCATTATCATCTACCTACTCACCTTGATCATGTGTTTGAATTAATTTTATTGGAATATAATGTAAAAGAATCGAGATCAGTGAAATCCAAAGCTTTTGAAAACAGCTTTCTCTTTTAAGAAACTAAGACTTGCATTGAACACTGGCAAAGCAGTGTTACCTTGGTATTCAGTGTGGTTGAATATATTCATTAATACTTATTAGAGTGTGAGAATTAAAATATCTACTTATATTTTCTATGTTTCCCTTTCTTAGAATTCATATAATTTAGCTATACATAATAGCTGCAAGTGAATAGGGTTGCCAAGGTTAAAATATTTTTTTGCGCAGCTTAGTTTTTGTTATTGTTATTCAGTTTATTCCACTGAATTAGGCTTTCTTTACTAAGAATAAAACCTTAGAGGGTTTCTGAAGCTTATATGTAAATGACCACAAATACTAAGCTCAATCAAAACAAATACTAAAAAAAAAAAAAGGAAGAAGAAAGAAAAAAATCCCACCCTTAATTCTGTATTCTGATCCATCAGTGACTGTATAACTATATCATTAACGATGTTCTCTAACTGGGGAAGTCCCTACCCTAGAGTGTAAAGGATCAAAGAAAACATTCTTTTCTGTCTGGTACACTTAGTAGTCCTGCCTCCCAACAGTGGGATAAAAGGAACTTGCTAAACTGTTGCCATTTTGCAACATCTGCTATAATTCCCCTAAATCCAGATTTGTCTGACACAGAGAGGCCTGTTCTTACATCATTGCCATGTGACAGTATAACACCAGTCACATCAAGCTTGAGCATTGCAGCTTCAGGCTATGATAATATGAAGAAAACCTTTTTGCCTAGGGCAAAACACTTGTAACAAAGTATTATTCATCTGGCCAATTTAAATCTTCTCTCAAAAAGGTACCCAGAAACATATGCAGTATGCCTTTGTAAAAGGCTCGAGCAGCTCATAGGCAAATGACCTGAACCAAGAGTACAAAACCTAATGTCCTGATTAATTACTGCTAAGCGGCTCTGATACACAGAAAAGAGAATGCTGGTACTAATCCTTAACCCTGTCCTACATTCTCAAAATAGCCAAAACACTGCTGACAGTTAGAAAAACAAACCTGTCTATGTTTAAAAAAAAAAAAAAAAGAAAGAAAGAAAAAAAAGTCATACATTATCACTTGATGCCCTCCACCTAATAAAACCAGGATGCAGACAGATTAGGGAGTTAGCTACCAGTCTAGGGGGCTTCTTGGGACAAGGACACGGCCTCATAGAAAGAAAACAATCCGAAGGGGGGAAAATACATAACAACGACACACAATCTCCAAACAGAAATATTCGGGGTATTCTTATTTTCAGGGTTCAGCTTCCAAGACATTGAGCTTGCCTGGAAATTGTTCTTTAAGAGTTGAGCAACCTCAGCCCAGCAATGCCTTGCTGATTAACCTGGAGCAAAGACTGCTGTGCTTATTAGGAAAGGGTGTTTGAATTTTTTACCTATAAAAATAGGAGGATGCTCCTATTTCGCTATAAATATCAGACATGTTAGATTTCAAACTATTTGAATTGGAAAGCTGTCTTGGTTTCATCAACCACTCAAATTACATCTACCTTTATTAATAAAGCAGAGTTCTGGGGTCCTTGTTATTTTTGCTGAGCAAAAAAGAAATGTCTAAAAGAAGAAAGTCCTGTAAGGGAGAAGGAAGTTGCCTATCTTAGCAAATTTCTTTCATTAAAAAAGAAAAATCAAAAGGTCGCTAAAATGCAGCAAGTTATCTTACTATCAGCCATAATTGTATTATGTTGTAGGTAAATAAAATTAAAATACTTCTCTCGGGCTTTATGTAAAAACATGGCACTTCAATAACAGTAATTCAGAGCAAATCGCAATCTTTATCTATTTTGAAGGCTGTTCTTACTTTGGCATTATTTTACAGGTACTTCCCCCCCCCCCCAAGTTCTAGGAAATAGCAAGGAACAGGGAAGGCAACCAAGGGCCAGCCTTACTAGGGTCAGGGTCATTTTGCCTCCTAGGCTGCCCCCAGTGCAAAGGAGAAGAGGCATATTTTCACCTGCAGTGCTATTGTTCTCAAGTCTAATTCCATTTTGGATTTTCAAGGATATTTCTGTGTGGGTGCACGTCACTTGTCGACACAACATTCTCACGTGCCACAGCTCCCTACCCATTATTTAATAGATGGCATGGGAAATTCATTTTCCACCTGTACAGATCAAAGGCTGATGGTGACTGCGGAGCAAATGCGTGATGCTGGTTTGGCATCACAGCCTGGGTTTTGATGGTTTGTGCTGTTTTTAAGGGCACAGAGCCCTTGCTTCTCTTTAAACAAGCCATTTTTCTCCCTTTCCTTACCATTTGCTCTGCCTCTTCCTTCCTCAACTGGTCCCCAAGGGATGCACGTTGATTTCCCATCATTCCTCAGTCCCTTTCTTTCTGAATGAGGGTGACTCACCTTTTCACTAATGAGGGTTCAACTCTGGAGTCCATTCACCTTGGTTCATAACATCCCCATAATTCCGAGCACCATTTGCTCCTGGACATGCTAACCTTCGATGGAGATTGTCCTTCCTGAAATCTGAGGTCTGACTCTATGCGAGACAGAGTAAAGAACCAAATCTTGCTACTTTTCGGGTCTGGACATCCAACTTGATAATCCTTCAGAGGTGAAAGAACTGCTTTATTAAAATACTGCCAAGTTTTTGACACCATTTAGGGGGAAACTTCTCCTGTCGTTTAGTTGCAGATTTTTTGGCAGATTAAAAAATATAAGAAGTTTGAAAATCACTACCCCTCTTGGAATTGAACTCAAATGTCGTTAAGGATTGAAAAGACTAAAGTAACTCCCATTATCTGGTCTCCCTTTTACTTGTCAGTTTCCCTAAGGTGTAGGAAGAACAAAGGAGAGCACATAAATTTTAGATTAGAGAGATCCAGACTTCAAACCTGGCTCTTACTTATCAGCTGCATGACCTTGAGTGAATTACTTGGTATCTCTGAACCTCAGTTTCCTCAGCTGTAAAATGGGGCCAAATGGGGCCTGTTTCACTGGGTTGTTGGGAGAAGTCAGTGAGATAATGATTGCAAAGCAAGCTCTTTAACCAACCTCAACAATCCTATTAGGCATTATAATCTCCATTTCACAGAGCAGGGGTGAATGGTTCAGGAAGGTTAAAGCACTTGCCGAATGTCACGGTCACGTCACAGGTGTTTAATAAGTGGGGACTATTTATAATCATCAAACCGAGGCGCGTGGATTCTCACCTACCTCCAAATAACTGGAGGCCTTTGCTCTTAGGGGTGAGAGAGCCAAACTTCCTTTTTGACTAGCTCTTCAGAGACCTTGCCAAGAAAGCACGGGACAAAGGGAAACACCCTCTCCTCCCCATCTACCAACCTCCCACTTTGCAGTAGGGGTTTTTGAAATGTTACCTCTTTTATCAATGCAACAACCCTTCAAGTTATCATCTCCTTTTCGCCAGCGCAGGATCCGGAGCCTGAGAAACGTTAAATTGCTTGCCAAAGGTCACAGGCATTCTTTACGGTGGGACCAGCCTTGTAAATCTCAGCCTCTCCACCCTGGGAGCCTTGCTCTTTCCACTACTGCCCTCACTCACTGTTCTGCTCAGGGACCCGGGGGCAGAGAGTGGTCAGGGGTTGGAGAAAGAATGGCTAAGCCTTTGCAAGGGATGTCCTCTGGAGCAGGTGCCAGGAGCCCCTCCAGAAGGTCCTCTGTAAACTCAGGAAAACTGCAAGGGTTTCTGGAATGAAGTTTACATAGAAGTAAATCTTACGTAAAAATATAAATCAGGGTTAAATTATTAGTTCACTAAACAGAAAAGACCAATACAGTAGAAGGCATTTCAGGGTGCTTTTGCAAAAGAAAAAAAAATATTTCCAGAAGAAATAGGGACCTAACAGCATGTATTTTTAATCGTGTATGTACCAAAATGATTTTTTAAATTAGCATATTAGAAAATGGGGTTAGTAATAATGGAGTTATAACTGCTGATTCCCACCATTCTCTGACCCAACTCAAACTCCATATCCTCTCTGCCTCATTAGGGATTGTGATTAAAAGACAGAAAATGAATTGAAAGGGCTCTCAAGGGTACTGTGTATCCCCTGCCTTCTCAAAGATCCTCAGGTGATTAAGGAAATGTGCATATGAATCACCTTGGGACCTTGTTAAAATTCAGATTCTGGCTCAGTAGGTCTTGGGATGGGACCTACCATTCCCGCTTTTCCTATGAGAAGCAGAGAGTTCAGATGACCTAAGTAATACAGACAGTGAATCAACTCAATTCTACCTCTTGAAAATGTTAGTGCAGCCCTGGTTGAAGTCAGGGTGCTAACTCTGAAGTATTGCTCATTCCCAGACCTCAGAGGCATCCATCCTGGAGATCTGTAGGCAGGCAGGTCCAGCTTGCCAAGTAGAACAGGCCACTCAAGTTAGAGGAGGTGGGCAACTTGTTGTTTAGATTCCCACCTTTAATCAAACCGGTCAGGAAGAGAAAGGTTCCTCAGTGACCCAAAAACCCCAGGTGAGAATCTCTAAGTAGGGACCAGACCCTGATTGTCTTAAAACCAAACTTCCTTTTCAATTAGCATGTAAAATGTGAACGACTGGCTGTTGGTAGGACTTAATGGATAGATGTCGGGGAGAAAGGTACCAGGAACTCTTAGAAAAGGCAAAACTGGAGCAACCAAGCCCAGAACAGGGTGAGGGGAGGGGTGGTGGGCTTCCCCCACCCACCCCCCTTTTCCTTCTTTTACAGTGATTTTTCTGGCCCTGGCTAAGTGAAAGAGACTCGAGGGGGTGAGTTACAGAACTGGCTAAGATTTAAGGACAAGAGTTCTGCTGGAGGGAGCCAGAGCCAAAGCGAACCGGAAGCAGGAGAAGGCAGCCGAAGGAGAGGTAAGAGCAGGCTTTGAGGGGGCTTCGGGAGGGCTGAAACCTTGGCTGTCTGCAGGCAAGAAAGGGGCTGGAACTTAAAAAAAAAATTTTTTTTTTTGAGGACCTGCTACTTCTCAGCAGCTGGGCCATATATTCTTATATGTTAGATCGAGCAACCTGTGGCAGATTTGGATTGAGGTCGAGTTGAGAATATGATTGAGAACTGGGATTCGTCTCTCGTCTTGTCTTCCCATTCTCTGGGAAGAGTGAACTGCATCAGACTGAAACGCACCTGCCCTCCACTCCTGCGCTCTCCACTCCCAGATGAGAGGGACGTTTTACAAGGGCAAGAACGGTCATGTGACTCAGGGTGCCCCCGTGGGAAATCTAATGAGAGAGTGCCCCTGTGGCACCCTTGCTCTTGCCTCATAGCAAGATTGTCTCTTGTGCGAACGTTTTTAAAAGCGCTTTTAACAGAAGGAGTGTATGAGCCTATGAGAAAGTTCTATGTTTGAGTGTTCTATTAAATAGCAACTAATTGTTTCCAATTCTTAATCGGAAAAGGAAAATCATTTCCTGTTAGCTATTAAAATACATGCTTTCTTATGAGACTGGCAGACCTGCTTCCTGTTTTCAGAAGCTGGACAGAGGGGTGGCTCGAGAGTAGTCATTGTAAAGTCCTGCGATTCACCCCATTTTGGCCAGCTACCATTTCACGTTGCTAATGCCCCCTTGAATCTGTTAACACTTTTTTTCTGAAAACTTTCTTAGTGGATGTGAAGGGGGAAAAAAGGGGAGGGGGATAAAGGCTACTGTCAAATTGATTAAGTGAACGCTCATTAGAGAAAGTAACAAGAGGTGAAATCTGCATATGCATTGCAGAAATGTGTCTGATCTTGCTAAGTTGTAAAAAGACAAAAGGGCTGAAAACCTCCCTAGCTGGAAGTACTTGAGGGAGAACTGGGGGAGGGGAACGTTCTCCAATAGTGACTGTCCTTCTTTATAAACACATGCCAGAGCAGCCACAGTGTGCAATACTTTGGTATATATTTGCAACTCTGTTTTCTAGAAATCTGTACTATAAATACAAACGAATGAACCTGACTGTTCCTAGAATACAGTAGCCACTTCCTTAATTTATTTCAGTACGAGTTTTATTTCCTCCTTTTCCTTCCACTCCTCAAGAGACCCTTCCCCCAGCCCATATAGCGGTTGGTTTCACGTCACTGGGGGCATAAACTGTTTCTGTCCAGTGTGGAACAGATTTTTTTTTCTTTCTCAGTTGTAAAAGACAAGCAAGCCTAGAGTCAATTATTTTTGTTTCAAGTTTTTTTGTGTGTGTTGGAGGTGAGTGGGGCCATCCTTACCAAAATTCTCCCTAGCTTACTGGCCTGAACAAAAAATTTAGAATAGGATCCAGCCTCCAGGCAATCGATATTGACTTTAAGCAGACGAAGGTCCCCTGCTCACTATAAAGTGGTCAGCTTGGTATGTAATTACAACGAACAGTTAAGCTGATAACTTGAATAACACTTTTAAGAAGACAGTGTATTTCCAATTCCTTTCATCTGTGGGAGCAGCCTAATATTACAGTTGGTAAGATAACACTGATGATTTTTTTGTTAGTACGCATTTTTATGGACAAAAATTTCACAACCACAAATCTGATGGTTCCGTTAATGTTCACTGTCAGGCATTCCTGTGGTTAGCTTTCTACCTTTCTGCTAATACCTCAAACTCACCTCCTCTTCTCCAGAAACCTAACCAGAAAATTCCTTACTGAAAGAGATGATGGTGTTGACCTTAACCTGCAGAATGAAGATACTTCAGGGCTTAGTCTGAAAAGCGAGGTAAAGGGGCGCCTGGGTGGCTCAGTCAGTTAAGCGTCCAACTTTGGCTCAGGTCATGATCTCATGGTGTGTGGGTTTGAGCCCCGTGTCGGGCTCTGTGCTGACAGCTCAGAGCCTGGAGCCTGCTTCTTTGGATTCTGTGTCTGCCTCTCCCGCTGCCCCTTCCCTGCTTGCACTCAGTCTCTCTCTCTCTCTCTCTCTCAAAAATATATAAACATTAAAAAAAAATGCTAGGTAGACAGTGACATCAAATGTGCCTCAAGAGACACCAACTTTAATTTTAAGAAGTTAGAAAGAAGAAAAGCACACGCTCGACATTTCTTAGGTTTAGAAAAAAGACAGCATGCATGAGGTGTGGACCAGATTGCCCTGAAGATTTGAAAGGAGATGAACAACAACAATAATAATAATGCTTTGCCAGAGGATGTCCTTTGAAATATCTGCACATTGCAACGAAGCGGTTCTTCCCATATGACGGGTTGTCTGGGCTGTTCTGCGCCGTTGTGTGCTTTGGAGATTCTTGTAATTACAAATTTAAGATTTAAATCCTCAGTTTTTCTTTATATTTCTAAACTACCCCCATAGGTATATTTACTTCCTTCTTTTGTCGAGCTTAAACATTTCCAATTACCTCAGATTCTAAAGGGAAATGTGATGGTTAAATTCCTGCACTCATAATGACATTTATTAATCCAGTTCTGGTGAGAAATGTTGAATGTCTTGCCTTCCCAAATCATACATTTTAATTCCAAACACACCTCCGAAGAAAATTGACATTGTTTAATTAGAACGAGGGTGCACATTAATAAGAAAGGATATCATTTTGTTATTTATATATAATTTTATTTTGTTAAAAAAAAATGAACAGACTGGTAAGTTCCATAATTGCCCTCCATGGTGAAGGAATAAGTGTAGGAGAGAAGAAAAGCACAGTAAGACACATATGTTAGTAAAACACTCCTTAATACTACACAAGCTGTAGAAAATGCTACTTTGCCTTTGGTCCTCAACATGGCTAACTGCAAGCCATTGAGTAAAAAGTGCACCTTTTAAACTAATTCCTTGGTCTGAAGATAGAACCACATCTAGAAACCTCCTCATTAATATGCTATAATGGTCAAGGAAGAGATTAGTAGCAAAGTCACCTGCTAAAGCAACCAGGAACCTGTTGATTAATAATAAAGCCTCCAAAAATAAGATACCAGATTGCAAAGCAAAATCAAGTCTCGGGGCAACAAGTGCTTCTGTAATTTATTCCTTCTTTATATGAGGGCATAAAGCTCCCTTTATAAACGTGTTTTCCAGGCCCTGCTGTGAGCTGTAGGTGTGAGCTTTTCAGCTGATTTATTAATTTTAGTTTCAATCAACGTGTCACCTGCAGACACAAAAATGTAGGCCTCACCACAGAAAATACAATTTAAGAGAAAAAAAAGAAAAAGAAAAAACAGGGCTTTAATTCAAAAAACTCTGCCAGCATTTTTTTTTTAAGGTGAACACTGGAACGTCTATTCTTTGAGATCTAAAATAATTCCCAGCAACGTAATTAAAAATAATCAAAATTAAACATTTTTGTCATACTTCGAAAGTCAGTCTTAGACCCGGGAAGAGTGACATGAGGCCTGCCAAAACAATCAGTTCCTCTTGTCAGTAGGGGTACATTTTCCCCAAAGAATCGAATGAACAACAAGTCCCCTGGGCAAAATGTGCAAAAAATTCTCAATTAGTTGTCTTTATTTAGTGAGCACTATGGGGTCCTCAACCACACTATAGAATTATGGCAGGAAACCTGAGCTCTTCACTAGCTTATTAGCATTCTCAGAGGGTTGGAGCGCTGCTGATAGCAGGCTGTTGCCTCCAAGAGCTGCTGGTGGGACCCCTACACTCCCGGGCTTTGTCCTTTTGTCCTTCCAAGCCAGCAGGAAGTACTGCCCTATGTTCGGGGCATTCTGGGATACCTTCATTCCATTCACAGTTTGCATTACCGACTGGGTCCAGGTCTTTGTTATTGACTATGACCATCACTGTTGCAGGTTTAAATGAAAAGCAAAAGCAATCCGTATGTATCAGTCAATCCTAAATGCAGGTTGAGGACATAGCCGCTTCCAAATGAACAACCTTGTAGGGCTGGAGTGGCCTTCCTTGGCCAAAGCCCCACAGGAAATCCATGTACCGGCTTATAATCTGGCTGCTTTCTATCACCCCGAAATTATGTCAGGCGAGGGGACAGAAATGGGAGCGGGTTAGTGAAGATTCCAGACTGCCTCCTCAGCCGTTACATTTTTACAGCACTCCCTTACCCATTGATCTCCTCCCCCCCACAACACACTTCCCTCTAAACACTCTTGTCCCAGAAAAAGCAAACAAGAAAGATGAAAAGTGAAAATAAAAAGAGAACTGGCAGCAAGTGTGAGAAATGCCTTTTCTAAAGAAGAGGGTATTTGCCGCTTTAGGGAAAACACTATCATTGACTAAATTAACAAGTCGTCTTATCAACTGCCATAAGCCTCGGAGTCTAATTAATTTAGTACTGATCAATAGTCCTGAATGAGGCATTGATTTCTGCCGGCTCGAAAGGGCTGCAGCTGAAATCACTTTCTCTGTACGCCACACACACACACACACAGAGGCATCCAAAGCTTATGCGTTATCACATTAAGATTTTATTTCGCTCCTTCTATGTGGACGTGAATTTCATGAACCAACTATAAATGAGAAAATGGAATCAGAAGCAACTTTGGAAGTAAGAACAGTTTTGCTAGCAAGTGTGAACAGAGCTTGAACACTCCCGGCCAAAGTTCTGCTTCCTTAGAAAATGTCCTTTGAGTGAGATAAAACATTAACAAAGAAAAAAGAAAACTGAGGTGCTTTGCTTAAAATAGGTAGTAAATGCTTTAATTGGTCATAAAACATGCAAAGAGGGCTTGGGTTATTCCTTTGTCTCCTATTTTTCAAATGCTGATGATACTTTATTAAAAATATTCAGATCCAAAGTAATAATAAGAGTAATGCTATCTGGCCAAGGGCAGAAGCAGATGGTGAGTCTCTGATAAGAATGAAAACATGTGACAGAGCTACCCCAGATTCGTCTTTTACTGCTGGGGTTGGTGGGCTAGGGATGGAGGGGTAGGAGGTGCGGGGGAGGGGGAGGATTTCTACTTCCAAAAAAGAAAAAAAAAAGATCAATGACAATATATCGGAACGGTATTGGGATGAAAATAATTCAGGCATTTGACTTTTTAATTTTGATCTGTACCGACAAAATATTTATTCTCTTATGATCTCTATCTTTAAAAAGGTCTAGGTGTGAATTCAGGCTTTCACGGCCCCCTATGGCACACTCCTTGCGTTTGCTTTTGGGCCCTTCCCTGCTTCTGCCGTTCACTCTCATTGTGGCGGCCGGCTGCCCGGCACTCCTGAAAATCTTGAGGGTTTTCCCCCTCAGGCCTGGTCACTGGGTGAGTTTTCCTCCCACTGCTAAATCATTACTTGAAATTAGAAGTGTGGCCAAACTCTTCGAATATTTTAAAGACGATGCTTCCGCTTCCGACAGAGAGACACAAGATAACGAAGGAGCTGGTTTATCTCAGAAGTGATGTTCTGTTCAATAAACATCACCAAAAGACAAGAAAAAAAGGAAGAAAGAAAATGAAGAGAGGAGGCTGAAACCCATGGACCAGCCTTCTTTCACAGGGTTAGAGAAACACCCCCCAAATGATCAAAACAACACGGAATTCACCTTCCTTTCTGTGCGTTTATTTAATATAATTTGACTTTCTGAAACTTTCAATTACATATATATATATATATGTACACTATATATACTATCTATATAGTTTTTCAAAGTCCCAGAAAAGTCCTCCCCTTAATCCCTCTGGGGCCTCCATGAGTTTCCATAGCACGTTACAAAAGATCTTTATTGAGGAAAGGATTGGACAAACTTTCCTTATATGTGTGGCCCACACCATTAATTGCCCCATCTCCTTTAGTGAGGCCTTATTCCTATGTAAATACCCTTGCATAATGTTACAGGCTATTGTTAGGCCAGCGCCAGTCAGTCGCCACTTATATGCATTTTTATTTCAATCCGCTGCTCAGAGAATGAAAAGATGTCTGGACTTAAGCTGTTTACCAACTGGGCCGAAGCTGCAGAGCGGCAAAACTGAAGAAAAGCCCCAAGCAACTGCGGGAACAAGCTTTTACAATGCGAGCGGCCATTTTCAGTTGAGTTATTAACCCACCCTGAAACTCTTCTAAGCTATGCCTTTTTTAAAGAACAAATGTGCTGAATCAAACATGAATGAGCCAGAACTATTAAGAGAGAAATCCCCTAAAGAACTATTGAACACAACATAGGTTTGTAATCATTTTGTCTCAGTTGCGGGCTACCAACATTATCAAGACGATAATGCTGGCTCAGCTGTGGGCTGGCTCATAATTAAACAATAGTGTGGTACAGTAAAAACACACACGCGGGCTATGCACACCCAGAGCCAGAGAACTGCGTGCAAGAGATGAGAAGACGGAGTTAATAATTCACCACCAAGACCTTGTTATCAATTTGGTCGCCGAAACACAGTGATCTCCTTCGGGAGCATCGGAAAACTGCTTCTGAATCGAGTGTCGCTGCCTCGGCATGCTCGGCCTCCTACATTCTTAAATTGAAAACATAAAATAATTTGTACTTTATAGTTGTAAAGATCCGAGGGAATGAGGCACCATGAAAATAAAGGAGCGAACTTCTACCAAAGGGAGCTGGCTTTTTCTCTGCAAAATGTGCGCAGGCGACGAACATAGTACTTATTTAATGGCAACCGCAATCCGAGTTAGTGTGGTATTAGCCTAAAGAAACTCTTGACTATTTGCATGCTTATTAGAATCCAATGAGTGCTTAATAAGTGCATATATATGACAGAGGAAACATCTCATTGCATAGTTAGTGCTATAGGAAAGACAGACACACACACACACACACACACACACACACACACGCTGAGGAAGGCAGTCTTGAGTTAATTATCATCACAATGCAATCAAGTACAACAGTCATAGCTGAAAACCGTTTCTATTAAAGCTGCTAGACTCAACCTTGCCTCTGCAGGTCAGCTGCGGCACTGATAACCTTTCCAGCAGACAAATACATGTAACATTGCCTCATCTAATTAAAAGCTCAGGGAGGTGTAGAAAAATACCAGCACATTGAATCTGAGCAAATGAGTGCTGCCTTCGGCTGATGAAGCTACCATATGCTGCTGCTGTTTACTCTGGAAGGAAACTGAGTCACTTAACATTTCAATAGGTTAATCAATTGACAATTAAATGGAGAAATTGGTTAACTCCGAAAACAATTAACATGACACTCCATTAAGTACACTTTCTAATTGCCACAGCTGTGAGTGGAAATTAACGTGCATGTTAAAGCATCTAACTGGGGTGGCACTGTTTTTTGTGTTTGAGAAAACGGAATTAGCTGAAAACTCGGGTTTTATTTTATAGATTAGACAGTAGGAATTCTATCATCAACTGCAGTTTTAGCAGAGGGGAGCTATGTATATTTTTTCATTCTTTTAAGGGCTCACTTCAAGTTGTTGAAATATTTAATTTGCAATAATTAATTAAAATAGCCTAAACCCCTCCTACCAAATTACGGGTTGGCGTACAAAATGGGAAATCTCTCCCTTTGCCCATTTTGTGGACAGAATTACTTTGCAGGATCAGGTATATATTAAGATTTCCTTTCTAATCAAATGATGCAATACACAAGTCTGAAAGTCAGAATTTTTCGCGAACACTTCTGTGAATGGTTTCTGATTGTTGGCCTGCGGCCCTAGCCTTACTATAAAATAGTAACAATGGCGTTTGTTAATAACAGTTTTAAGTTGAAGGATTTGGATTTTTACAAGCTATTAAACATGCTAGCTAGCAAGCAGGCAATCATTAAGGCAAAGAATATTCATTTACAAAAGGTGATAATTTAAGCAACTCATAAATGTTTCTGATATATATATATATTAAGTGTGAAATAAATATTTTGTGAATGAATGAGTCTCTATAAGAGCTGATTATAAAAATTATCTTCTATAATCTTCCTCCTCCCCTCCCCTTTTGGTAGCTTTACTGTCCTTGGATACACAAAAATGAATAGGATAAATCCTACTTTGAGGGGCTGATGGTCTGTCTGGCAGTGCACTAAGAGAATGGCATTTAAGAAGAAGAAGGTAGGGGGGCTTGGCTGGCTCAGTCAGTGGAGCATGTGACTCTTGATCTTGGGGTTGTGGGTTCGAGCCCCACATTGGGGGTAGAGTTTACTTAAAATAAATACAAAAAAAGAGGGCAAAGGGCGCAGCTAGTGTAGGAGGGGAACAGTAAGAAAACTTAAAATTTTCTGATATGGGCATCTGGTTAGACAGTGAGGTGATTAATCAAAATAGCAATAAAGAAGAAAGGTGGAATGGGAGTAGGGACACTAGATAATGAACTTAATGTGGAATATGTTGAGTTCAAATACCTGCTGTAAAATATGCAGGTGCAGTGTCGACTGGACAGATGGATGGATCGAAACACATGGACTAGAGATATTTAGGAGTTCTCAGAACGATGAGTGATCGCTAATACCATGGAAGTAGGTGAGATTTCACCTCCATTTTTTCTGCATCGAAGAAGACCAGGAAAGGCCTTGGGTGATACCAGCATGCTTGGGTGGACAGAGGGAAGAACAAGCAAAGGAGGCTGAAAGGTGGTCAAAGGAAAAGGAAAACAATGAGAGACTGGTCCTGGAAGTCAAGGGAAAAGAGCACAACTAATGCCCAAGGCAACTAATACCAAGGCGTCTAGTAAAATGAGGGCAATTTGAAATACTGGTACCAAGTGGCAGTTGGTTGGTTGGTGTGAGGAAGGCTTGAATCAGAACGCAGTTCCCATGGGGAGTTAATGGGAGGTGAGGAAGGAGGGATGTTGGCTGAGCTAGTTTGAGGAGCTTTGTTGTAAGGAACAGAGAGGGCAGGGGCTTGGGGACTGGAGGGTATGAGGGCAGTTTTGTTTGTTTATATCTAAGTTTGTAAATGGCCAGAGATCAGGCTGTATTTGAACAATCCAGAATGGGAAGATGAGGGGATTCCGGACTGCTGGCTTCTATTTACGTGTGTGTTTTTTTTCATCTGAAATGTTGAGGGAGAAAAAAATGGTTTGGAATCGCTGCCGAGAGGGCTGGAAGAGGATGTGACTAGAAATGGAGGGGAAGGATTACCACTGAGAGGCTCGCTGGAATTGGACACCACATCCTGTGGTCACACTTATTCACGTTGCAGTGGGATTTTTCTCTAGGAGGACTCCTTCATTCATACTTTATTCATCCATTCAACAAAAATTAATGAACGCTTGCCACGTGCCAGGCACCATTCTAGGCCAGCAAGACATGGTGATGAATGAGACAGACAAGGTCTCTGCCCTCAAAGAACTAGGAAATTCCTGGAAAGGATCCTATTTTAAATTTGGTAGCTTCAGTCCGAGGAGGTGACCTCTGAGTCTTTTTCTGAAGGATGGGAAAGACCTAGAGGTCAAGGATCTTGGTAGAAGAACATTCTAGCAGTTAGGGGAATGGAGAGTTCCTTGAGGTTGAAGAACACGTGTCCATATAACCAACTGTTTCCTACTTCATCACGTATCACCGCTGTAACGGCCATGTGAAGTGGAGTATATGCTACCCTGAATTTGTCTTTAGTTACTCACATTTTTATATAACCCTTTTGAACAATGCTGCTTACAGAGCAGACCCTTAAACCCTGTTTTTCTCTCCTTAATCAGTGAGCAAAATGAATTTTATGAGATACAAATTTGGTGGTTAATAACTTTTTGTTAGTTTGCTCTGGGATCTTTGAGTGATTTTCAGTTAAGAGACCCATGCGTTGGCACAAAGGGTACTTGTCCTGTGAGATCCCTTTCTTCTGTGGTAATAGTTCCAGATTTTTATCTGGACATAAGACTGTCCAGGAAAGAGGCAAAGGTTTTCAGTCTTCCTTAGAGCTACACATGGCTATATGACTGGCTTTTGGACAGTGGGCTCTGAAGGGAATGGTGTGTGTAAGTTCTAAGAAGCGGTGTGAAGGGAAGTGGTGTCCTTCTCCCCTTTCTCCCTCCACTGCTTTTCTCCATCCAGTTGTTCAGAAGGTAGATGCAATGGCTGAGTCGTTGTCTTAGACTCCGTAGTCAAAGCCACACTTGAGAGTTAGTTGAGTGAAAAGTGACAATAGTCTAGATTGCAGATGACCAAGGAACTGTCACACCAGCTTTAAATTCTTTGCACATTGATTTACATGAAAAAGAAATAAACGTATATATTGTATAAGGCATGGTCATAACACATGGACAAATTTTATCCTAACTACCTAATCCAATCCCTTCCTATCATATCACATCCTACTCTATCCTAAACTGTGTTCAAATCACATACATAAAAAGTACCTATTAACCAAACATTATTCTTTAATTAAAAACATTGATTTATATTGGGGTGCCTGGCTGGCTCAGCCAGTAAAGCATGCCACTCTTGATTTCAGGGTTGTGAGTTCAAACCCCACGTTGGGAATAGAGCTTACTTAAAAAAATTGATTTATATTATTTCCCAATATATAAAGTTATATATATGTAATATATATAAGTAAATATATTATGTCATTTCCCCAAGATAAAGATTTATTGAGATACAATTGGCATATAAAAATTGTATATATTGAAGGTTACAGCTTGATTATTTTTTACTCTTATTTTTTTGGGGGGGAAGGCAGAGGGAGAGGGAGAAAGAGACTCTTAAAAAGGTTCCATGCCCAGTGGAGAGCCTGATGAAGGGCTCCACCTCACCACCACGGGATCATGACCTGAGATAAAATCAAGAATGGGACGCTTAACCAACTGAGCCACTCAGGGGCCCCTACTTGATTTTTTTAAAAGATTTTTATTTTTAAGTAATCTTTACATCCAACATGGGCCTTGAACTTAACCCAAGATCAACTTAACCCTACCGACTGAGCCAGCTAGGTACCCCTATAACTTGATGTCTTGACAAACGCATACACTGAAAAGATCACAACAATCAGGCAAATTAACCATCACTTAGGTACCTCCACTTTTCTAATGTTCTCTACTTCGCTTTTAGGAAAAGCCTGCATTAGTACCTGTTTTCCCTAATCAAAATAAATTCAAAGAGGATTTTATGAAAAAAGGTGAAAAGTGAAAACAGCGTTCAACATTTGTTTTGCAGGGAGACCTTACAGAGGCAGTGTGTCCCCCGTACCCTGAGCAGCAAGGATGGCCCTATCAAGATCCTTCTCTGGGAACTGCACTCGGCATCTCGGTGTCAACTTGCTAGAGCTTTGAACAGCGTGAACATCTGTGCTTTCTCTCAGTTTATTTCGTGCATCCATTAGCAAGATGTGTTCTAAGGTATCAGAAAAGTCTTAAGAGAGTGTTTAGCGTTCAGGTCTGTTAATGCCCAAAATATTTTCATCGGAATTACTGGTAATCACTTCTTCATTTTGGGCCATTTCAGCTTACAAAAGGTTTCATAGGAATGCTCTACTTTCATATAGTGGAAGAAACCTGCACCATACCGTGTGTGTGTGTGTGTATTGTGTGTGTATTGTGCATGTAGTGTTGTTTGTGTGTGGTGAGGCTACTATTGCTTTTTGAGTTTGTGGGTTTTGAGATTGTGTGACAAACTTCCTTGACATAATAGTCTAGAAATAAACTGGTTATGAGTGATCAGGTAAATTTTAACTGCATGTAAATCCGAATATAATGATTGTCATTCTATAAAACAAAGCTATTTCCTTTTCCCAGTGGATGACCATAATAAGTGACTTTTGTCTTATATGTACACACTGCTGTGGCATTCTGTGGTCATTTTCCCTATCATCATTGATCTCTTTCCCATGTAAACATATGGAAATCCCTACCTTGGTTAACTTTTCTTATGGGATTGAGTCATCAAAAACAGGAATTTTGCTTTATTTTCATGTTAGCATGCATTGAGAAGAGATGAGATTTTAGTTATTTTGGCTTTTTTATAGCAATATCCATTGACCCCATGTGTTTCAGACCCATTTTATGGACCTCCCTAGAATTGCTTGAGTCGTGTGCCTTCCCGGCCTTCCTCTGCCCGCTCAATATGCAACCTGGCCACCGCTATTGTCACTACCATTGCCTTGTCTTCTAAAACTTCTGGGGGTTCTAAACTTTCTTAGTTCTGGCCTGGCCTACCCCACATCTGGTCCATTGGGAGCCATCACAACTCAAGTAGCCAGACCTCATCCTGCAATACTCACAGAGACCCTGGCCTCTCCCATCACTTGTGGACCCAGATGCGTCACTATATCTTGGGGTATAGGATTTGGCTTTATAGGCAGATAGCCATTGGAGCTGGCTAACAAGAAGTGGCCCCTATGGGGCCAACTTCAACCAGTGAGAGATTGGGAATAACAGGCAGTTTCATGCTCCCTGCCTGGAAGATGTCCCCCGTCATTAAATGGCTGGGTATTCTTATGATGCTGTGGTCAATTCACAGTGGATCATGTTTTACCTCCTTTTCTTTCTTCTCTGCCTCACTTCTTGTTTTCCCTCACTTTTAATACCCTGGCATTATACCTCCCAATAAAGCCTTCCATCATAACATTTGCCTTAGGACTGTTTCTAGAGATACCTGTATGCCAGAAATGTGATGGAGATGGCAATGAATGGCGGTATCATCATTGAAATTTCAGCCCGTTTTTTTTCAGAAGAGAACGGGGCATAGGAAGGAAAGGAGAGTATAGTGAGTATAGCTCATATAAACTACTGCAATAAAAAGTTGACTCTTCTAGGTGTATGTACTACACGGGCACATGGCTTGTTCAGAATTTGGGCTGGATTTGAGCCCCCATTTGTCCCTTTGGCTGGATTCCCTTTGCGATGAACAGACCATATGCATATAGTTGAGCATAGTGGAAGTATTACACAACTTGTAAAGGAGTAAATTCAGACAGCTCAGGTTTTAAAGTACTTCTAATAGTAATTTGTCGATGTGGTTATATCCAGTTCTAAAAAAAAAGTAAATTTTATACTCATTGTTTACAGTCCCTGGTTATATGACAATCTTACTTAGGAAAGAGCTTAAATGGTTCTTTAGAAGAGAGATGAATTGGGCTGAGTCATAACTAACTACTTCAATTCACATTTAAAATTGGCGTTTTGAGACAACTGGGTGGCTCAGTCAGTTAAGAGTCCTCCTCTCAGGTCATGATCTCACAGTTCTGTGAGTTGGAGTACTGCGTCAGGCTCTGTGCTGACAGCTCAGAGCCTGGTGCCTGGCTGACTTCAGTCGGTAGAGCATGCACAACTCTCGTCTCAGGGTTGGGAGTTCAAGCCCCACATTGAGCATAAAGCTCACTTAAATAAATAAATAATGTTCTTTTAAAAAATAAAATTGGGGGACACCTGGGTGGCTCAGTCGCTTAAGCATCCAACTCTTGATTTCGACTCAGGTCATGATCTCACGGTTTTGTGAGTTCAAGTCCTGCATCAGGCTCTGTGCTGACTCTGCAGAGCCTCCTCGGGATTCTGTCTCTTTAGCTCTTTGCCCCTCCTCCGCTCATGCTCTATCTCTCTCAAAATAAACTCTAAGAAATTTTAACCAAAAAGAGGAGAATATTTTATAAATAAATAAATAAATAAATAAATAAATAAATAAATAAATAGAAATTGGTTTCTAAAATGTGCCCAGGTATCATCTTACATGTGGTGTTACAATGAGAAATCAGCACAATTATGCATATGTTTTTTGCGTCTTCTCACAACCCCAAATTGAAGAGCAGAAAAAATGGATGGTTGAGTTTATCCAGGCCTGGGAATACCTTTCCCCCACCCCTTTTTTTAAACTTCTTTAATCTTACCTATCACTCAAGTCTTCAATACTGTTCTATCCCTCAACTTCCTGGAGCACTTAGATTCCCTGCTCTTCCTTAGTGGTATATCAAGATCCCAAAGAAATGGGAGAACAACAGCTATTCCCTTCAATTTATCTGCTGTGGACAACACTCCCTCCTCTGCCTCCAGCTTTCAAAATCTCGGCATATTCAGAGCCCTGATGCTGGCAGATGGGGCTCCAGCTATTTGGTGGAACAGTGGGAGAGAAGAGAGGAAGGCAGAGAAAGAAAAGCCTAGCATCTGTCCTTAGGTGGGGCTAAACAGTCCAGCTGGAGACCCCCCCGCCCCACTACATGTCTTAGGATAGAAAGACCTCCTCAGCTCCCTCAGTTCAGCAAACATTTATTCATTGCTTACCATACACCAGACCATGTGCTGAAAAGTGAGTTAAGAGTTTCTGCCCTTGATGAGCTTATGGTCTAGTAGGAAAGTTGCAAGCACGACAGATCATTTCAATCTAAAAAGTATGTAAAATGTGCCATGGGAACCTGGGGCAGGGGTGGTTCATCCCCCTTGGGGAAGGCTTCCTGGAGAAGACGGGAGAGTTGGTTCTTTTGGGTCTGTCTTTCAGGGACTGAATACAACCTGGCTCCCTATAGACTCAACCTCTCTGGCTTTATCCCTTGTCAGTTTCTACCTAGCCCTCCTCAATTTTCTATGCAAGCATTCACACTCAGCTCTTACTAATTTTCTACCACTGCTTGTTAACACAGCTTGACTTTCTGTCCAGATGCTCTTTTCCCATTTACAAATCTGGAAAACCTCTATTCATCCTTTAATACCCAACTCAAAAATATTATTTTTAAAAAATATTTTAAAAATATTTAATTTAATTTTTAGGTTTATTTATTTATTTTGAGAGAGAGAGAGTGAGAAGGGTAGGGGCAGAGAAAGAAGGAGAGATAGAAGATCTCAAGTAGGCTCTGAGCTACTAGCACGCATAGCCTGATGTGGGGCTCAAACCCCTGAACAGTGAGTTCATGACTTGAGCTGACACCAAGAGTCAGATGCTTAACCAACTGGGCTACCCGGGTATCCAAAAAGCCACTTCTGTGAAACTTTCTCGAAGCTCGTAGGCAAAATTGCATTCTTCCTCTTTCCTGCTCCTAGTCTACTATTTATACTTCTGTATTTACCACAGTGTACTCCTAAGATAATATTACCACAGTTTTTCTGCATAAATATGTGTTTTCCCCATTAGACTGTGAGCTCTTAGGGCAGAAGTCATTCGTCTTTGTTTCCCAGGGACTAGTATCTCCAATGGCCCTTAGTTCTGTAACTTAATATTTGATGGAAGGATGATTAGTTTTAATATACTATGGAAACACCAATGATGGAGTTGTTCACTCTGCTGTTTACACTGAATAAAACATTTGAAGCATCATGTTAACATAGTAAATAAGCCTCTGTGATAGTCTCGGAGAAGATTTGAAGTGGCCCAGGGCAGAGCCCTGACTTAGAAGATGCTGCCAGAATCTCAGATCTGTTGTGTTTGTTTGGCTAATATCTCAATGTGTGCAATGAATCGTTGAGTGCTTTATAGATGATTGAGTCAGGAGAAGTTGCTTTGTTTAAAGTTTTATTCGGGTTAATTGTTCATTTATTAATTAATCAGATATTTATTCAGTACTATTATGTTATTTTTTAAAAATGTTTATTTATTTTGAGAGACAGAGAGAGCATGAACAGGGGAGGGGCAGAGAGACGGGGGGAAAATCTCAAGTAGGCTCTGCGTTGTCATTACAGAGCCCAACTTGGGACTCAATTCCAGGAACCTTGAGATCATGACCTGAGCCTATATCGAGAGTTGGACACTTAACTGAATGAGCCACCCAGGTGCCCCCAGTACCTATTATGTTATCAAGCGCTATTCTAGATGCCTGAATATATGGTGATCAGTTATAACATGTATGGCCGAAGGGTCTATGGAGAACACACTAGGACAGTGATTCTCAAAGTGTGCTCTTTAGATCAACAATGTCAACATCACTTGGGAACTTATTAGGGAGGCAAATTCTTGGACCCCTAAGACCTACTTCCAGATCAACTGAATCAGAAACTTAGGGGATGGGTTGGGTTGTGGGAGTTAGCAATCTTGCTTAATAAGCCCTCTCCTTGATTCTGACGCCAAGAATCATGGCTGAGTCTAACCCAAGCCAATGCTAGAGAGGCCACCTGTGTCCATAGCTTCCGATGGGTCCTGAAGAGCCACCCTTTGAACAGCGCTCTGCCCTGGGAAATGAGCATGTGTAAACAGCATCAGTGCTGGTCATGCCCTTGGCTTTTGGTTGGGTTCAGTCAACGGGGAAGAGAGAAGAGCGAGGACCTGTTACTTATAATCCTGACTTCTTCCCTGCGATGTTATTCCAGGCCAGCTGTGTCCCTCAAGTCAAAACCATGTTCCTCTTAAAGTCAGCTCCTCTGTAACTTTTTCTAGCCTCTGGTAAATAAGCTTTGCAAACAAGCCTTCCACGAACTCTCTTGAGTGTCTTTTCTGTTCTTTATCAGAACTCCACCATTGAGCTCAGGTCTTACCCTCTCATGTCTGATCTTCTGTGGTCCAGGACCTCCCTCTCCATTTGGCACAGTGGACACAAGTGCCTACAGCAGTCATTTTAGGGGCCCATGAGAACGTTTAAAAAAATTTTTATTATTTTTTAAATGTTTATGTTTTTCAGAGAAAGAGACTGTGAGCAGGGGAGGGGCAGGGAGAGAGGGAGACAGAAGATCCAAAGTGGGCTCCACATTCACAGCAGGGAGCCCGATGCGGGTCTCAAACTCACGAACCGTGAGATCATGACTTGAGCCCAAGTTGGATTTTTCAACCAACTGAGCCACCCAGGTGCCCCTAAAAATTTTTTAAACCAGACAAAAAATTTGATATAATGCATCCTAGATTCTATTTTTCCTTATATTGATGCAATTGTAAAATTGAATTTGAAACTTTTTTTTTTAAGTGGAGGAAGAGTGCCACAAAGGCAAAAGTGCCTCGGGCTCACGAATGTCATAATGTGGCCCTGCTACAGTCTCTTGCTAATTGATTTTCTTACCTTCGTATTATCTACCCCCCACAATGCCAGTCCCAGAACAATCTACACGTGTCAGTGCGTGTGCCTGTGCTTGCGCACACACGCAAACACACGCCGACAGACATGCACGTGTATTTGCCCCCCCCCCACATTCACTCTCTACTTTTCTTCACTTTCTCTGTCCTTGTCTGGGAGGCAGGGGGAGGCTGACCTCTGTGAACTGCATTGTTCAGCCTTCCTTGCTGGGCGGCTTCTCTTTGGGAGCTATGACTAGGAGGCATCGGTGGAAGATCGCAGGGCCAGAGGAGGGAGAAGTCAGGGTATTTCCTCTCCTGGTACCCTCTCTGCTTCTGCCGGTGGCCACCCTACCCTGCCTAAGGCCACAGCTTCTGCTGCTGAGCCCCACCCACACTACAGCTCTTTCCAGCTTCCCACAACCCACAACCGCTCCCTGCCCCTGCTCCTTCAACTCTAGCACAAGTCTTGGCTGTCCACTGGTGCAGCCCAGTGGCCCCTCGCCATCCCTTTTTGGCTTCTCTTTGCCCTTCATCAACAGCCTTTGTAACTAGTTTCTTCATTAACATGCACTGATAGTAGAGAAACATAGCAAGTTTTGATTTGTTCATTTACCACCATATCACAAACATTTCCTGAGGTTTCTGCCAAGTCTGCATAACGATACTTTACGACAACACAATATTCTACCTTAAGATGTACAAGAAACACATGATCTCGTGTTTCGTGAGTTCGAGCCCCGCATTGGACTCTGTGCTGAGAGCCCAGAGCCTGTTTCGGATTCTATGTCTCCCTCTGTCTCTCTCTGCCCCTCCCCTGCTCACACTCTGTCTCTCTTTCTCTCTCAAAAATAAAATAAGCATTAAAAATTGTTTTAAAGATGTATACAAGAATTTTGGGGTGCCTGAGTGGCTCATCAGTTGTCTGACTTCGGCATAGGTCATGGTCTCATAGTTCATGAGTTCAAGCCCCACGTTGGACTCTGTGCTATTGGTACAGAGTGTGCTTGGGATTCTCTCTCTCTTTCCCTCTCTCTCTATCCAACCCTCCCTCTCTCTCCCTCTCTCAAAATAAATAAATAAACTTTAAAAAAAAGGTGTGCAAAATCTAATCTCTTAACATTTTCTCCCCTTTGCTCTCCTGCTTGACTCGCTCTTCTTTTCCACATCCTTTCTGTGTTTCCATTATAGACAGACAAAATAATTTTCTCAAGGTACAGATTTTTACTGCATGTGAACTTTTATTCATTCATGTTTTCCCCCCTCTAGATTCTGACGCTGCCATAGCCACCTTCCTACCCCTTCTTCTGAATTTGTCTGTAGGCAAACATCTTGACTCACTCTACTTGGAATGTAGTTTAACGCTCAGCTCAGCTGTCAACAGACGTGTGTTGAAACTACTCTCTCCACTTGAAATACTCTCTTCACAGTTTTTCAAATGTTAGTTTTTCCTCCTTTGAACTAACCTCTTCGAATGACTGGTTTGGTCATTAGTGATTTTTATTGTTATTTTGAAATGTAGTTAACATAGTTTAGGTTATCTAACTTTAAATATGGTACTATCATTTCTTCTCCAAACTTGATTATTAATTTCTTGATGACACGAATTATTTTCTTGGATCGCTTTATGTCTCCCGTAGGGACATTCACGCAGTAATTGCTTAATGACCATGTGTTGATTTGAAAAGTATTGGAGTCCCATATATAAAAGATTGACTTCTAGAATCCTATGTTGGTTTAAGTGTGATTAAAGTTGAGTTCTCGGTCCAGCTCTCCGACTACAAACTGTAACTTCATCACATGGGGCTCAGATTTCCAATACTGTTTGGGGATCTTATTGTTCTTACATGTTGCTAGGAGGGGAGATGCCTTAAAAGTGTTTACATCTCTCTAAGCCCAAGTGGGGCACATGCCTGAGAAAGAAGTGCCTGAACTGTGTAGAGAAGGAAGAGTCAGAGTAGTAATAACGAGTGGTAGTAGTAACTCCCTTCTGATTAGTAGTAACAGAGATTCTGAGTCATTCCTGTGATTTGTTGCCCTGTTTTCTTTCATCATAACATCTATCACCTCCAATTATATTTATTTTATTATTTGTAATTATAATGAAACTTTCCCCACCCCAGCTAAGTTATAGCACGAGAGTGAGGAGTTTTTGGTTGTTCTTGTATTCTATACTGTACCCTAGTCCCAGAATAGGTCTGGCATAGAGTAGGCACTCAATAAATGTTTGTGGAATAAATGAATAGATGAATGAATGAACATTTGTTGGTATTTGCAATTCTCCAGATGGTGCCGTAAATGCTTTGCGTTGCATCTCACTTAAGCCTCACCACACTCTATTAGATAGGTACTATCCCTTTTTACAGAGGAGGAAACTGAGGCTCTGAGAAGTTAGAGGAGTCCCGTGGTCACAAATCTAGTAACGGGGAAGTGGGACTTAAATCCAGGCAGTCTGGCCTAGAGACCACAGCTTTAGCCACGATGTTAAATTTTATTCAGCAAAATATTGTGAAATAACCACAACTACCATTTGCTAAAATATATAAATTATTGTCACATGTCTTTTCTCATTTGATAGCATTCAGTATCCTGAGCTAATATTTTCATTATCCCTACTTACAGATACAAATACTAAGAAATGATTTGTCAAAGGTCGCAGTACCGTTAAGTGGTAGCCCTGGGAATTAGACTCAGATATTCTGAGTTCAAACCCCATCTCTCTCCCACCCCCTACTCCTGCCATCCACCATGCTGCTGCTTAAATGTGGCCAGAGATGGCAATTTATGGCTTTAGACATACGTGAAAATGAATTCTATTTAACTAGTCACTAATATAAAACCATTGTATTAGTACTCAGCAAAAATAATTTTATTTTAATATTGACTAGTTTTAGTAGTTACTAAGTTGTTACTAATAAAAAAAATTACACAGGGGTGCCTGTGTGGCTCAGTCAGTTAAGCGTCTGACTTTGGCTCAGGTCATGATCTTGCAGTCCGTGAGTTCAAGCCCCGTGTTGACTCGGTGCTGACAACTCAGAGCCTGACGCCTGCTTCAGATTCTGTGTCTCCCTCTCTCTCTGCCTCTCCCTCACTCATTCTCTGTCTCTCTTTCTCAAAATAAGTACACATTAAAAAACTCTTAAAAAGTTACACGGAAGTTCTAAATTTGGAGGCACAGTCCCCAAGCATTTACCTTAGAGGAGTAAGACAATAATAAAATTTTCCCTGGTACCTTTCACAAAGATTACATGATTATCCATTCAGGAATGCTCCGCGGTATGCGTGTGATTCATACATCAAAAGAGATGTACTCGGGAGACTATACTTGCGGTCGTTGTTACACTCACTTGTCTCCTCTTAGATACTGCGTCCTACTAGGTGATGGCAAATGGTTCCCAGTTGCATTTTCTGGACAATAAGTAACCACTGAAAACAAGATTCTGACAATTAGGAGTCCTTACATGAATGTAAAGAAGAGAAAGGAGTAGCAATAAAAGTAACTGAGGTTGAAGAGATCACCAGGCTCCATGAGTCACTGAGGAATGGCAGGGGTTGGACTCGAGACACTTGGAGCAAAGTGCTGGAGGGTGGTCAGTGGCAGGGACAACAGCGGGAAGGGTGGCAAGAAAAGATGGCACCAGCTTCACAGCTTTGCAGTTGGAGGATGATGGTGGGGGGGTTGGTTTAGTAGTGAAGTAAGGAGCATGTCAACCTCGTCTTCAGGGTGATGAGTGAAGAGGCATGGCCCCACTCGTGAAGGGCACAGAAGGAACATTGTCACTTTATGCCAACGTGAGACGGTGGAGTAACCATTCGTGATTAGAGTGGAAAATACAGAATAATTCGCTCTATGAGAAAAGATCTGAAGGATAGCTGAAAATGACTTGCAAATCTGAGGGGGCCAGTAACTGAATATGATTTAATATAGAAGTATTAGCCTTCAATAGAAAGATACTGTGCTTTAACGTAGTAAGGAGGTATTACTGTTGTCCACTCAGTAAAATTTTACTTTTCATAAAGCTTTTATAGTTCATACCGTGCGCAGGCCAATTTAATGTTCAGATTAATCCAAGACTCATTTTAAAGCATGTGAACCTGCCCACCTGCTTCCCCAATCTGCAGAGTTCTCTCTTTTTTTTTTTTTTATGAACATATCGAACACTTACTTTTTATACCACTCACTTGGTATCTATCACACTTAGACTTTTAATGATGGTTTCACCTCCTATGCCTACATGTACGTAATCTCACCAATTAGGTGAACATGTTTATCGAATTCTATTCAGTATTGTTTTTGAATATGTTTATTCATAGGCACCTGTCTTCATGAGTACCTACCGTGTGCTTTTTTTCCTAGGTCCACAGTGCTTACTTAGTTTGGGGCCTGACAGGGTTGTTATCCACTTGCTGAATGATCATTTTAATTTTGGCTTAGGCTGTTGTTTTCTTCATAGCCAGCAAAAGTTGCAATGAAAACCATGTGGCACTTTTCATGGAACCTTGTGAATTGCAGTTACGTTCACATTTTTACTTCTTGATGAAATGCAGTGAATGTCTCTTTAGGTGAGAAATTTGATAAAGACTGGGTTTTGAGGAAGCCTCTCCTCCCCCCAAGGAGTGGGCTTCCTTTCAGAGGAGATCCCCTTCCATAGCTGCCCAGGTTGCTAAGGCAAACCTTTGCATATACAAATTTGGGTCAATGTGTTGACAGGATGTCAGATTTGTGTAGCTAATGCCGCTGCGGCATGAATATTGAGCTTTATGCCACTCCATTGATGCCCAAATGAATCTGTAGGTGCCTATTTGTGCCTGAGGCTGTTGCAGTAGAAAATAGAAGCCCTAGTGGAAACCTGACCCAGGTCCACAGCCTACACCTGACCAGTAGTAATTGGCTTGCAGCAACGACTGAAGAGGAAATTCAAATCCATCTGAACGGCAGACCTCTGACATCTTTCCATCAAATTGTCTAATTTCTCGGAGTTATTTTGCCTCATAGACTTATCTGTGAGTGTTCCAGGAATCTGCACATTGGCGTGGATCCACAGAGTTGCAAAAGAATTTATGTAATCAGCTGATTTGGAGGACCGAGTCTTCCGTATTATGAAAGACCTAAAATATCAGTTAGTTCGTGAAACATAAATCACAGTGAGGACAATGGTAAATGTGACAATTGTTTTTGTCTTTTCCTTTCTTCCTTTCTTTCTTCCTTTCTTTTTTCCTTCCTTCCTTCGTTTCTTTCTTTCTTTCTTTTTTTTAAATAAAAAGTACTTTCTCGTCTTTGAGAGATGGAAGTGTGAATTAAACAGCTTTCACTAAAAGCCCTCTTTTTAACTTCTTAACTTTCTACAACCTGTCCTTGTATTATCGAGTGCTTCCTCTCATGGGCAATTCTGCACACATACACAACAATTGATGAGATCGTTGATCACAATACTTCTGTCAGTGAAAGACCTTTCTCATTATCAAAGAAAGAATCATTTGGACACAGTCTAGTTTTATTTGTTTTTTGCTTTTCATTATCATTTTCTGAGAATCAACGATCTATTAGAAAACCATTGTGGCACCTGGGTGGCTCAGTCGGTTAGGCATCCGACCTCGGCTCAGGTCATGATCTCACAGTTCATGGGTTCGAGCCCTGCGTCCGGCTGACAGCTCGGAGCCTGGAGCCTGCTTTGGATTCTGTCTCCCTCTTTCTCTGCTCCTCCTCTCACTCATGCTCTGTCTCTCAAAAATTAAATAAACATTAAAAAAAAAGAAAACCATTAGCTAGATTATTTAAGCAGAAGACCTTATCTTCCAATCATTTAGATGATATAATTTATTTTCTTTGCTTTAGTAGAGCACATAGCATGTTTGATGCCTGGACCAGATCACTTGTTCACGTTTTCCTTGTCTTAGGCAACAAAATTATGTTTTGTAAAAATCATGAAATGAAACAAATAGTAATAATGTCCAGAAAAGAAATGAAGACACTGAATATTTTTTTATCACACTTTGTATTTATAGTTGTACAAGTAAAGGAAAAATGATTATAAATAAAGAGAGATTACAATACAAAAATGAAAAAATGGATTAATAGTTTTGTTTATGCTTTTAATAATTTTTTAAGAAAGTTTCTCTTTATTAAAGTGATCTCTACACCCAACACGGGGTTCCAACTCATGGCCCCAAGATCAAGAGCCGAGTGCTCCTCCGACTGAGTCAGCCAGTGGCCCCTGGATTAATAGTGTTAAAACGCATGAGCGCATTTTTTTGATAAAAGAGGCAATCTTATCCGTACATATTTGTGGCAGTCACAAGCGTGTGAAGCTGAGACAGTGCAGCTGGCACTTTCCCAAATGAACTTTCGTGGAGCGCGCAATGATTATAAGGCCTAAGAAACAAAAAATTGCCAACTTGAAATGTACACTTAACCTAACTAAAGGTTAACGGTAACCACAGAAATTGCTTAGAACTTAAGACAGGATTTTTGCAGAGAGAAGTATTTTACTCCTGATATCGTTTGGAATGGTCAGTGCATGATGACACTAAAAGCAGATTAGATTGCAAGCTGGTTTTGACACTGGGGTTCCACCCTCTGTAGACCCGCATTAGTGGTTAGTGTTTGTACCAGGGGCTACTGCTTCCACCTCTTCCCACCCCCACCCCTGCCCCCGCCCTGCCCTTGGCCACCTCTGCTTTGCTTTGTAAACTATTTCTATTCTCTCCGGGCATACTTTGGAGTGCAGCGTTCGAAAATAATCTTTTCTCAGCGCAGTTCTTTTCTTCCCTACCATGCCTCCTCTCAGTATATCGGAAATCTTACTTTTGTTTAGTATTTCTGAATTCTTAATTGTCACTCAGAACGCTGTATACCGTTTGATGAGACCTAGACCTAGAGATAAATACTGATTTGTACTTAGCAAGTATTTGTACGTTAGTTTAAAAGGAATAATGCTTTTTTTTTTAATAAGAAAGAAAGAGATTAAATAGAAGAATGTGGAAACATTCCCAACCATTTTGTATGTGTGTGTTTGTATTTGCCATCTATAGAAGCCAACTTATCACGTCTCATCTCTTTCATGGAGGCACAAAGTAAGAATCCTTCACAGGAGAGCTCTCTTCCTCTCATCTCTTCATCCGAGTGTATGAGTATGCATGGATATTTTTTCATACATTGATCGAGTTGTTTTTCCCTAGCTGGTACCCCAAACAGTGCCCGGGCAGCATTATCCTAAGCATGAGCCTGTTTTTATTTGACACTATTGTATTTTTCCCCTCTCTAAAATTAATTCCTCTATAGTGTCTGAATGTGTTTTTTTTTTAATCAATTAGCTTTCTCTAGGAAAATCTTTTCCCGTCTAATATAGAATAATGATTTTTTTTCATCTGTCAAGGGGGTTATTAATAAATGCCACCAGTGGGGTTAGAACATTCTCTGGTGTTTGCTTTAGGGGAACAAGGGGATTGTCGGAAATCCTAGCCAAACTGAACCATAATTAGAGAGAAAATGTTAGCAATTAGAACTATACATTAGGCTTTAATTTACTACCACGGAAAAGTCAAGGGTGGCATTTTTATTCCATTTTTAGGTGCAGCCAGATGGATTGCTCATTACGGGATAATTTCCACCGACCCTCTGCATTTCTCAGAGTAACAAAGCCGCTGAGAGCACTGTGTAGCCAGTTGCTCGGATTTGATTTGATTTTTTGTGGGGGTGGTGAGCGGAGTGGGGGGCTGAGCCGTCATCAGTTCCCTACAGTTATTGACAGGATTGGGAATCTTTTCACATGTGGAATAATCTTAGGCCAAGAAAACAGAACGCAAACACATTAATATCAGTTAATTTTCTATCCTCACCTTAACAATCTCCATGTTAAAAAAAAAATTCTCCTTTTCGGTGTTTCCACCTCTAATATTTCCTAATGACCAAAATAAACATTTTAGCTTATTGATAAAAAAAAAAAAGTCTTCACAAACCAAAGATAGCGTGGCTCCCATCAAATTCCAGTCTAATTCCTACAAAGCTCCCAAGCCCACCCAGCGCGCTATTCTTGAACATGTGGGGTATCTCTCATCGTTTTTTCCATTTTAACTCGCACTCAGATGGCATTTCTTACTAACTCTCCTATCCAGTGTTCGTTTCCATCAAGTGAATTTGGGGCCAAGATGTTAGTGACCATTGAAAATAAATGTATTTAGGGCGCTTGGGTGGCTCAGTCGGTTAAGCATCTGACTCTTGATTTCGGCTCAGGTCATGATCTCACAGTTCGTGTCCGGCTTTGCACTGACAGTGCAGAGTCTACTTGGGATTCTTTCTTTCCCTCTCTCTCTGCCCCCTTCCTGCTCTCTATCTCTCTCTCAAAATAAATAAATAAACTTAAAAAAATGTATTTATTTTGAGGTTAACAGTGTTTTCCTGAGGGAAAAAATCTTCTTTTACTTACTCTAAATTTTTTTTTTAATTTTTATTCATTTTTGAGAGAAAGAGACAGAGACAGAGACAGAGTGTGAGCAGGGAAGGGGCAGAAAGAGAGGGAGACATGGAATCTGAAGCAGGCTCCCAGGCTCCAAGCTGTCAGCACAGAGCCCGACATGGGGCTCGAACTCACAGACCGTGAGATCATGACCTGAGCTGACATTGGACACTTAACTGACTGAGCCACTCAGGTGCCTGATATTTTAGTTAGTTGTGAGTCAAAATCAGCCACAGTTTCCTTTGCTTTTGAAAATATAGTCGAAGATACTTTTGTGTTATTTTATTTTATTTTTGTTGTGGTCAAATATGTATCACTATATATAGCACAAAACTTAACCACTTTGGCCACTTCCAGGTGTATAGTTTGGTGGCATTAATATATTCACATTGCTGTGAGTCACCACCATCCATCTTTGGGAATTTTCATCTTTCCAAGCTGCAGCCACATTTATTGAATGATAATTCTCCCTTCCCCTCTCTCCCAGCCTTTGGTGACTACAGTTCTACTTTCTGTCTCTCTGAATTTGAGCACTCTGCGTATCCCGTATACATGGGATCGTCTCATATGTGGCCTTTTGGGTCTGATACTCAGCGTCATTTCTCTGAGCTTCACCCATGGTGTTGCATGTATCAGAATGTCCTTCCTTTTTAAGATCAGATAATATTCCATCATATGTACATACATACCTTTATTTTATATAATTTGCATGTATTTCCTAAAGATTCCTTTATTTTATATAATTTGCACATATTCCCTAAAGATTCCTTTATTTTATATAATTTGTACATATTCCCTAAAGATGTACCGCCACACTCAAGTCTTGTTGCGTTGACATCAACAGACAAAACTATGGTTCAGCCACGGGTTGGTGGTGGCTAAGGAAGGTTGGTGAGTTTTGCCCCATGACAAAGTGTCAGGCATTTTGGACAATAAGCATTTGAGGTAAAAAATTGAAGTAGCCTCAATTGTCTCTTCAAGCTAAGAATCAGAAGAATGAGAAATATTTTTCTTGCATTTTGTATTCTACCAGATTTCAACTCGTTTTCCATGCTTCTTATGGAAAACATTGACACAAAAAACCCATACTTTAGTCAACTGAAAATTCTACAGTTCTGTAGCCATGTGACAGAAAGCATTTTTTCTCATAAAAATCCCTATTATGTAAGCAAAACAAAACATTACCAAACTCTTGATTTTTAAATGTTTCAGTGGCAAGTTTATTTAAAGAGTCGCTGCTGGGGTGCCTGGTTGCTCAGTGGGTACAGCCTGTGACTCTGATCTTGGGATGGAGTTTGGATCCTGCATTGGGCATAGAGCTTACTTAAAAAGAGAGAGAGAGAGGGGGGGGGGTACTATGCCTCAAGGAGAAGTTTAGCTCTATCATTTTGCTTTTCCTATACCTTCTAAGGGAACTCTTTAAAAGAAAGGAAGGGCGCCTAGCTCAGTGGGCAACAGACTCTTGATTTTGGCTCAGGTCATGATCTCAGGGCTCCCAAGTGGAGCCTGCTTGGGATTCTCTCTTTCCGTTCTCTCATTCTCTGCCCGCCCCTCTCAAAATAAATAAATAAAATTTAAAAATAAAATAAAAGAAAGGAATGAGAAGACTTCACAGAAGAAAAGTATTTTGTATTTTGTATTTTATTGATTCTTTACAAGAGAAAAACCTCTAACTGTCTTTACTGCTTGAAACAGTTCCACCTCAAAGGTCACCAGTTCTGAGCTCCCCGTTCTGACCCCAAACGACCTACGCCCCCCCTCCACACACCCCCTCTCCCCTGGCTTTCACTTTTCTTTCATGTCTTTTGAATCTGTTCTTTGTTTTCATCAGGGACTCCATTCTCCCTCCCTCCTTCTCTTCCTTCTTCCATAATAATTTATTGAGTAAGAGTTTATTGTGTGCCAGGTACAGCCCTTGGGGATTCAAAGATTAATCTGACATGCTTCCTGCCTGGGTTGAGCCTGCTGTCTGGCGTGGGTCTGTCTAGTGGTTTTCACATTGGGTGTCCACTCTCTGTAACTGAGACCAGACTGCTGGAGCAGTGAATTGAGGAGGGTTTGGGGCTCATACCTAATTTCGGTAAGAAAGGATGCCAAAATCAATTAACGATGTCGGCCAATGGCCTGGGAACAGAATGGTTGGCGTGTGTGCCGTCCCTTGCCAACCTCTAATCCAAGACAGCCAAAGCTTTCTCCAGATATGTTTTTCTTCTGTCCAATCTGACCCTCAAGTTGAGAACTTTAAAGGGCGCTTTATTTTATTATTAAAAAGAATTTTAATGTTTATTTATTTTTGAGAGAGAGAGAGAGAGAGAGAGACAGAGCATGAGTGGGGGAGGGGCAGAGAGAGAGGGAGACACAGAATCCGAAACAGACTTCAGGCTCTGCACCGTCAGCACAGAGTCCAACACGGGGCTTGAACTCATGAACCAGGAGGTCCTGACTTGAGCCAAAGGCTTAACTCACTGAGTCATTCCGGTGCCCCTGAAGGGTGCTTTAATTAGCATCCTAGTATACGTTCCTTACTTACATTTTCAACAAATGCCCACCGTATCATTCTCTAAATCGTGTTCACCATTGCTGATTAATTTCTCTCTTTTTCCTTAGGCTGTCAAGTTTTGCTAGAGAAAGACGTGAAAACATTCTGACTCAGGTCAATAAAACTTCATGCTACCAAACTTCCTCTAGTTCTTACTGCTGCTCTGTACTCTTTTTATTACTCTCTTGGAGATTCACGAATGAGTTTCCACCCTTGGTTGTTTAAAAATGTTTTTCATATTTTAGGGACTCACCGTTTAATCTTCCCTTGCTCTTGATCTCAGAGGATCTTGCCTCCCGCTTCGCTGAGTTCAAGGCCACCTGTAAATCTCCTTCCACGTCCTATTCCTTCCCTCAGTCTTTCCTACTTTCCTCATCCATTGCTTCGTCTGCCCTGCTGCCTCGCAGGATGTGGCATCTCTCTTATTTCTAGATTGAACGCAGGACTTCTCTCTGTACCGTCTGTTCCTTGAAACTGTAAGTTCCCTTGCCGTAGGTTCTTTAGTTTGGGGAAAATAAAGAATAAGGTATAGAGATTAATATAACAAATATGAGTGTTTCCAATACCCAGCAGTGACCGTTGTCACTATTATTGAGAGGTCCCGGACCTAAGGGGCAAGGGGTGGCCCTAAAACACTTCCTGCTCCAAAAGACTAGGAAGTAGAAGATGGACCAATCAATCAGGCTCCACCCTCACCAGACCAGTTTGGACCAATCCTTAGAGCACCCAAACCCCCCAAATAGAGACACCTGTTTCCCGCCTTGGAAGCTAGAGACACCTGTTTCCCGCCTTGGCATGCGCGCCTAAATGTGCTTAAAAGGCGCCTGCGCGCTCCTCTCGTTTTGTCACCATTTTACGGAGTGGCTGACCCTAGCATGCTGGAATCTCAATAAACGCTCTTGCCTTTGCATACGTGTCTCATGGTCTCTGGGGGACAATCCGAGGACCCCAACATTATGATGCATCGGCTTATCTTTTTTGTAATAAAAAGAAAAGCTACAGGGATGCTTGGCTGACCCAGTCAGTAGAGTATGCAACTCTTCATCTCAGGGTTGTGAGTTCAAGCCCCTTGCTGGGCATAGAACTTACTTAAACATTTTTTTAAATTTGTTTTTTAATCTTTTTTTTTTAACTCTTTAAATTTTATTTATTTATTTTGAGAAAGTGAGTGCACATGGGAGGGGAGAAAGAAAAAGAGAAAATCCCAAGTAGGCTCCACAGTATCAGCGCAGAGCCCTACGCTGGGCTCGAACCCATAAACCATGAGTTCATGACCTGAGCCGAAATCAAGGGTCAGACGCTTAACTGACTGAGCCACTCAGGCGCCTCCAAAAATTTAAAAATTAAAAAAAAAGAAAAGTTAGAGATAAAGTTGAAGTTCCCTTTGACCCACATCTTCAGTCCTTTTCCTTTCTTCCCCTTCCCGGAGGCAACCCTGTTGTGTATGATTTTTCTATGTGTTCTTTAAACTTGTTCAAGTATACATTTACATGTGTGTATACAGAAATGACATTTTAGATTATTTAGTGGAAAATTTAAGAACTTACACCTTTCATCCTTTACTACCTACGTTTTTCCTTCCACATATTTCTGCCCTCTGTCTGTGCTGGTACATGTAGATCTGTGCGTAAGCTCCCTGACAGCAGGGTGTTTGGCTTGCTAATCTCTAAATCCCCAGAATCTAGAACAGTACTGTACTTGGCATGTAGTTAAGTACACAATGTGTGTATTTCATAGGTGAATTTCTGTAGCTCATTTTTAGCTGCTATGTACTAACCAACCGTATGCCTCCCCCACATACCACGTTTTATTTATTTGCTCCCCCCACCGGTCCATAATTCAGATTGCTTCTGATTTACACACCCTCGTGTGAGTCTTCTTGTGCCTCTGAGATTTTTTAAAAAGTTTTTTAACGTTTATTTATTTTTTGAGAGACAGAGTGTGAGCAGGGGAAGGGCAGAGAGAAAGAGAGGCAGACGCAGAATCTGAAGCAGGCTCCAGGCTCTGAGCCATCAGCACAGAGCCCCACGTGGGGCTCGAACTCACAGACCGCGAGATCATGACCTGAGCTGAAGTCGGCCGCTTAACCGACTGAGCCATCCAGGCGCCCCTGAGATTTTTTAAAAAATGTTTAGTTGTTTATTTTGAGAGAGATACAGAGTGAGCAGGGGAGGGGCAGAGAAAGAGGGAGCAGAGAATCCCAAGCAGACTCCACAGCTGTCAGCACAGAGCCTGATGCGGGGCTGGAAACCACGGACTGGGAGACCTGTGCCAAAACCAAGAGTTGGATGCTTAACTGACGCTTAACCCACGGAGCCACCCAGGCGCCCCTGTTTGAGATTTTATCAGGCATGCTTACGGAAAGTTGGAATTACTACATTGTAGGAAAATAAACTTTAACCTCTCTCTAGATACAGCCTAACTGCTTTTCAAAGTTTCCTGGTTTTCAAACATGTTCATGAATTTCTCTCTATAGTCCTCCCCCACCCCGAGGGCTCTATACCCTGAAGCAATAGTTTTTTCTTATTCTTTCTTTTGGCATCTCAACTTTTCAAAATAATAATCTCTTGGCCCCAGGATCTATTCATGCCTAATGCTTGAAAGGGCTAACCTCTGATTTTTAACTTATATTAGTAAATTAGTCATCCTTATAAAGATAATTACTATATGTATACACATATATATTAAAATTATTATATATAGTAAATACATACTATTCATATGCTATAAATATAATAGTAAATACAGGAATTTTTACGTTACTTATACTTATGTTTGTGGTATTACTATAGTAGTGGTATTTATCGTATTACCCGTCACTACTGCCCTCCACATTCGGATAGTTACCATTCGGATTTGTAACAGCACAGATGTTTATATGAGAGAGAACAATTGTGGAGTCTCAGTTAGCCCAGAGTCTACAGGGCAGTCCTGCTGGAGACACAGGGGAGTTGATGTTGCAGCTCAAGTCTAAAGGCAGTCTGGAAGAATTCCCTCTTTTTGGGGGGACCTCACTCTTTTTCTCTTAGACCCTTCAACTGATTGGATGAGGCCCACCCACATTATGCAGGTTGATCTGCTTTATTCAAAATCTACTAATTTTTTTAATTAAATATTTTTAATGTTTATTTTTGAGAGAGAGAGAGAAAGAAAGAGAGAGAGGGAGAGAGAAAGGAATAACAAGCAGGGGAGGGCAAAGAGAGAGAGACACACAGAATCTGAAGCAGGCTCCAAGCTCTGAGCTGTCAGCACAGAGCCCCGACGCAGGGCTCGAACTCCTGAACCATGAGATCATGACCTGAGCCGAAGTCAGATGCCCAATCAACTGAGCCACCCAGGCGCCCCAAAATCTATTAATTTTTTTCAAGTTTTACTTATTTATGTAATCTCTACACCCAACATGGGGCTTGAACTCACAACATTGAGATCAACAAGAGTCGTATGCTCTACTAACTGAGCCAGCAAGGTACCCCCCAAATTGACTAATTTAAATGCTAATCTCATCTAAGAAATACCTTCACACCAACCTCTAGACTGGTGTTTGATCAACTCTCTGGGTACCATGGCCTAGCCAAGTCAACACATGAAATTAACCATCACACTAGGTGATAAGCTCTTTAAGCCTCTTAATACATAGATTTTCCCAGGCATATCCTTGTCTCTTTTTTCCTTTATAATTTATTTGTTGAAGAAACTGAGTCCTTTCTACTTTTTTCTTTTCTGATTGCATCTTCATGGTATAGTTCGATTTTTTTCTCTATAAATTAATAGTTGGGTCTCAAGGTTGGTCAGATTCAGGTTTGAAATTTTTGACCAGGTTGCTTCACAAGTTGGGTGTTTATTCTTTTATCAGAAGGCACATAATGTCTGGTTGTCTCTCTTTGTGACGTTACTGGTCATTGATGCTCGGTGCCTAGACCCATGAATTCATTAGGAGATTGCAAATGGCAGTATTCGATTCTATTATTTCTTCTTCATTTTTTAGTTGCAATGCTTCCAAGAAAAGAAATTTAACTTATATATTAATTGGTTAACTGATGGCATGGAGTGTATAGGAAAGGCAGGATAGTTTTTTTTTTCTCTTTGTTTACCAGTTTTCAAATAATGAATTTAGTTGACAAGCATTCTCTAAAAGTGACCATTATGAATTCATGAATTTGAACACATTTGATGGGCTCGAAACCATATTCTTATCGACATCTCCAATTGTTCCATCCTTGGCCAAAGGGAGTCTTTGAGTTGACTCCTGGGTCTTTCTGATGTGCCTTTAATAACATTTACCTTGCTACCTGGTAAGATGACAAGATGTTCCAGGCTAACCTGGTGCATTTCTTGAAGGGAAGTGGAATTTATAGTTCACCATCTCAGTGTTAGGGATATTAATTGTTATTACGAGGCTATTCTAATCCTTTCAGTGAATAGAATCAGGAAATTTTTTTAAGTTTATTTATTTATTTATGTTGAGAGAGAGCGAGAGAGAGAGCACGTGGCAGGGGCAGAGAGAGAGAGAGAGAGAGAATCCCAAGCAGGCTCCGCACTATCAGCGCAGAGCCTGATTTGGGGCTCAAACTCATGAACTGTGAGATCAAGACCTGAGCCAAAACCAAGAGTCAGATGCTTAACTGACTGAGCCACCCAGGCACCCAAGGAAAATTTTTTTTTTAATTTTTTTTTTTTTAGCATTTTTATTTTATTTTTGAGAGACATAGAGACAGGGAGTGAGCATGGGAAGGGCAGAGAGAGAGGGAGACACAGAATCTGAAGCAGGATCCAGGCTCTGAGCCGTCAGCACAGAGCCCGACGCGGGGCCCGAACTCACAGACCATGAGATCATGACCTGAGCCGAAGTCGGCCGCCCAACCGACTGAGCCACCCAGGCGCCCCCAAGGAAAATTTTTTTAAAAGCTAAAATATATCATGAGTTCGTTATTTCTTTTTTCTTTTCTTTTCTTTTTTTTTTTTTTTTTTAAGATTTTATTCTTCAGTAATCTCTATAACCAACATGGAGCTCAAACTCACAACCCCAAGATCAAGAGTCACAAGCTCTACCAACTGAACCAGCCAGGTGCCTCCATACTGATATTTCTTTTTTTTTTTTTAATTTTTTTAATGTTTATTTAATTTTTGAGAGATAGAGCATGAGTGGGGGAGGAGCAGAGAGAGAGGGAGACAGAATCTGAAGCAGGCTCCAGGCTCTGAGCTGTCAGCACAGAGTGAGACATGGGGCTCGAACTCATGAACCGTGAGATCATGACATGAGCCGAAGTCGGATGCCTAACCGACTGAGCCACCCAGGTGCTCCTCCATACTGATATTTCTAATTCACACTCAGGGACTATATGTTTTGCTATTCAAACTCTCCTATCTTATATCTATATCTCTTTTTTCTCTCACTAAGAATTCTCATTTTCAAGGACACCACAGATGATAGAATTGGATTGTCAAAAATTTTCTCATTTTCTTTATTCTGCATCACACAGAATGATAGCACTACAACTACCACTTGTAATATGATTATTATAAACAGTTTGAATTCTTTTTGTTGTTCTCTGTTATCCTACAAAAGACTAGGCATACACTTAAAGTAATTTTATTTTTAAAGATTCCTTTAAGATTTTAATATTGTATGTTTCCCAAGACCCTTCTTGTTAAGCATGTGCACTGCGTATGTCTCTGCCCACAAAATTTTTTAGCTCATGGAGCTTCCTTTCCCTCTACCTTTATTTAGCTTTTTTTCTCATCACTTCTATATATATCGAAAGCTGCGTTTGGAAGCTTAAAGTTCTTTATAATACATTTATTAATTTTTTGAAGTTTATTTATTTTGAGAGAGAGAGAAGAAACAGTGTGAGTGGGGGAGGGTGCAGAGAGAGAAAGAGAGAGAGAATCCCAAGCTGCATCCCACGGCACTGGCAGTGCAGAGCCTAATGTGGGGCTTGAACTCACGACCTATGAAATCATAACCCAAGCCAAAATCAAGACTAAGACGCTTAACCGACTGAGCCACCTGGGCACCCCAAGGTCTTTATAATTTTAAAAA